>CM021104.1:602332657-602384247 GCA_007115665.2 Sequoiadendron giganteum
TAGTTATCGTGTCTTTGACTTTGTCAACACTACCTATTGAATGAGTATGGATTTAGGAAATCCAAATATTACATTTGATTAATGACTTGAATGTTTTTATTGCCATGTCGTCAAGTTGCATTGTGGGTTTTGGGATTTAGTGTTAGTCTTAAATTATAAGTCTTCCAGAAGAACTTGAGGATGAGGGTTGTTGAACCTTTATGTCATCCAATTGTTTTCCCTTGGGTAGTGCATGGCGTCTTTTCAGTTTATTTGATTTCCTTGAACGAGGATCTTTTGTACCTCCTATGAAAGGAGTGGACTATGTGATTGTTGCCTCCAAGATGTTTGGAGTGAGTTCTATCTTTTGTTTCCTCATTGTTTTGGAGTGGATTATGATGCCTAGTTGATATGCACTTGTGTTTCCCTTGGTGGATTGTTTGGGTGTGTGTTGTCGAATAGAAGAGTGGCTTTTGTTAGGGGCCGGATCCCAAAGTGGTAAATCGGGTAACCTTCAGAAGTGAGTTAATCAAGTGATAATTAAATTAATGTACTTATATGATTAGGATGCAGTTCACACTAATCAAGATAATTTAATCCTCACTCATAGACACAAGGGCTCGTATAGACTTGGGATGAGTGAGAAGGCCTGGAATGGCATAGTCATTTATCTTGTCAGTACGAGGGGTATTTGATGCCGCATGAGTGAGTATGAGTGTCGGGATTCGGTTGAGGCCACCAGGATTACCGGAGCCTATGAAGGATGCCCAAAGGAGATCTCATGACTACTATGCGATGACACTCTATCTAAGACAACTGTTGTTAATTATTTTATGTGTATGGTTCGGTGAAAATACTTGATTAATATTATGTCTGGAAGCAATGTGACCTATGTTAGTGATGTTGGAGTTGTACTTGTTTTGTACTTGTATGGTAATTGAGTGGTACTTGTTAGTTCATTTATTTGGTTACATCAGTATGAGTCAGTATGAGTCAGTCTTTGGTTAGTGGTTGTAAATATTTGTCCATGTTACTTTGTTACTATCTCCTAGCATGGGGGGTGGGCCTTCGGGTACCACTTGGTTGGGTGGAACATGCACCAAAACCGTTGGGTCCCCATCTATCCTCAGTACTTGGTGGCAAGACATCTAGATGTACAGCTCACGGTTTTTGTTGTAATTTTTTGCATTGTAATATTTCAATTTGTATAAGTTATTTTATCCCTCTTATGTTTATGAGGTGGAAATTTGTAATTGTAATACATATGTATTATTGTCTCATTCTGGGAATGAGTGATGTAACTATTGGATAAAGATAATGATTATGAGATTGTATCTTGGTTGATTATCTTATTATGTTATGTGGTATTCTTATGATGTATGAAGTTTATTTCATAAAGTTCATAAGGCTATGGTTTTATGTAATGTGTATGTGTGGGTTTAGGTAATCCTAACCTTGTAGCCTTAGAGGTTGTTGTTAATTATTAAGTGAATGTGTATATTAAATGCACTTTATATAAAAAAAATTGGTTCGCTTATGACATTAATTGCAACTTCCTTTAAGGTCACTTGGCGGGGCATTACACGACAACCCTCATCCTCTAAGATCCTCTGCAAGACTTACAATATTGGACTAACACTTAATCCCATATCCCACAATGCAACTTGATGACATAGCTTCAAAAAGCATTCAAGTCATAATTCAAATCTAATATTTGGATTTCTTAAATCCATCCTCAATCAATAGATAACGTTGAAAAAATCAAAGACACAATAACCGGGTTAACTCAAATTATCATATAACCTTTTTCTATTTCCATTATAGGAAGTCTTAAACAATTTAAACTTACATCCCTTTATGAAATATAGAGAAAGTAAACATTTAAGACAATAACAAGGAAATTACTATTTTTGGATATTCTAAATCCATATCTCTTTCATATTCCATTCACAATAATATAATTGCCCTAATAAATTAAAATAAATAATTTCCTCATCAATATAATCAATTCCTAAATTTTCTTTCAAAACCAATATAAATCCATGCATGTAAACCCTTTCCATTTTCTAACCAAATTCTATAACTCTTCAACTATCCATTTAAAACATGTAATTCTTAAAATATATTTTTTCCTTATCTATTTGACCATGCATTCAAACCTTATCTTTTAAAAACTCCATTCAAAACTCAATTACATGCGTCTAAATAAAAAAACATAAAACATTGCATATACTCTCAATAGAAACTACTTATGTAATATATACATTAAATATATAATAATATATTTAACTATATATCCCTTGTATATATATATTAAATATATCTACTAATATTTACAAAATACCAAATTGTTAACCCAAAATAAAATACACTTTATTATTAATTTTCCAAATTAAACATATTGAAATAACATGCAATATCTAATCACCACACATATACAGTATATATATATTTACAACTTATATACAATATATATACACATCACATATTAACATCCCAACCGAAACTCCATACAAAATCAAATTTTCATTGAATAGCAAAAAGGACCGAACGGTTTCATAGAATAAATGGAATTTTCTTTTGTTTTGGGAGGGGTTTGCCACAGCCAAACCCCCGCCCCACCTTAATCCACGAACGGCCTCCCCAAAGGGGGTTGCGCTGCCCAAAGGTTGCACTCCCTCCACTTAGTGGAGGGCACTATCTTTGGGACAACCCTCCAAAGTATGGGGGGCAGTTGGGTGTGCATAGCACCCCCACCCAAACACTATGCAAAATACAAACAATGAATAAAACAAAAAATTTTTTGCTTCCTCTCCTTTTTACGATTTCTCCATTTTTTAATAGAAATTCGTCGGTCGTACGACGACGAAAATCAATTCAAATCAGTATTTTAAAAAAAAAAAAAAACTATATATTATATATAGATATATATAAATTCATATGTATATATATATATAAAAATGGATTTAACATAATAAATAAATTGGGGAAAATTTGTGAAAATATTCACCTATAGGTGAAAATATGCAATTTCCCAGCAGAATTTATAGAGGTTTAAAACTAAACCATTTTAATCAATTTTCCCCAAATTCAAAGACAATAAAAGAACAAGAACTAAGAAAGATCTAAATTACTTTCCAGAAACTTTCAACAAGCAAATCCTCTAGTTTTCTCCACCCAATTTCTATAGAGGTTTTAGGAAATAAATTCATTTTTTCTACAGTGATTGAAATTCTCTAAAACAAATCCAATTGTTGTTTTACCCATAAGTTTGATTTAATAACAACCTAACATATTCTTCAAATAAACTAAATTCAATAGAGGTTTTATAATTTCCTTGAATAACAAAAGCTTTTAATTTTATTTATTTATTTTCTTTCTTCTAACAACAAATTTCTTTTCCTAAATAGATTTAACAAACAAATCTTTAATCACTACTATTTTAAAAGCAACAAAGAACAATACAAAAAACCACAGAAGAAAACCTGAGTCAAGAAGCTTCAAGAAATGGAAATTTGATACAGAGCCTCCTCCAAAGCTTCCATAGCTTCTCTTCAACAATACCGTGATTCCAATAAAAAAACAATCCACAAAAACAACAAAATTTACCAGAATCTCTCCAATGCTATTCTACAGCCAAGAATTTCCCCAAAACCATTCTCTGTGTAATTTTTTCCAAAAATATCCTCACACCTAAAGAAGATTTTCTTCTCCAAAATTCTCTCCGTGAATGAATTTGCAACAAACTTTTCTCATTAATTCAACTTTCACATGGTGGCATAATTGAAAAATATCTTCAACAACCAAATCTAATTTGCATTTAATTTAAAATTTAAATATAATAAATTAACTCCAAAATTGAAACTAATTTCCCCAAATACAAATTTAATTCCAAATTCTAATTTAATTCCCACTTAATTGAAATAAAATTCCAAAATTATTTTTAATTATTATTTTTTATTTAATTTTCTTAACATCACATTTAATTAATTAATTTAATTATTTAATAACTAAATTCAACCCCAAGGATTAAATTTAATTAATTAAATAAATTTAATTTAATTAATTAATTTAAAGAATAACTTTTATCAACAATGTATAATTTTAATTAAATAACTATCAACATAATTTAATGCAATAATTCTAAGTATTTAATTCCAAATCAAGAAACCCTTCAGAATTAAATAAGATTAAAGAAAGATAATCAACGAATCGACACACATGACTGATGACACACTATGGCTAGGGTGTAGACTTGACACAATCTACCTAGCTACTATCTCCCGTTCAACTTAACCGTTGGATCGACACACTCAAACCTGTGAAACCAGGTGGAGTCGATGTCATGTACCTGCAAACCTGAAAACCAAGTAAACAACATCATATCTATATAAGCAGCATAAAACACACACCGTGAAGAGGAAATCACGGAATCGCAGGGCGCTCGCAAGCGAGTGGTGCGAACCCATCCCCTTCACCAATACAATCATTACAACTGACTCTTCCATAATACTTCAAATAGTCCCATACGCAATCACATGTTTTATCCACTAACATCATTACACCAATTAAAGCATGTAAACTAAAGCATCAGATAAACCACATCACATCACATAAAATAGTTTGTTGCTCTATAAATAGTGATCAAATACACACACAAGATAAAGTATCTGAATCTCCAAAAACATAAATCAAAGCAAAACAAGGACACACTGTCCAGTCCAGAAAGAAAAATGGAGGGGTGTTACATTCTCCCCCCCAAGGGTTAGGCTTACTCCTGAAAGCCTGCAAAACACTTAGTGCAAACTTCATACCATCATACATAGCCAAGGGTCCCGAACTAAACCACTCCATACCTCAACATAAAAACAACAGCAACCCGTGCCATATACACTCAACCAAGTACACTGTCAATCCAAACGAGACAACATGGTGAAGCAACCACCAACCAAGTCTCCAAAAATACACAACCATGGATTAACATACATAATACACATATGTACCAATACACAACACTAGAAACCATCACAAGACTACACTAGGGTCCAACTGGACACCGGAAAGCGGCATACCAATCCATGATAGAAGAATCCATGAACCAAGAACAACTAACGATCTCAAATATAACAATGGCTTGATGGTGTTAGGTCATACATAGAGTGAGACCATCCAAAAAAGACCACAATTATCTGTCTCTTATTGTGTAAGGTGATCAGCCTCCAAGAGATAGTCATCACACATAGGTGAGTAGTGGGTCCTAGCTACATAACAGCCTCACATACCCCCATCCTCAACGTTTCCTACGTCTACTTCCTTGTACACACTCACCAAGTCCGTCTCATACGTACTTGGAGATGAATCACAATACAACACATAGCCGACATTGAAAACAACAAAGATAACTAGCTTAGCCACCAAGTTCATAAAGAAGAGAAAATTAAGGTTCCATTTCAACAATAAAGAAATAAATATGCATAATTTAAACACTGAATCAAATATATAACCACTAGGGTTATGATAAAATAAGATCAGAATTTGTGGCTAAACCTTCTCTATCAAATATAACAAAGTGACGGCCCTCACAATCAACTGAAAAAAATTATCAATAACCAAAAAGAAAGTTCACAATCTTCAAAATCCCACTATACAACAACTGTGTGACTAGTTACTAGCCACCAAACGAGGAAGGAGGAAACAACGTCCGACTAGAATGATAATAGCCCTCATGTGATGCATAGTGAGTCCATCGCACAAGTAGGCTAACCAAGACAACCTTATAGGAACATCCAATTCCATAACCCATGGGATACATATCATAAATTTCCCACTAAAACCTTTTATCAGGTTTCTTTCATGCTACTCTTTTCCACAGAGTACATCATGCTAAAGTAAAAGCCATGAACACATGATCACTTAACAATTCCATTAACAACTCTCAGAGACAACCTAGAGGACACAAATGTACCCAGCGAACCCAGTGTATGAACCTGGGGCTCTGATACCATGTGTAATGCCTCGCCAAGCAACCCTAAAAGAAGTTGTAATTAACGACTTAAGCGAACCAATTTTTTTTTAATAAAGTGTAATTAACATACACATTCACTTACTAACTAACAACAACCTCTATCACTACAAGGTTGGGATTACTTAAACCCACACATACATCTTACCTATAGCCATAGCATTAAATTACTTTAAAAAATAAGTATTAAATCAACATAAATGTTTAACATAACATAATGAGTTAACCATCCAAGATATAAAATTCAATAACTTAAACCACTGGTTACATCACTCATTCCCAGAATGAGGCAATAGTACAAATGTGTTACAATTACATAATTCCACCTCATAAACATAAGAGGGGTAAAATAACTTATACAAATTGAAATATTACAATGCTTGAATTTAAAACAAGAAACCGTGAGCTATCCAACTAGATGTCTCGCCACCAAGTATTGAAGATAAATGGGGACCCAACCGTGTATGGTGCATGTTCCACCCAACCAAGTGGTACCCGAAGGCCCACCCCCCATGCTAGGAGATAGTAACAATGTAACATGGACAAAGATCAACAACCTCTAGCCAATGGCTGAATCATATTGACATAATTAAATAAATGCACAACACAAGTATAACTCAGGTACAAATTTCACATCACTGACATAGGTCACATTGCTTCCAAACATAAAATAGATCAAGTATGTTCAGATAACCATACACATAAAACAAATAAAAATTGTTGTCCTAGATAGAGTGTCATCGCATAGTTAGTCATGAGATCTCCTCTAGGCATTCTTCATAGGCTCTAGATTTGCTGGTGACCTCAACCAAACCCCGGCCCTCATGCTCACTCATGTGGAATCAAATACCTCTCATAAGGACAAGATAGATGACCATGCCATCTCAAGCCTTCCCACTCATCCCAAGTCTAAATGAGCCCTTATGTCTATGAGTGAGGCTAAATTATCTTGATTAGTGTGAAATATATCCTAATCATCTAAGTACATTAATTTAGTTATCACTTAATTAAATTACTTCCAAAGGTTACCCAGTCTTACCTCTTTGGGCTCTGACCCCTAATGGAAGACACTCTTCTACTTGACAACACACAAAAAAACTAATCACCAAGGGAATCACAAGTGCATACAACCTAAACATCATAACCACTCCATCTCAAGGAGGAAACAAATAATATAACTCACTCCAAACATCTTGGAAGCAACAAGACACATAGTCCACTCCTTTCACAGGAGGTACAAAACATTCCCGTTCGTGGAAACTAGGTAAATTACTGAAAAGACACCATGCACTACCCGAGGGAAAAACAATTGGTTGACATAATGAATCGACAACCCTCATCCTCTAAGATCCTCTTAAAGACTTACAATATTGGACTAACACTTAATCCCATATCCCACAATGCAACTTGACGTCATAGCTACAAAAAACATTCAAGTCATAATTCAAATCTAATATTTAGATTTCTTAAATCCATCCTCAATCAATAGATAACATTGACAAAATCAAAGACACAATAACTGGGTTAACTCAAATTATCATATAACCCTTTTCCATTTCCATTATAGGAAGTCTTAAACAATTTAAACTTACATCCCTTTACGAAATACAAAGAAAGTAAAACATTTAAGGCAATAACGAGGAAATTACTATTTTTGGATATTCTAAATCCATATCTCTTTCATATTCCATTCACAATAATATAATTGCCCTAATAAATTAAAATAAATAATTGCCTCAGCAATATAATCAATTCCTAAATTTACTTTTAAAACCAGCATAAATCCATGCATGTAAACCCTTTCCGTTTTCTAACCAAATTCTATAACTCTTCAACTATCCATTTAAAACATGTAATTCATAAAATATCTTTTTTCCTTATCTATTTGACCATGCATTCAAACCTTATCTTTTAAAAACTCCATTCAAAACTCAATTACATGCGTCTAAATAAAACAACATAAAACATTGCATATACTCTGAATAGAAACTACTTATGTAATATATACATTAAATATATAATAATATATTTAACTATATATCCCTTGTATATATATATTAAATATATCTACTAATATTTACAAAATACCAAATTGTTAACCCAAAATAAAATACACTTTATTATTAATTTTCCAAATTAAATATATTGAAATAACATACAATATCTAATCACCACACATATACAGTATATATATATATATATATTTTATTTCTTTACAACTTATATACGATATATATACACATCACATATTAATATCCCAACCGAAACTCCATACAAAATCAAATTTTCATTAAATAGCAAAAAGGACCGAACAGTTTCAAAGAATAAATGGAATTTTCTTTTGTTTTGGGGAGGGGTTGGCCACAGCCAAACCCCCACCCCAGCTTAATCCAATGGTGGCCTCCCGAAAGGGGGTTGCGCTGCCCAAAGGCAACGCTCCCTCCACTTAGTGGAGGGCGCTATCTTTGGGACAACCGCACGCTCCAAAGTATGGGGGGCGGTGGGGTGTGCATAGCACCCCCACCCAAACACTATGCAAAATACAAACAACGAATAAAATAGAAAAAAAATCGCTTCCTCTCCTTTTTACGATTTCTCCATTTTTTAATAGAAATTCGTTGGCCGTATGGTGGCAAAAATCAATTCAAATCAGTGTTTTTTTTAAACAATAAAAACTATATATATTATATATATATATATATATATAAATGGATTTAACATAATAAATAAATTGGGGAAAATTTATGAAAATATTCACCTGTAGGTGAAAATATGCAATTTCCCAGTAGAATTTATAGAGGTTTAAAACTAGACCATTTTAATCAATTTTCCCCAAATTCAAACACAATGAAAGAACAAGAACAAAGAAAAATCTAAATTACTTTCCAGAAACTTTCAACAAGCAAATCCTCTAGTTTTCTCCACCCAATTTCTATAGAGGTTTTAGGAAATAAATTCATTTTTTCTACAGTGATTGAAATTTTCTAAAAAAAGTCTAAGTGTTGTTTTACCCATAAGTTTGATTTAATAACAACCTAACATTTTCTTCAAATAAACTAAATTCAACAGAGGTTTCATAATTTCCCTGAATAACAAAAGATTTTAATTTAATTTATTTATTTTCTTTCTTCTAATGTAACAAATTTCTTTTCCTAAATAGATTTAACAAACAAATCTTTCATCACTACTATTTTAAAAGCAACAAAGAACAATACAAAAAACCACAGAAGAAAACCTGAGTCAAGAAGCTTCAAGAAATGGAAATTTGATACAGAGCCTCCTCCAAAGCTTTTATAGCTTCTCTTCAACAATACAGTGATTCCAATCAAGAAAGAAATCCACAAACACAACAGAATTTACCAGAATCTCTCTAATGCTATTCTACAGCCAATAATTTCCCCAAAACCATTCTTTGTGTAATTTTTTTCAAAAATATCCTCTCACACCTGAAGAAGCTTTTCCTCTCCAAAATTCTCTCCGTGAACGAATTTGCAACAAACTCTTCTCATTAATTCAACTTTCACATGCTGACATAATTGAAAAATATCTTCAAAAACCAAATCTAATTTGCATTTAATTTAAAATCTAAATATAATAAATTAACTCCAAAATTGAAACTAATTTCCCCAAATACAAATTTAATTCCAAATTCTAATTTAATTCCCACTTAATTAAAATAAAATTCCAAAATTAATTTTAATTATTTTCTTTCATTTAATTTTCTTAACTTCACATTTAATTAATTAATTTAATTATTCAATAACTAAATTCAACCCCAAGGATTAAATTTAATTTAATTAATTAATTTAAAGAATAACTTTTATCAACAATGTATAATTTTAATTAAATAACTATCAACATAATTTAATGCAATAATTCTAAGTATTTAATTCCAAATCAAGAAACCCTTTAGAATTAAATAATATTAAAGCAAGACAATCAACGACTCGACACACACGACTAAAGACATTCTATGGCTAGGGTGTAGACTTGACATAATCTACCTAGCTACTATCTCCCATTCAACTTAACCGTTGGATCGACACGCTCAAACCTGTGAAACCAGGTGTTGTCGATGTCATGTACATGCAAACCTGAAAACCAAGTAAACAACATCATATATATATATAAGCAGCATAAATACACACTATGAAGAGGAAATCACAGAATCGTAGGGCGCTCGCAAGCGAGTGATGCAAACATGCCCCTTCACTAATACAATCATTACAACTGACTCTTCCATAATACTTCAAATTGTCCCATACGAAATCACATGTTATATCCACTAACATCATTACACCAATTAAAGCATGTAAACTAAAGCATCAGATAAACCACATCACATCACATAAAATAGTTCATCGCTCTATAAATAGTGATCAAATACACAAAAGATAAAGTATCTGAATCTCCATAAACATAAATCAAAGAAAAACAAGGACACACTGTCCAGTCCAGAAAGAAAAATGGAGGGGTGTTACATCAATAGGTACATTGACAAATTCAAAGGCATGATAATAGGTTAAATCAAATAATCATTTAACCCTATTACCTCTTCCATTATTGGATGTTTAAAACAATTAAACTCACTTCCCTTTACGAAATACAAAGAAAATAAAACATTTAAGGGAATCATGAGGAAATTACTACTTTTGGATATTCTAAATCCATATCCCTTACATACTCCATTTACAATAAAATAATTGCTCTAATAGAAAATAAATAAATTAAAATAACTAATTGCCTCTTCAATATAATCAATTCCTAAATTTACTTTTAAAAACAACATAAATAAATGCATGTAAATCCTTTCAACTTACCTAAC
Organism: Sequoiadendron giganteum; assembly: GCA_007115665.2. Taxonomy (NCBI): domain Eukaryota; kingdom Viridiplantae; phylum Streptophyta; class Pinopsida; order Cupressales; family Cupressaceae; genus Sequoiadendron; species Sequoiadendron giganteum. The sequence goes on from CM021104.1 coordinate 602,343,484, forward strand.
CAAATTCTATATCTCTATCAGTTTTCCATTTAAAACATGCAATTTCTTCAATGTATAAAAATATCTTCTTTTTTTCCCATATCTATTTGACTATGCATTCAAATCTTATCTTATAAAAAACTCCATTCAAAACTAGATTACATGCAATTTATAAAATAAAATAAATATTGAATACACTTCCAATAGAACTACTCATGTAATATATTCATCAAATATATATCCATATATTTACTATATATATACATTCTTTATTATATCCACTAACTTTTACATAATATCCCTTTAATGTTTTCAAAATGATAAAACCTCTATTATTAATATTCCACAAAATATATATATATATAAAAATATACATATATACATTATATATATATATTACATCTTATATATATATATATATATATTTAAAATATATTTAATATTAATAATATTTAATATAAAATCCAAATTTCATTTGGAGGCGATGGATTTGAAGTTCGCAATTTAAAGGAAACATAAAATAATATATAAAAAAAACAAGTTTAATGAGATTGGGGAGGGCTGTTACATTCTCCCCCCCAAGGGTTAGGCCTACTCTTGGAAGCCTGCACACAAGTAGGGATATAACTCCCTCAAACAAACAACATCAAATAAAAACCTCGACCCCTGAGGACAAGTATCTTGCACCACACGACCAACACCAGAAGTGTTCCGATACAAACAATTCCTAGCAAGGTGGCCCTATTGACCACAAGACTAACACTTAGTGTTAAAAAACCAAACCCATTACCTCCCATCGGTGTAGTAGACTGTTCCATACTACCCCAATTAGCTGCAGATTGTGAACTCTGGGCTGGCTATGTAACCAAAATTACTTAAACCCAACTAACATACATCATTTAAAAAACCATTGCATTTAATTACTCATGTAGTAAGCATTAATTCAACATACATAAACAACATAAGATAAGAAGATAAACATCCATTACATAAATTCATAACTTAAACCAGTGGTTACATCACTCATTCCCAGAATGAGGCAAAATTACAATAGTATTACAATTACATAATTCCACCTTGTAAATACAAGAGGGCTAAAATAACTGATTACATTTTGAAATACAACAATGCTTGAATTAAAACAAGAACCATGAGCTATCCAACTAGATGTCTCGCCACCAAGTACTGAAGATAAAGGGGGACCCAACGGTTTATGGTGCATGTTCCACCCAACCAAGTGGTACCCAAAGGCCCACCCCCCATGCTAGGAGATAGTAACAACGTAACATGGACACAGATCTACTACCTCTAACCAAAGGCAAACTCATACTGACACATACTGACTCAACCAAACATATGCATAATAAAATTCTATCACTAACATGGTCACATTGCTTCTAGACATAAAATTGATCAAGTATGACAAGGAATCCATACACATATCACAAAACCCAATGTTATCCTAGACAGAGTTTCATCCCACAATTAGTCATGAGATCTCCTCTAGGCATTCATCATAGGCTCCGGAGTTCCTGGTGACCTCTAACGAATCCCGTCCCTCATGCTTACTCATGCGAAATCGACTACCTCTCGTGAGGACAAGATAGTTGACCTTGCCATTCTAGGCCTACCCACTCATCCCAAGTCTAAACGAGCCCTTGTGTCTATGAGTGAGGCTAAGTTATGTTGATTAGTGTGAAATGCATCCTAATCATCTAAGTACATTAATTTAGTTATCACTTTATTAAACTACTTCCAAAGGTTACCCTGTCTTACCTCTTTGGGCTTCGACCCCTAATGGAAGCCACTCTTCTACTTGACAACACACAAACAAACTAATCACCAAGGGAATCACAAGTGCATACAACCTAGGCATCATAACCACTCCATCTCAAGGAGGAAACAATAATAGAACTCACTCCAAACATCTTGGAGGCAACAAAACACATAGTCCACTCCTTGCATAGGAGGTACAAAACATCCCTGTTTGTGGAAACCGGGTAAATTACTGAAAAGACACCATGCACTACCCAAGGGAATAACAACTGATTGACATAAAGAATTGACAACCCTCATCCTCTAAGATCCTCTGGAAGACCTACAATTTTGGACTAACACTTAATCCCATATCCCAAAATGCAACTTGATGACATAGCTACAGAAAGCATTCGTCATAATTCAAATCTAATATTTGGATTTCTTAAATTCATTCTCATTCAATAGGTACATTGACAAAGTCAAAGGCATGATAACAGGTTAACTCAAATAATCATTTAACCCTATTACCTCTTCCATTATTGGACGTTTGAAACAATTAAACTCACTTCCCTTTACGAAATACAGAGAAAATAAAACATTTAAGGCAATCATGAGGAAATTACTACTTTTGGATATTCTAAATCCATATCCCTTACATACTCCATTTACAATAAAATAATTGCTCTAATAAAAAATAAATAAATTAAAATAACTAATTGCCTCTTCAATATAATCAATTCCTAAATTTACTTTTAAAAACTACATAAATCCATGCATGTGATTCCTTTCAACTTACCTAACCAAGTTCTATATCTCTATCAATTTTCCATTTAAAAACATGCAATTTCTTCAATGTATAACAATATCTTCTTTTTTTTCCATATCTATTTGACTATGCATTCAAATCTTATCTTTTAAAAAACTCCATTCAAAACTAGATTACATGCAATTTATAAAATAAAATAAATATTGAATAAACTTCAAATATAGAACTACTCATGTAATATATTCATCAAATATATATCCATATATTTACTGTATATATACATTCTTTATTATATCCACTAACTTTTACATAATATCCCTTTAATGTTTTCAAAATGATAAAACCTCTATTATTAATATTCCATAATATATATATATATAAATATACATATATACATTATATATATATTACATCTTATATATATAAATGTATATATATATATTTAAAATATATTTAATATTAATTATATTTAATATAAAATCCAAATTTCATTTGGAGGCGGCGGATTTGAAGTTCGCAATTTAAAGGAAACATAAAATAATAAATAAATAAACAAGTTTAATGAGATTGGGGAGGGGTGTTACATATTACATACTAACTAAAAAAAGTTATTGATGTAATTACCTCAAATTAAAATTAATGGATAGATTGCAAATAAGAACATTTGTTCAAAATGACGTATAGTTTTATTCTAAAATTTCATAATTAATTTTCAACTGATAAATTTCCATTGCGAAACATAAAGACCATTTTACCATTTTCTATGCAAATGGTTCTTAATTTGACATTATAAGAATGAAAAAGTTTTTTTATCTCATATTTCCCTTGGGAAAACAATCCTATTGTGCATTTCCCATTTACCAACAATTGGCGGTGCACCCTATCGGCTGATCGTTGCATGCCTGTGCATGCGACTACTAGTTATTTTTTATTTCTTGTGAATGTAGGTTTTTCACTAAAACTCAAGCTCTTTGTTCTGCACATGTGGAAAAATAATAGATTATCAAAATTTTTTTTTGAAAAATATCAATGCACTAGATATTGAAATCCTTGATCCAACAAAAAAATAAATTGAATTTTGATACATACAAAAAAAAGTTATGTTGTATACAGTCTACCTATGTCTGAATTGTAATTGGCTTGACTTCAAAACTTGATTAAGGAAAAAATATTCAATAAAACACCATGAAACCAAATGAAAGTAATAGATATCATAGTTACAAATCTAAATTTGAAAAAAATAGAATTTTATCCTTCATGGAAAAAAAGTTATGTTGTATATGGTGAGCATCACTCCTTAAAAATGGTGTTTACTGAAGAAAAAACTAGTTTTTGAAGGAGATGGAAAAAGAAGTGCAATTTGATTAAAAAAAACTGATAAAAAATATATTTAAAATATACAAATAAAATTTCACAAATCACTAGTTTGCATCATCTTCAAATTCCTCACAATTTAGTCCCTATAGGTGCCCGAAAGTGAAGATTTAGTTAGAAAAAATTAGTTCAGTGTCCAGTTTGGCCAAAAATTGTAAACTAATATTGTGGGATCACCCATTATGGATCTTTTCAATAAGCCAATGATCAGATATAAGTTATGTCGGTGTAGATCTAGGCTATGCATCTTTCGTCCTATAGAACTTGGTTCATCATTTTTAATTTGTCTTTGCAATGTGAATGTTAAGTGGGAGAATCTTAGGATTAGGTGCATGATTCATCTTGTAAGTTTTATGTCTTTATTACTCATATTTAAGCATGTAGATGATGGGTATGTGTAGGATCATGATGGGCCAAAAAGTGGCAATATGTAAGTGATATGATGGCCCATGTGGCTGACGACTTTTTTTTACCCAAACTTGATGAAACGAAAAGGGTTTGTAAATGAGATTCTCAGCTTTCCACCAATATAAATTATGCTTTATTTTCAATTTAATAAATAATTATTATTCATTTTCTATTTGAATTACGAGTAGAGTCTTGATTGATAGGTTGATTGAAAAAAATCTACACCTTTCAAACGGTATCACATTTTTTGAATTTGAAACATGTGTCACATTATATGCTTCACATACTATAGGATTAAAAAATAAATTGAATTTCATGAAGTTTTGACCAAGTTAAGGTGGTTAGATGTACAAGATTTTATATTTTTTAAAATTTGTCATAAAAAAATCATAATTAGTTATTTACTTGGAGAAAAATTATAAAAAAATATGCATCACATCGAGACATGAGTCATTTACTTATATCTAAAATATTATAAAAAAATATTATCATTTTATTGTGGTTAGGGTGGTCAAACAGACACCTACTTCTTATTTTTTCCCTGAAATTTAATTACTACTGCATTGAAATTTTAAATTTTCACCAAATAGATTTATTTTTTTATAAATAAACCTAGTAATTTAGAAACTACATTCAAGTTTTTACAAATTCTATTCTTACATATTTTTGAAATATTATAGATAACTTATTCAAATTTTTATGTCAAGTTACCTAACTCTGATTTTTCTGAATTTTATTGCCACTTAAGGGCTTGTTTTTTCCATGATGATCTTACACATACCTTGAAAAATAATTTATGATCTTCAAACATCGTGAGATGTCGAAATTATCTATTCTTTGAATCACTTGGAGTAGTTATAGAACATTCTTCCAATTAAATACCCCCATAGAGTGCATAGATTTGAGAAGCTATTCATTTTTATTGCTATGACACAATCTATGATATGTAAAGGCATGTAAGAGGAGTTACTTTTTAATCTAGGAGGTTGATCATGACCCTTTCTATTTATATATGTATGTGTATGTATATATTGATACATATATAGATATATGTCTATATAGATAATATATATATAGATAATATATATATATATATATATATATATGCATATTATCCATAATCCAAATGCATATACATGTATATATAGATAATATATAGATACATACATTATTACAATGTTATATTTGTAATTCAATTTTTTTAATTAATAATTTGAGTTGAGAATCCAAAGTTATGTGCTTGAAGAAAATATTTTGAACATTAATGTTCATCAAAATTTATTATCAAAATCATTGTCTAAATACTAGTAGGAGTCAATTTAAAGCATATTGAAATGTATTATCAAAAACATTATCCAAACATTTGCATCAATGTTATCTTATGTTTTTTGAATCTTGTCACATCAATAATCAAAGCTTGATGATGATGAAGGAAGTTGAGAAAGTTTCCTTTTGTTTTTATTAGGCACCAAATGGTGTTTCCCAAAATTTTGGCTTTGATATATATATTCTAAAGCCAACAAATGTAGATTAGTTATGTTCACTTCTTGACCATGTTATTAATCTTTATGGTTTAATTGCATGTTTATTTATAGTGGTAGATCAGTATTAGATAAAATGATAATCATATTATATTGATGTAGTTGTTTACTTTAATTGATACAAGCTTGGGTCTTTTTAGTGGTATTTTTTATTGCAAGGCATTTTGCACATATACTTGTTCATATGTTGTAAATAAATTTTTATGGTTTAATTACATGTTTGAATAGATTTAGAAACTTGATTGTTAATATTTTTTTGTGTCATTGACCATATATTCAATAAGCATGTAAGGTAGAGTGTTAAAATGGACAAGATACATGAATAGTAAGACAAAGAGAGAAATATGATCATCAAGACATATATGAAAAGTGCTTAAGCTAAAAGATCAGATAAATTAGTAATGGGTGTAAGATAATGCGACACTGCAATGCAATAAGATGAAATCAAATAAACATCATATGAATAGCCATATTAAAAAATCTTTGAACATTTATGTGATGAGATAATTTTTGTTCAATAAGTTCTATCAAAACCAAGATAAATATCCTTGATTGAGTTGTTCAAATCAAAAATGTGATAGGGTAAGTGCACCAATCTGTGACACAATTTTGGTGCCAAAATGAAAAAAATCGCAACAAAAGGTCGAAATAAGCCATTTGGCGCATGCTAAATTTGGTGTGCACCAAATGAAAAATTAAATAAAATCCAAAAGGAGCTTTCAAACCCTCATTTATCTTCAACCCGCAACTTGAATTGGAGGATTTGAGGTCTACAACTCGCGCTCTTCAAATCTCGTCCATTGTTTGCATCCTTAGCTTACAATTTTCCATGAGGATGCCACCAACACGTTGAAGAGGTCAAAGATTGAAAAGAGGTATGTATTTTTATTCTATTTATTTTGAATTTTATTTAGAATGCAAATTTAAATAGGTTTTTAAATAAAAATTTGTACTAATTCTCAGAGAATGAATCTCCACCTCGAAACATTGAGAATTCACAATCACCCCCTCACGAAGAGCCTCCTATACAAAAACAACCTGAAACCCCTCCATCAATTCATAGGCATCCTTAAGGAACACTAGAAAATATTCAAAATCAAATTGAAAACAATAAGAGAGACATTGAACAATCAATTGGAAGATTAACTGAGCATGTTCAAACCAACCCTTATAGGAGAGGGATTGTTGAACATTGAATTCAATTGTAACTCATGTAGTAGAAATGAGCAAGAAAATAATTTTTTGGTCAAATAAGAGGAATGAGATGAGATAATTTTATGCTAGTGTTTTTTCATATGTAGATGTCAAAAAATAAAAAAATAGAAAAGCCGACTTGTGTGCCCTATTTATAGACACGATAACCAATGAACCTTTGTCTCATGCATGCAGGAGGTTCCCCATCCATTAGTGCCACCATGATTTAATTAAAAATAAATTTTGGGAGTGGTGGTGGATGGTATTTGACCAACCTCCATGCAATAACCATGAGGTGCCGCAACACTTTTTGAGGAAACTCTATTACAAGTTTATCCTCAATAAAATGCCAAACTATTTTGACATCTTAGACTTTAAGGGTAGAGGTTGGGGATCCATAGATGATAGACTTGTTGCATGACATAATCCATAGTTAGCACCAAGACCCTTAGCCAAACCCATGGTGGAGCATGTCATCGTTCCTTCCATTGTTAAGGATAGTATAGAGGTGGAAACACTGAAGTCGATTGACTCACTCACCCAAACCATTTTATAGTGTGCGAGTCCTCTAGTAGAGCCTGGTGTGGAGGAGACATGTAGGCCCCGAGCTCCACCCCACTATTGTGGCACTTTTGTTTTTGTTTGCATGTAAGATTATCAGAGTGCTTGTGATGTAGCTACACAACCTACATTAGTTGTAGAGGTGATGGCTTTCACAGATGATTTGTTGAATGATACATTTGGCATTGACACTTGGGTAAAATTTAGCAAGTTCATTTAATGTTGTTTATTAAATTATATTTTGAAATTTAAGAATAACTAAAATAGTGGAATTTCAATATGATGAAATTTTAGGGTCAGACTATTCATTAGGCATGCTCCATTCCTATAAACCCTTATACATTCATGATGATGAGTCCATAGGTATGCAACTAGTATTAAATATATTATTATTGCATTTGAATAGAACTTTGAATGTTATATTTGAATGTTTGTCTCATAACATGCTTTGGATTTCAAACAGTTTCCTAGTGCACCATCTTCCTCCACACCTCGCAATTCATATCCGCAAACAACTTACACTCAGGTAACCTCTATTCATTAATGGTGTTGTAAAACTATGTTATCTAGTTTTCATAATTTTGCGTATATACAAATCTAAAACATTGATGAGAAACACAAACATTGCATTTATATTCCTTGATTGTGTCACATTATCTTCTCCTAATTCACTTTTTGTTCCTTTATTCCTTCCTAATCCCATACCATTAACATTTAATAGTTCACCCTATTTTCCATGATCCCCTCCTAGACCATCCCACTAATATCTTCTAGTCCATGCTATGTGTCATTATGTCCTTCTACGACCATCTTATTGTACCCATTATTATTTCACCCTAGATGTTCCATGATCCCCTATGTTACACCCTATGTTCCTTTATATCATCCTATGTTATACCATCTTTATCCACATTTCATCCTAGATAACTCTTCTCTATTATTGCTACACATAGGTCAAGTTCGCACTTCGTGTACTATAGTCAAACCCTAAACACCTCCTAATTCACCCTATGTTGCATTATTCCCTAGTAATCACATCCCATTAACCTCTAATTGTCCACTCTATATTTTTTTATCCCATCCTAGCCCATCCCTTTAATCTATACTAGTCCATCCTATGGTCCATTAATCCCTTCTATTCACATCCAATTACCCTATCTTATTTCACCTTATGTTCCATTATCCCCTTCTGGTCTTTATATTGATACCTGAGGGGTGAACCCACAAAAGTGTTTTACAATTCAAGTGAGGAATGAAAACTTCTAAAAAATTGATCCATTCAAAAAAAAATCATTTTGGGGGGTTCGAGGGAACTCTAGGTTCGAACGAACCCCAAAGAGGTTCACTTGAACCAAGGTTTGAGTGAACCCCTTTTCATGTGGGAACCCGCATTTCCCATTGTGGAAAGGGGGTTCGCTTGAACCCCCCTTTTCCCACCTTCCCACCCTTTGACACAAAATACTCCACATTTTTTCCCTTCAAAGCTCGGGTTGAGGATGAAAATGGAGGAGAATGAATTCACAGACCCAACTGGAAGATTACAATCCTCAGAATGAGCTATCCAACAAATATAATTTTAATATGTTTCGGTTTTATTATGTATGTGTTTTTTAGTTTTATTAAACATAGGTTTTTCATTGAAAATCAAGCTCTTTGTTCTACACATGTGGAAAAATAGTAGATTGCCAAAATAAAAGTTTTAAAAATATGTTCGGGCTAGGTATTGATGTCCTTAATCCATTAAAAAAAAAATCGAATTTTTTTACATACCGAAAAATTTATGTTGTATACGGTCTGCCTATGTCTGAATTGTAATTGGTTTGACTTCAAAACTTGATTAAGGAAAAAATATTCAATAAAACACTATAAAACCAAATGAAAGTGCTAGATATCATAGTTACAAATCTAAATTCGAAAAAATTAGAATTTTATCTTTCATACAAAAAAAGTTGTGTTGTATACGATGAGCGTCACTCCTTAAAAATGTTGTTTTAAAAAAAAAAAAACTTTTCAGAGATGGAAAAATAAGTGCAATCTGATTCCAAAAAATATGAAAAAAAAAAAATTTAGAATCTATAGACAAAATGTCACAAATCACTAGTTTTCATCATCTTCAAAGTCCTCATGGTTTAACCACTATAGGAGCTTGAAAGTGAAGATTTAGCTGAAAAAAAATAGTTTTGTGTCTAGTTTGCCCAAAAATTGTAAACTAGTATTGTGGGATCACCGTGAGATATTGTTTCATTTGCAATTGTTGACATCAAATATCCTTGGTGATGTTGGTGGCATGATGGACCATGGAGTTGCTGCAACAATAGTCAGTTTTGATCCATTGAGAGAGGTATGCAATAGATTAGTTGATTTGAAATTATATTTTCTCTTTTATGGTCTATTATAGAAAATTTTCACAATACTTTTATGTAGTTTAATTTCTATCTTGATGGTTGCTATAGGTGGATGTCACTCCAGATCATGGATGTGGTGATGTTGTAAATGTGCATGATGACTATATGTATGTGGTAAGTGATTATTTATTTTGTTATATGCCAGTCCACAATTCAATTTCTATGTATTAACATATTTACTTTTTATTGTATTAGTTGAAGGTCCAGAGTGAAGAGAGGAGGATTAGCAAGCATGTTCGAAAGACAAGAGGAGCAGCAGTCGCTCCATCTAGTCGAATTTCAAAGGCAGCATAGGATCTATTTCCTTCCCCTAGAGGGAAATGGCTATGTATTAGGGTTTATTTTTGTATGCCTATGTGGCATTTTGGAACATATATTTTGTACTATCGATATATACATGACATTTTATGTCCATATGGCTCCTTTGTACTAAGCCTATATGGTTTTTTTGGATATATTGTATATACTTTTATCAATATATATCATTGTATAGCCTTTCGGTTTTTTGATTAAATTTTATTTCATTTTGCTACTACTATTCTTGAATGTTGTAGGCATGGATTTTTGTTTAAATCTAATGCTTAATTAATTACTATTGATTGCTCAATAATCCCCATCTAAAGTGTATTGTGTAAATAAGCTTCATTCATGGTGGTTTGTATCTTTTGGAATGCTTCAATTACTTGTGCGTCACTTATTCACATGTATAATTCACTTATTCACATTTATACTTCACCTATATTGTGTGTATTCACATGTATACTTCATGCTTCCAATGCATAGCACCAAAAATATTTTCAAGAAAAAATTGACAAACCAAAAGTATAAGAGTTTTTGAAAAAATAAAGAAAAATTATAGAACAAGAGATAAAAACTTTTTTTTTGTAATTGAGAGGTATTTCCATAGCATATAGAGATATAGAGAGAAAATAAAATAAATATTCTAAGTAATGAATTGTAAAAAATAGGATTTTGTAGTTTATATTTATATCATTGATTACATTGCATTGCACATCTTTCAAAGTCAAAGCATTACTTCACTTTGCATAACTAATAACTAGATGTTGATAGATGACAAAATTTCAATTACAATATAGTTTGTACAAATTCAACCTAAGAAATTATGCAATTTCTTTACATTGGATAACTAATAACTAGGAGTAGCTCTGCCAATTGCATTTTCTTATCATGGCATTCTATGAGACCAAATTTCTTTGAGGTATTTTTTCAAATAGTTCATTGCCTTGTCTATGTTACCACATTTTTCATACATTTCTACCAAAGCATCTTGTCAAATAGTTTTCTTCCTTGTTGCTATGGCTAAAATCCTAAAACAAGTTCTTTCGAACAACCTATTGATGCTTCAAAAAAATATATCAAAAGCATAATAGTAAGCAATAGCATAGACAAGACAATGAACTATTTGAAAAAATGCATCAAATAAATGTGGTGATGGAATGCCATGACAAGCCATAGACAAGGCAGTGAACTAGTTGAAAATATGCCTCAAATAAATGTGGTCTCATGGTGATGGAATGCCATGACAATCAAATTGCTTTTGATTATCATGGAATTCCATCACCATGAGACCTCATTTTTTTGAGGCATTTTTTCAAAGAGTTCATTGCCTTTTCTATGCTACCACATTTTTCATACATATCTATCAAAGAATTATATCAAACAGTTAATTTCCTTTATACTATGGATAAAACCCTAGAACATGTTCTTTCGAACAAGCTATGGATGCTGAGAAAAAATATAGCAAAGCATAATAGCAAGCAATAGCATAGACAAGGCAATGAACTACTTGAAAAAAATGCTTCAAAGAAATGTGGTTTCATGGTGATGGAATGCCATGACAAACAAATTGTTATGGATTGTCCTAACATTCCATCATCGGGTGATCCCACAATACTGATTTACAATTTTTCGGCAAACTAGACACTGAACTGATTTTTTAAACTAAATCTTCACTTTTAGACTCCTATAGAGGCTAAACTGTGAGGCATTTGAAGATGATGCAAACTAGTGATTTGTGAAGTATTTTCTATAGATTCTAAATATATTTTTTTCAAAAAATTTGGAATTAGATTGCACTTTTTTTTTCATCTCCTTCGAAAACTAGTTTCTATCAGTAAACAACATTTTTAAGGAGTGATGCTCACCGTATACAACTTAACTTTTTTTGTATGAAGGATAAAATTATTTTTTTTTCAGATTTAGATTTGTAACTACTATATCTAACCAGTTCATTTGGTTTCATAGTGTTTTATTAAATATTTTTTCCTTAATCAAGTTTTGAAGTCAAACCAATTACAATTCAAACATAGGCGGACTGTATACAACATAATTGTTTATGTATGTATCAAAATTCAATTTTTTTTTTTTTAATGGATCAAGGACATCAATACGGAACTTGAACATTTTTTATTTTTTTTGATAATCTTCTATTTTTCAGATGTGCGGAACATAGAGCTTGATTTTCGATGAAAAAACTACATTCACAAGAAATAAATAAAAAAATATAATAATCAAATTTAATTTAATTAAAATTATACTTTTTTGGAAGCTTATAATAAAGAATACATACTTAAAAAACATAAATTTTAAATGAATTCATTTGATCCCCCAAAAGGTAAATCAAATGTGGTTTTTTATCAACATTTTGATAGGTGTAAAAGAGACTTTGTTATAGGTATGGTTTAAAACTAGTGGGGTTTTATCCAAGGGGGTTTGGTCTAAGGTGGTTTTATCAAACCCTCTTCAATTGGAATCCTTTAAATGGAAATTTTCAATGCTTAAATCATTATATTTTCTAAAAATATGTTATTTCAGCAAAAATCAAGATCTCTGAGAAAGTGTAAACCACTATTGTGGTAGCACCGCACCATGAGACCATGTTTCTTTGAGACATTTTTTCAATCAATTCGCTGCCTTGTCTATGCTACCACATTTTTCATACATGTTTACCAAAGCATTTTATCAAATAGTTCACTGCCTTGTTGCTATGGCTAAAATCCTAAAGTGGGCTCTTCCAAACAAGCTAGATGGATGCTTGGAAAAAATATATCAAAGCATAATAATAAACAATAGAATAGACAAGGCATTGAACTGTTCAAAAAAATGCCTCAAAGAAATGTGGTCTCAATGTGTTTGTCATGGAATTCCATCACCATAGGACCACATTTCTTTGAGGCATTTATTTCAAACAATTCACAACCTTATCTATGCTACGACATTGTTCATACATGTCTACCAAAGCATTTTATCAATCAACTCACTGCCTTGCTACTAAGGCTAAAATTATAAAATAGGTGCTTTTGAACATGCTATGGATGCTTGAAAAAAAAATATCAAAACTTAATAGTAAGCAATAGCATGATGCAGAGCAGGGAGGCCTTCAATCAACTAAACAAAAATCCAACTGATACACCAAGCCTTTATTCCTCCAAACCCTATCAAGGGTGATTCTCCTCAAACTTCACTGTTTGTCTTGTAGGTTTGTAAACCCAACTTCTTCACCTTTTCTTGCAAATCTTACTTCTAATTCTCAAGCCACTCACCTTTTCAGACACCCTTTTAAGCCTTCAAAAACATATCACAAAAACACACCAGGTCACTTTTGACCAACACCAACAAAACAAGGCTACTATGCTGTCCTAATTGGCTAATTAGCCCAAATTTTCAAAGAAACTATACTCTAACATATCTCCCTATTCCAAATAACTATATAAGTCATTTATTAGACCAAAAAAACTCCAAATCCATAATCTTTAACCTGAGAATCGCTCCTTTAAGCCTACTTTTACAAAACCCTCAGTTTTAACAAGTTTAGGGTGGGTTTATTGAAAATCATATTCCCACAACTCATAACACCTTTCCAATGCATCAATTTTTTTTAAAAAAACCTGGACATGCTTAAAAGTTCCTCTCAAACTACTACTCCAAAGGATTTTAACCATTTCCACTTTTAAACCACTGAATTTCACCAAAACTCATCAAATTGCCAATAAGGGCATCACACCAAACCACTCAACTTGCCTCCCCTACTCTAGAAAAGGCCTCTGAGATAGCCAAAACCAAGAAAGGTTATTGTAGAGGGGCCCAACATGATCCCATAGGTTTAGACGATAATTTTCTAAGAATCATGGTCTTCTAATACGAGCATGTTGAAGCTCACAACCATTTTTCACTTTAGACTCTTAAGGGATTATGTCGGTTGAAAGTAGCTCAAAGCAGTTTTGAGTGTTTTAGTGCAAAAGAGGACTATTCCTAATGTAAAATTACCCACTTGGATGCATCGAGACAGTCTGTTTGGTCACACGAGTTGCAGAACGAAAGTTGCACCGCTTTGCAACTTTCAACTAGTTGTATTTGACAACTTTTTCTCCAAGCGAGAATTCGCTACCATAGGAAAAGACCTCTAAGATAGCAAAAATCAAGAGAGATTATTGTAGAGAGGCCCAACATGATCCCATAGGCTCAAATGAGAATTTTCTAAGAGTCACAGTGTTTGAATACGAGCATGTTGAAGTTCATAGTCATTTTGCACTTTGGACTCTTAAGGGATTCTATCAGTTGAACATAGCTCAGAGTGATTCCACATGTTTCAGTGCAAAAAAGGACTATGCCTAGCATAAAATTACCCTTTCAGATGCATCGTGATAGTCTATTTGGTCACACGAGTTGCAGAATGAAAGTTGCACCACTTTGCAATTTTCAACTACTTGCATTTGACAATTTTTCCCCAAACGAAAATTCACCACCATGGGAAAAGACCTTCGAGATAGAAAAAACTAAGATAGGTTATTGTATAGGGGTCCAAGTTGATCCCATAGACTTAGACGATAAGTTTCTAAGCATCACGGTGTCTGAATAAGAGCATGTTGAAGTTCACAGCCATTTTGCACTTTGAACTCTTAAGGGATTCTGTTGATTGAACGTAACTTAGAGTGATTACACTTTTATCAATGCAAAAGAGGACCATGCCTAGCGTAAAAATACCCACTTGAACATGTCGGGACCGTATGTTTAGTCGCATGGGTCATAGAATGAAAGTTACACCACTTTGCAACTTTCAACTAGTTGCATTTGATAACTTTTTCCCCAAGCAAGAATTCACCACCACAAGAAAAGGCCTCCGAGATAGAAAAAACCAAGAGATTTTATTGTAGAGGGGCCCAACGTCATCCCATAGGCTCAAATGAGAAGTTTCTAAGCATCATGGTGTCCTAATATGAGTATGCTGAAGTCCACAACCATTTTGCAATTTGGACTCTTAAGGGATTCTATCATTTGAATGTAGCTCGAAGTAATTCCATGTGTTTTAGTGCTAAAGAGGACCACGTCTAGCATAAACATATCAACTCGAATTCATCGGGATAGTCCAATTGGTCACATAAGTTGCAACGCGAAAGTTGCACCACTTTACAAATTTCAACTACTTGCATTTGACAATTTTTCCCCAAATGAGAAATCGCCACCACATGAAAAGGCCACTAAGATAGAAAAATTTGAGAGAGGTTATTATAGAGGGGCTCAACATGATCCCATAGACTTAGACAAGAAGTTTCTAAACATCACAGTGTCTGAATATGAGCATGTTGAAGTTCATAGCCATTTTCAACTTTGGACTCTTAAGGGATTCTATCAGTTGAACATAACTCGAAGCAAATCCATGTGTTTCAGTGTGAAAGAGGACCATGCTTAGCATAAAAATACCCATGCATATGTGTCGAGATAGTCTATTTGGTCACATGAGTTGTAAATCAAACGTTGCACATTTTGCAACTTTCAATTACTTGCATTTGACAACTTTTTCCCCAAACAAGAATTCACCACCACGGGAAAAGGGCTCTGAGATAGTGAAAATAGAGAGAATTTATTGTAAAGGGGCCCAACATGATCCCATAGGCTCAAACAAGAAGTTTCTAAGCATCATGGTGTCTGAATACGAATATGCTGAAGTTCACAACCATTTTTCACTTTGGAATCTTAAAGGATTCTACTGTTTGAATGTAGCTCAAAGTGATTATGTGTGTTTCAATGTGAAAGATGACTATTCCTAGCGTAAACGTACCCAATCAGATGCATCAAGATAGTACGTTTGGTCACACAAGTTGCAGAATGAAATTTGCACCACTTTGCAACTTTCAACTAGCATTTGACAACTTTTTCTCGAGGCAAGAAATCACCACCATAGGAAAAGGCCTCCGAGATAGAAAAAACTAAGATACATTATTGTAGAGGGGTCAAAGATGATCCCATAGGATTAGACGAGAAGTTTCTAAGCATCAAAGTGTTCGAATACGGGCATGATGAAGTTGACAACCATTTTGCACTTTGGACTCTTAAGGGATTCTGTCAGTTGAATGTAGCTTGGAGCAATTTTGTGTGTTTTAGTGTGAAAGAGGACCATTCCTAGCATAAATGTACCCACTTGAATGTGTCGATATAGTTCATTTGGTCACATGAGTTGCAAAATAAAAGTTGGCCCACTTTGCAACTTTCAACTACTTGCATTTGACAACTTTTTCCCCAAGAAAGAAATCGCCACCATAGGAAAAGACCTCTGAAAAAGAAAAACCTGAGAGAGGCTATTCTAGAAGGGCCCAACATGATACCATAGGCTCAAACCAGAAGTTTCTAATCATCATGGTGTCTGAATATGAGCATGTTGAAGTTCACAACCATTTTCCACTTTGGACTCTTAAGGGATTATGTTCATTAAATGTAGCTCGAAGCGATTTCGTGTGTTTCAAGGTGAAACATGACCATTCTTATCATAAATGTACCCACCTAGATGTGTAGGGACAGTCCATTTCATAACACGAGTTACAAAATAAAAGTTACATCACTTTGCAACTTTCAACTACTTGCATTTGACAAAAAATTTCTCTACCTCGACAAAAGGCCTCTAAGATAGAGAAAACTGAGAGAGGTTATTATAGAGGGGCCTCTAAGTACAAAAGAGGACCATTCCTACCATAAATGTACCCACTCGAACATGTCAGGATAGTCTGTTTGGTCACACGAGTTGCAAAATTAAAGTTGCACCACTTTGCAACTTTCAACTATTTGCATTTGACAACTTTTTCTCCAAGTGAAAAATCGCCACCATAGGAAAAGGCCTCCAAGATAGTGAAAAATGAGAGAGGTTACTATAGAGGGGCCCAACATAATCTCATAGGCTCATATGAGAATTTTCTAAGTGTCACGGTATCACGAGCATGTTGAAGTTCACAACCATTTTGCACTTTGGACTCTTAAGGGATTTTGTCAGTTGAATGTAGCTCAAAGTGATTCCATGTGTTTCAGTGTGAAAGAGGACCATTCCTAGCGTAAAAATGCCCACCCAGATGCATTGGGATAGTTCATTTGGTCACATGAGTTGTGGAATGAAAGTTGCACCACTTTGCAACTTTCAACTACTTGCATTTGACAACTTTTTCCCCAAGCGAGAATTCATCACCGTTGGAAAAATCTTCTGAGATAGAAAAAATTGAGAGTTTATTGTAGAGAGTTCCAACATGATCACATAGAGTCAAATAAGAAGTTTCTAAGCATCACGATGTCTGAATACGAGCATGCTGAATTTTGTAGCCATTTTGCACTTTGATCTCTTAAGGAATTCTATCATTTGAACATAGCTCGGAGTGATTCCATGTGTTTGAGAGTGAAAGAGGACCATGTCTATCATAAAAGTACCCACCTAGATGCATTGAGATAGTATTTTTGGTCACATGAGTTGTAGAATGAAAATTTCACCACTTTGCAACTTTTAACTACTTGGGTATGTGCAGGATCATGATGGGCCAAAAAGTGGCTATGAGAAAAAAATCACGTTTTGGATTGACTCAAAAACACGGAAATGCCAAGTTGACTTTTCTAGGTTCAGGTGTCAGTACATTTAGCCGAACCAAAGCCCAGACCTAGTTTCTACAAATCAGATATCCGATTTGTGGAAACATTATATAAAAAACAGTCGACTCTTATAACTTCATTTCTCACAGTTTGCACGTGGGCGCACAAGGAAAAATGAAAATCCGATATCCGCTTCTATCAAATATCTAATTTCAAAGGTAAGTATTTGGTTTTTGAAATGTTGTAATCAATTTTTTAAGTAGATTCTCTTAATTTGAAGTAGTTTTTATGATTTTTTTAAAAAAAAATAAGGTTTTCTATTGATTTTTATTAAAAACTAGAGTTTACATTGAATTTTTATTAAAAATTAATGTTTCTAAATGGATTTTGATTAAAAACTAGTGTTGTTGATGTATTTTTATCAAAAATTAGAGTTTGCTATGGATTTTTGTGAAAAAGTAGGGTTTTTTTGGGATTTTTATTAAAATCTAGGGTTTTTTTACAATAATTTCATTTATATTGTGTAATTTCAATTAGATTAATTAGTTTTTAACTTTAATCAGGTTTTATGGTTGATAATGAAAATCCACAAATGCCAAACACTCCACCACCTCCGCAACCACCAATTGAAGACTTAATTGGTGAAAAATTGGGACAATTGAAGGGCATTTGTGAAGTTTATAAAACAATCCCTCAATTGAGAGATATGACAAACACATTGAAGGAAATAATTAAAAATATAGAAACCCTCTCCACCCAACATAATTCCTTTCATTCATGGCAATAAGACATGAGGGAATATTATGGATGTGGATTGTCTTACGATGATGTGAAAGATCTCCAAATAACCAAAGCCCAAATAGCCTCTTTATTCATTGACCCCCACACCGGTTTGCCAGTGAATGTTAATAAAACAAAACTTTCTATAAAATGGTGCATGCATAGGGACATTGTAGCTAACTTTTGGGATTGTTGGTGTATGGTTTTTGATAAACCACTGAAAAATAATTCTGATATACCATTTTACTTTATTAAAAAAAAATATGCTGAATTTGTGTTAGGGCATCATGTCAATTATTTTTACATTAAACCCTTCCAGGCTGTTGGTGGAGGTATGCCCTAGGATAGACCAATGGCAGTTAGAGTAGTCCCATGCCCAAATGTTCCCCTTCCTCCCCTCCCTTCGCCACCTTCAATATATCATCCAGAGATTATCCAGGATGTAGCCACACAAACTATTTAGTCTATTCACTCTTTGAATGGTCATTTGATTTCACATGCTTCTAAAGTAGCTCAACCACATTTTGGTGATGTTGGCGAAGGATCGAGTGCTGTTGCATCATCCTCCTCAGGTCCACATATTTGTGTGCCACATACTTGCACTATGTGCTGCCAGATATGCTTGGGTCCTCTTGTACAGCTCGTTGAGCATCCGTTGGACACTTCTGATTATGACCTCCATGATTTGGACATTATAGATCAGTCACAAGGGAGTGGAGCACAGCCTACAGAGTTGTCTCCTGCTAGAGAGGGGGATGCTAGAATAGTGACACAGGTAAGATTTAAGTTGTAATTTCATAACTTGCATTTGTTTTTAAATGAATATTAATAAGAGATAGTATCAAGTACTAATATTTATTTACATGGTCTATTTAACAGCTGATATCTGAAGAGGAGCTCACACGGGTGACTTATAACACCCTTAGGGCCATTTCATTTGGCTTGGACACGTACACAATATATATTTTCGCACTCACTCGTTTACATTTTATATTATATACTTTCTTGTCATTAATGAAATTATATAATAACTTATATGCTTATCTTATTTTTCTCTTGTAGGAAATACCTAGTGTGAGTGAGTTGCAACCTCATCCAGACTATGGATGTGCAAAGTTAGATAAGGGGAAGGTAATTGAACTCAAATTGGATTGAATTAAGATTTTTAAGATCTTATATTGATTATACATACATCGACATAGATTGGTAGTTTCATATGTACTTGTCAATTTTATGTACAAACAATTATGAGCTATATAGATTTGTTGACAAGTGACACAATGCCTAAAGGAGTAGGTATTGGAACACCTCAAGGAGTAGGTGTTGAAACACCTCAAGGAGGAGGTGTCAAAACACTTGAAGGAGATAAAGAAAAAGATCAACCTAAAGAGGTATGTGTTTATTTTATTTTGTGTTTGGTAAATATATTCCTATTACCAATAATCGTATGCTAACTTGGATCAATTTTATGTTTTTGTTGGCATATATAGATTGGCATTTCAAATGTTGGTCTGGTATATTCTAGGAATCTTGACCCTTTGAAGAGACGTATATTTCAGGTAATCAAGATTTCAATTTTAGAGTTCAATTAAAGTTCAATATATATTGATTTTGATGTTAATTATTTGATTTTAAATTATATAGTATAACTAATCTCAATTATGGTTTGAATTTTTCTTGTGCAGATACCTTCAGAGCCAACGAGTGCTTCAAAGAGGCTCCATTTTGATGATCCACCAATAGTTTAGGATGAGATAGACATTTTGGCATGTAAATTTTGAATACATATTGAGATGGCATACGCCACATTTTGTAAAACTTTGTTTGAGTTGGTGTCGATGCCATTTTTGTATATGGACATACACTTGATTATTGGATAATTTGATATATAGAAGTTGACAATCAAAATTTAATTTGTTCCTCATATGCACGATTAAACTCTTTGAAAATTTTATCTTGAGCAATGGTTAAATATCAATGTACAATAGCATAAAAAAGAATGGTTATATTATGTAGTTTATATTTATATCGCTTATTACATTGCATTACACATCTTTCAAACTCAAATCATTACTTCACATTGCATAACTAACAACTAGATGTTCATAGATGAAAAAATTTCAATTACAATATAGTTTTTACAAAGTCAAGCTAAGCAATTATGCAATTACTTCACATTGCATAACTAAAAACTATGAGCAGTTGTCAATTGCATTTATTTGTCATTGAATTCTATGAGACCACATTTATTTGAGTTTTTTTCAAATAGTCCACTGCCTTGTCTATGCTACCACATTTTTCATGCATGATAGTGATCACATTAAGTTGCAATAAATTAAATGATAGCCTATGGCTATTTAATTTATGCTCATTTTATTTAAATGGATAAGGTCGACCTTCCTTGATATTACTTTGTAATTTATTATTTTCAAGAGAGGCTGACCTCTTTGAAGAGTCACCTTATTTTATATAAAATACAAGGTGATGTTTGTTCATTTCCTCAATCAAGTTCATTCAGCATAATTCACATTCCAAGCAGAAGCTCGCAGTTGAGCAGCAATGCTTCATCTTGCAGCAGCAGGCCGATTTTGAGGAGAAGCATATTCAATTGTATCTTTGCATCTAGGAGACCTGCTATTATTCATTGTATCAAATTCAGCCATGAGCTAGGCCTGAGTTGTAAGCAGATTTCTTGCTATGTTTATTGTTTTATGTGTTGCATTTTTTGAGTACTTTCAGTTGTATAATCTGATCATTAAAATATTAACATGGTATCAGAGCGGGTTTGAAAAAGATCATGTTGAGACCAGTTATTACAGCGATACCTCTATTCCCCTTTTTTCTGTTTATCTCTATCTTAGTCAAGATGTTGAATGGTCTTAAAATTGAGGATAGGCTCGAAGGAGCATCAAACTTCACTTCATGGAGATTCATAATTATGCTCACTTTGGAGGAAAACGAATTGGTTGAGTGTGGAGAGAAAAGTTTCTGAACCTACGGATGAGGAATAGAAAGTTCAATGGAGGAAAAAATATATCAAGGCAAAGAAGATGTTAGTTGATTCTGTGAAGGACCATATTGTTCCTATCATCTCTAAGTTGAAGACGACGAGATAAATGCTTAAGACTTTGGAGGAGATGTATGAGATCAACAACACAAGTCATGCTCTAGCCTTGAAATAACAACTTCATCATGTTAAGATGGCGGAAGGAGAATTTGTCATCACCTACTTCAAGAAGATTTCTGAATTGAGAGATCAACTCTCTACCATTGGTTATATTCTTGATGACAAAGATTTGACCAGGTTGGCTCTTAATGGTCTTCCTTCATCTTGGGAGTGTTGCATTCAAGAAATAATCTTTTCTCATATTCAGGAAACTTGGATTTGCTCAAAGTTAGTCAACTTGGATTTAACATTCGTAGCTCTGCAAACCTATTCAGCATAGAGTGTTCTGAAGAGGACATCCCTAAATCTCTACAGAGGTGTAAAGTTGCAAAGTGGTGCACTTTTCATTCTCGAACTCATACAACCAAAGGGGACTATTCCAATACATCCGTATGGGTATGTTTACGCTAAGTATGGTCCTCTTTTGCACCCAAATATGCTGAATCACTCCAAGCTACATTAGACCGACGATTTCGCTTAAGAGTCGAAAGTGTTAAAAAATAGCAATCTTTGAAAGAATATTCCTAAAAAATCGTGATGCTTACAGACTCTTCATCTGATGATATGGGATTGTGTTGGGACCATCTACATTACCTTCTCTCAGTTTTTTCTATCTCGAAGGCATTTTCCCATGGTGATGAGTTTTCAGTTGAGGGAAAAATTGCCAGATGCAAGCAGTGTAAAGATGCAAAGTGGTGCAACTTTCATTCTCAAACTTGTACGACCAAATGGACTGTTCCAACACATCCGGATGGGTATGTTTACAGTAATTATGGTCCTCTTTTGCACCCAAATACGCTAAATCAGTCTGAGCTGCATTGGACCGACGATTTCCCTTAAGAGTCTAAAGTGCTAAAAGAAAGAAATCTTTGACGGACTATTCCTCGAAAATTTTGATGCTTACAGACTCTTCATCTAATGATATGGGATTGTGTTGGGACCATCTACAATAACCTCTCTCATTTTTTCTATCTTGAATGCGTTTTCCCATGGTGATGAGTTTTCAGTTGAGGTAAAAGTTGCTAGATGCAAGCAGTGTAAAGTTGCAAAGTGGTGCAAATTTCATACTTGAAGTTGTACGACCAAATGAACTAATCCAGCATGTCTAGATGGGTACATTTACGCTAGGTATGGTATTCTTTTGCACCCAAATATGCTGAATCACTCTGAGCTGCATTAGACCGACGATTTCCCTAAAGAGTCCAAAGTGCTAAAAGAAAGAAATCTTTGACGAACTATTCCTCAGAAATCATGATGCTTACAGAATCTTTGTCTAATGATATGGGATTGTGTTGGGACCATCTACAATAACCTCTCTCAGTTTTTTCTATCTTGAAGGCATTTTCCCGTGCGGATGAGTTTTCAGTTGAGGGAAGAGTTGCCAGATGCAAATAGTGTAAAGTTGCAAAGTTCTACAACTTTCATACTCGAACTCGTACGACCAAACAGACTGTTCCAACACGTCTGAATGGGTATGTTTACATTAGGTATGGTCCTCTTTTGCATCGAAATACGCCGAGTCACTCTGAGTTGCATTGGACCGATGATTTCCCTTAAGAGTCCAAAGTGCTAAAAGGCAACAATCTTTGACGAACTATTTCTCAGAAACCGTGATCCTTACAGACTCTTCATCTGAGGATATAGGATTGTGGTTGGACCATCTACAATAACCTCTCTCAGTTTTTCTATCTCGAAGGCATTTTCCCTTGGTGATGAGTTTTCAGATGATGGAAAAGTTTCCAAATGCAAGTAGTGTAAAGTTTCAAAGTGGTGCAACTTTTATTTTCAAACTCATACGACTAGATGGACTGTTCCAAAACATCCGAATGGGTATGTCTACACTAGGTATGGTCCTATTTTGCACCCAAATATGTTGAATCACTCTAAGCTGCATTGGACCGATGATTTCCCTTAAGAGTCCAAAGTGCTAAAAGGAAGCAATCTTTGATGGAATATTCCTTGGAAACCATGATACTTACAGACTCTTCGTCTAAGGATATGAGATCGTGTTGGGACCATCTACAATAAACTCTCTCAGTTTTTTCTATCTCAAAGGCGTTTTACCATGGTGATGAGTTTTCAGTTGATGGAAAAGTTGCCAGATGCAAGCAGTGTAAAGTTGCAAAGTAGTGCAACTTTCATTCTGGAACTTGTACGACCAAACAGACTGTTCCAACATGTCCGTATGGGTGCATTTATGCTAGGTATGGTCCTCTTTTGCACCCAAATTTGTTGAATCACTCTAAGCCACATTGGAACGATGATTTCCATTGAGAGTCCAAAGTGCTAAAAGACATCAATATTTGACAGACTATTTCTAAGAAATCATGATGCTTACAAACTCTTCGTCTGATGATATGGGATCGTGTTGGGACCATCTAAAATAAACACTCTCGGTTTTTGCTATCTCGAAGGCATTTTCCGGTGGTGATGAGTTTTTAGTTCAGGAAAAAGTTGTCAGATGCAAGCAGTGTAAAGTTGCAAAGTGGTGCAACTTTCATACTCAAACTTGTAAGACCAAACGGACTATTCCAACACGTCTGGATGGGTATGTTTACGCTAGATATGGTCCTTTTTTGCACCCAAATACGCTGAATCACTCTGAGCTGCGTTGGACTAGTGATTTCCCTTAAGAGTCCAAAGTGCTAAAATGAAGCAATCTTTAACAGACTATTCCTCAGAAACCGTGATTCTCACAGACTCCTCGTCTAATGATATGGGATCACATTGGGACCATCTACAATAACCTCTCTCAATTTTTTCTATTTTGAAGGTTTTTTCTCGTGGTGATGAGTTTTTAGTTGAGGGAAAAGTTGTCAGATGCAAGCAGTGTAAAGTTGCAAAGTTGTGCAACTTTCATACTCGAACTAGTACGAAAAAAAATAGATTGTTCCAAAATGTCTGAATGGGTAGGTTTACACTAGGTATGGTCATCTTTTTCACCCAAATATACCAAATCACTCTAAGCTGCATTGGACCGATGATTTCCCTTAAGATTCCAAAGTGCTGAAAGGCAACAATCTTTGACGGACTATTTCTCAAAATCCATGATGCTTATAGAATCTTCATCTGAGGATATGGGATTTTTTTTGGACCATCTACAATAACCTCTCTCATTTTTCGCTACCTTGATTGCATTTTCCCTTGGTGGTGAGTTTTAGGACGATGGAAAGGTTGTCAAATACAAACAGTGTAAAGTTTCAAAGTGGTGCAACTTTTATTTTCGAACTCATACAACCAAATGGATTGTTCCAATACGTCTAGATGGGTACGTTTATGTTAGGTATGGTCCTCCTTTTCATGCAAATATGCCGAATCAGTTCGAGCTGCATTGGACCGGCGGTTTCCCTTAAGAGTCCAAAATGCTAAAATATAGAAATCTTTGACAGACTATTCCTCGGAAACCATGATGCTTACAGACTCTTCGTCTAATGATATGGTTTCGTGTTGGGACTATCTACAATAATATCTCTCATTTTTTTCTATCTCAAAGGCGTTTTCCCATGGTGATGAGTTTTCGGTTGAGGGAAAAGTTACCAAATGCGAACGGTGTAAAGCTGCAAAGTGGTGCAAATTTTATTTTCAAACTCGTATGACCAAACGCATTGTTCCAACACATCTGGATGGGTACATTTACACTAGGCATAGTCCTCTTTTGCACCCAAATATGCCGAATCACTCTGAGTTGCATTGGACCAGTGATTTCCCTTTAGAGTCCAAAGTGCTAAAAGGCAACAATCTTTGATGGACAATTTCTTGGAAACCGTGATGCTTACAGACTCTTTGTCTGATGATATGGAATCCTAATGAGACTATCTACAATAACCTCTCTCAGTTTTTTCTATCTCGAAGGATTTTTCCCGTGGTGATAACTTTTCAGTTGATGGAAAAGTTACCAGATGCAAGTAGTGTAAAGTTACAAAGTGGTGTAACTTTCATTTTTGAACTCGTACGACCAAATGGACTGTTCCAAAACATCCGGATGGGTACGTTTACGCTAGGTATGGTCCTCTTTTTCACCCAAATACACTGAATCACTCTGGCCTGCATTGGACCGACAATTTCCCTTAAGAGTCCAAATTGCTAAAAGACAACAATCTTTGACGGATTATTCTTTGGAAACCATGATGCTTACAGACTCTTCTTCTAATTATATGGGATTGTGTTGGGACAATCTACAATAACCTCTCTCGGTTTTTTCTATTTCGAAGGGGTTTTCCCATGGTGATGAGTTTTCAGTTGATGGAAAAGTTGCCAGATGCAAGCAGTGTAAAGTTGCAAATTGGTGCAACTTTCATACCAAAAATCGTACAACCAAATAGACTGTTCCAACACATCCGTATGGCTACGTTTACGTTAGGTATGGTCCAATTTTGCACCCAAATACGTCGAATCATTCTGAGCTACATTGGATCGATGATTTACCTTAAGAGTCCAAAGTGCTAAAAAGAAGGAATCTTTGACGGACTATTTTTCAAAAACCATGATTCTTATAGACTCTTCGTCTAAGGATATGGGATCGTGCTAGGACCATTTACAATAACCTCTCTCGGTTTTTGCTATCTCAAAGGGGTTTTTCCGTGGTGATGAGTTTTGTGTTGAAAAAAAAGTTGCCAGATACAAGCAGTGTAAAGTTGTAGAGTGGTGTAACTTTCATACTCGAACTCGTACGACCAAACAGACCGTTCCAACATGTCTGGATGGATACATTTACGCTAGGTATGGTCCTCTTTTGCACCCAAAAACATGGAATCACTCTGAGCTGCATTGCACCCACGATTTCCCTCAAGAGTCCAAAGTGCTAAAAGACAACAATATTTGACAGACTATTTCTTAGAAACCATGATGCTTACAAACTCTTCATCTGAGGATATGGGATCATGTTGAGACCATCTACAATAACCTCTCTTGGTTTTTTCTATCTCGAAGAATTTTTTCCGTAATGATGAGTTTTTAGTTGAGGGAAAAGTTGCCAAATGCAAGCAGTGTAAAGTTGCAAAGTGGTGCAACTTTTATACTCAAACTTGTACGACCAAAAAGACTGTTCCAACACATCCATATGGGTACGTTTACATTAGGTATGACCCTCTTTTGCATTCAAATACACCGAATCACTCCGAGCAGCATTGAACCGATGATTTACCTTAAGAGTCTAAAGTGCTAAAAGGCAGGAATCTTTAACGGACTATTTCTCGAAAACTGTGATTCTTACAGAATCTTCATCTAAGGATATGAGATCATTCTAGGACCACCTACAATAACCTCTCTTGGTTTTTGCTATCTCGAAAGGGTTTTCCCATGGCAATGAGTTTTCAGTTGAAAGAAAAGTTGCCAAATAAAAGTAGTGTAAAGTTGCAGAGTGGTGCAACTTTCATAGTCGGACTCGTACAAAAAAGTGGACTATTCCAACATGTCTGGATGGATACATTTACACTAGGTATGGTCCTCTTTTGCACCCAAAACAAGGAATCACTCTGAGCTGCATTGGACCGATGATTTACCTTAATAGTCCAAAGTGCTAAAAGGAAACATTCTTTGATGAAATATTTCTTTAAAATCGTGATGTTTATAGACTCTTCATCTGAGGATATGAGATTGTGTTGGGACCATCTACAATAACCTCTCTCAGTTTTTTCTATCTCGAAGGAGTTTTTCCGTGGTGATGAGTTTTCAGTTGAGGGAAAAGTTGCTAGATGCAAGCAGTGTAAAGTTGCAAAGTAGTGCAACTTTCATACTAAAACTCGTACGATCAAACAAACTATTCCAACACATCTGTATGGGTATGTTTACGCTAGGTATGGCCCTCTTTTGCACCCTTAAGAGTCTAAAGTGCTTAAAGACAACAATCTTTGATGGCCTATTTCTCAGAAACTATGATGCTTACAGACTCTTCGGTTGAGGATATGGGATCGCGCTAGGATCATCTACAATATCCTCTCTCGGTTTTTTTTATCTCGAAGGACCTTTCCCATGGCGATGAGTTTTCAATTGAGAGAAAAGTTGTCAGATACAAGCAGTGTAAAGTTGAAGAGTGGTGCAATTTTCATACTCGAACTCGTACGACCAAATGGACTATTCCAACACATCTGGATGGGTACATTTACCCTAAGTATGGTCCTCTTTTGTACCCAAATATGTTGAATCACTTTGAGCTGGATTGGACCGACGATTTCCCTTAAGAGTCCAAAGTGCTAAAAGGCAACAATCCTTGACGGACTATTTCTCAGAAACCATGATGCTTACATACTCTTCATCAGAGGATATGGGATTGTAGTTGGACCATCTATAATAACCTCTATTGGTTTTTTCTATCTCAAAGGAATTTTCCCTTGGTGATGAGTTTTTAGATGATGAAAAAGTTGCCAAATGCAAGCAGTGTAAAGTTGCAAAGTGGTGCAACTTTTTTTTTCGAATTCATACGACCAAAAAGACTATTCCAACACATGCGGATGGGTATGCTTATGCTAGGTATGGTCCTCCATTGCTCCCATATACACCAAATTACTCCGAGTTTCATTGGACCGATGATTTCCCTTAAGAGTCCAAAGTGCTAAAAGACAATAATTTTTGATAGACTATTCCTCGAAAACCATGATGCTTACATACTTTTCGTCTGATAATATGGGATCGTGTTGGGACTATCTACAATAACCTCTCTCAGTTTTTCTATCTCAAAGGCATTTTTCTATGGTGATGAGTTTCAATTGAAAGAAAAGTTTCCAAACGCAAACGGTGTAAAGTTGCAAAGTGGTCAAACTTTCATTTTCAAATGCGTACGACCAAACACATTGTTCCAACACATCTGGATGGGTACATTTATGATAGGTATGGTCATATTTTGCACCCAAATATGCCGAATCACTTCGAGCTGCATTGGACCGGCGATTTCCCTTAAGAGTCCAAAGTGCTAAAATACAACAATATTTGACGGGCTATTTCTTAGAAACCGCAATGCTTATAGACTCTTCATCTTAAGATATGAGATTGTGTTAGAACCATCTACAATAACCTCTCTTGGTTTTTTCTATCTCGAAGGCGTTTTCTCATGGTGATGAATTTTCAGTTGAGGGAAGAGTTGCCAGATGCAAGCAGTGTAAAGTTGCAAAGTGGTGCAACTTTCATACTCGAACTCATACGACCAAAGGGACTAATCCAACAGTTCTGGATGGGTACTTTTATGCTAGGTATGGTCCTATTTTGCACCCAAATACGCTGAATCACTCTGAGCTTCATTGGACCGGCGATTTCCCTTAAGAGTCTAAAGTGCTAAAATGCAGTAATATTTGACGGACTATTTCTCGGAAACCATGATACTTACAGACTCTTCGTCTGAGGATATGGGATTGTGTTGGAACCATATACAATAACCTCTCTCAGTTTAGGCTATCTCGAAGAAATTTTTCCCGTGGTGATGAGTTTTCAGTTGATAAAAAATTTGCCAGATGCAAGCAGTGTAAAGTTGCAAAGTGGTGCAACTTTTCATTGTCAAACTTGTACGACCAAACAGACTGTTCCAACATGTCTAGATGGGTCCGTTTTTTCTAGATATGGTCCTCTTTTACACCCAAATACACCGAATCACTCTGAACTGCATTGGACCGACGATTTCCATTAAGAGTCCAAAGGGCTAAAAGACATCAATTTGTGACAGAACATTTTTTGGAAACCATGATGCTTACAGACTCTTCGTCTAATGATATGAGATCATGTTGGGACCATCTACAATAAACTCTCTTAGTTTCTGCTATCTCAAAGACATTTTCTCGTGGTGATGAGTTTTTAGTTGAGGGAAAAGTTGCCAGATGCAAAAAATGTAAAGTTACAAAGTGGTACAACTTTCATGCTCGAACTTGTATGACCAAAGAAACTATTTCAACATGTCTGGATGTGTACATTTATGCTAAATATGGTCCTCTTTTGCACCCAAATATGCTGAATTAAAGTTGCATTGAATTGGTGATTTCCCTTAAGAGTCCAAAGTGCTAAAATGAAGCAATCTTTGACGGACTATTCTTCGGAAACCATAATGTTTACAAACTCTTCGTCTAATGATATGGGATTGTGTTGGGACCATCTACAATAACCTCTTTTTATTTTTGTTATGTTGAAGGTGTTTTCTCGTGCTGATGAGTTTTTAGTTGAGGGAAAAGTTGTCAGATGCAACTCGTGTAAAGTTGTAAAGTTTGGCAACACTCATACTCGAACTCGTATGACCAAAAAAACTATTCCAACACGTCTGAATGGGTATATTTACACTAGGTATGGTCATTTTTTGCACCCAAATACGCCGACTCACTCTGAGCTGCATTGGATCGGTGATTTCCCTTAATAGTCCAAAGTGTTAAAAGACAGCAATCTTTGATGTACTATTTTTTAGAAACCATGATTTTTATAGACTCTTCATCTAAGGATATGAAATTTTGGTTGGACCATCTACAATAACCTCTCTCAGTTTTTGCTATCTCGAAGGCGTTTTCCCTTGGTGATGAGTTTTCAGATGATGGAAAAATTGTCAAATGCAAGCAGTGTAAAGTTTCAAAGTGGTACAACTTTTATTTTTGAACTCATACGACCAAATGGATTGTTCCAACACATCTAGATTGGTACTTTTATGCTAGGTATGGTCCTCCATTGCACCCAAATACGCTGAATCACTCTGAGCTGCATTAAACTAGCGATTTCATTTAAGAGTCCAAAGTGCTAAAAGACAGAAATCTTTGACGAACTATTCCTCAGAAACCATGATGCTTATAGTCTCTTCATCTGATAATATGGGATTGTGTTGCGACTATCTACAATAACCTCTCTCAATTTTTTCTATCTCAAAATCGTTCTCCCGTGGTGATGAGTTTTCAGTTGAGGGAAAAGTTGTCAAATGCAAACGATGTAAAGCTGCAAAGTGGTGCAACTTTCATTCTCAAACTCGTACGACAAAATGTATTGTTCCAACATGTTTGGATGGGTATGTTTATGCTAGGTATGGTAATATTTTGCACCTAAATACACCAAATCACTCTGAGCTGCATTGGACCAATGATTTCCCTCAAGTGTCCAAAGTGCTAAAAGGCAGCAATCTTTGACGAACTATTTTTTGGAAACCATGATGCTTACAGACTCTTTTTCTAATGATATGGAATCATAATGGGACTAGCTACAATAATCTCTCTCAGTTTTTGCTATCTCGAAGGAGTTTTTCCGTAGTGATGACTTTTCAGTTGAGGGAAAAGTTGTCAGATGCAAGCAGTGTAAAGTTGCAAAGTGGTGTAACTTTCATTCTTGAACTCGTACGACTAGACAGACTATTCCAAAATGTCCAGATAGGTACGTTTATGCTAGGTATGGTCCTCTTTTAAACCCAAATACGCCGAATCACTCCGACTTGCATTGGACTGATGATTTCCCTTAACAGTCCAAAGTGGTAAAAGACAACAATCTTTGATGAACTATTTCTCAGAAATTGTGATGCTTACAGAATCTTTGGTTGAGGATATGAGATTGTGCTAGAACCATATACAATAACCTCTCTTGGTTTTTTCTATTTCGAAGGGGTTTTTTCATGGCGATGAGTTTTTAGTTGAGAGAAAAGTTGCCAGATACAAGCATTGTAAAGTTGCAGAGTGGTGCAACTTTCATATTTAAACTCGTACAACCAAACAGACTGTTCCAACACATTTGGGTTTGTAAATTTACACTAGGTATGTTCCTCTTTTGCACCCAAATACGTCGAATCACTATGAGTTGCATTGGACCGACGATTTCACTTAAGAGTCCAAAGTGATAAAATGCAACAATTTTTGACATAATTTTTCTCAAAAACCATAATGATTACAGAATCTTCATCTGAGGATATGGGATTATGGTTGGACCATCTACAATAACCTCTCTCGATTTTTTCTATCTCGAAGGCGTTTTCTCTTGGTGATGAGTTTTCAGATGATGGAAAAGTTGCCAAATGCAAGCAGGGTAAAGTTGCAAAGTAGTGCAACTTTTTTTTTCGAACTCATACGATCAAACAGACTATTCCAACACATCCGTATGGGTACGTTTACACTAGGTATGGTCCTTTTTTGCACCCAAATATGTAGAATCACTCCGAGCTGCATTGGACCGACAATTTTCCTTAAGAGTCCAAAGTGCTAAAAGGAAGCAATCTTTGATGGACTATTTCTCAAAACTTGTGATACTTATAGACTCTTCATCTAAGGATATGAGATCATGTTGGGACCATCTACAATAACCTCTCACAGTTTTAACTATCTTTAAAGCATTTTCCTATGGTGATGAGTTTTCAGTTGATGCAAAAGCTGTCAAATGCAAGCAGTGTAAAGTTGCAAAGTGGTGCAACTTTCATTCTAGAACTTTTACAACCAAACAAACTATTCCAACACGTCTATATGGGTGTGTTTACGTTAGGTATGGTCCTCTTTTGCAGCCAAATACATTGAATCACTCCGAGCTGCATTGGACCGATGATTTCCCTTAAGAGTCCAAAGTGCTAAAAGACATCAATCTTTGACAGACTATTTCTTGGAAACCATTATGCTTATAGACTCTTCGTCTAATGATATGGGATCGTGTTGGGACCATCTACAATAAAATATCTTGATTTTTGCTATCTCGAAGGCGTTTTCCCATGGTGATGAGTTTTCAGTTGAGGGAAAAGTTGCCAGATGCAAACAGTGTAAAGTTGCAAAGTGGTGCAACTTTCATACTCAAACTTGTACAACCAAATGAACTATTTCAAGACGTCTGAATGGGTATGTTAATGATAGACATGGTCCTCTTTTGCACCCAAATACGTTGAATCACTCTGAGTTGCGTTGGACTGGTGTTTTCCCTTTAAAGTCCAAAGTGTTAAAAAGAAGCAATCTTTGACAGACTATTCCTCGGAAACTGTGATGCTTACAAACTCTTCATCTGATGATATGGGATCATGTTGGGACCATCTATAATAAAATCTCTCAATTTTTTCTATCTCGAAGGTTTTTTCTTATGGTGATGATTTTTTAGTTGAGGGAAAAGTTGTTTGATGCAAGCAGTGTAAAGTTGCAAAGTTGTGCAATTTTCATACTCGAACTCATACGACCAAACAGACTGTTCCAACACATTCGAATGGGTACATTTACACTAGGTATGGTTCTCTTTTGCACTCAAATACGCTGAATCACTCTGAGCTGCATTGGATTAGTGATTTTTCTTAAGAGTCTAAACTGCTAAAAGGCAACAATCTTCGATGAACTATTTATCACAAACCGTGATGCTTATAGACTCTTCGTCTAAGGATATGAGATTGTGGTTGGACCATCTACAATAAGCTCTCTCAGTTTTTGCTATCTTGAAGGTGTTTTCCCTTCGTGATGAGTTTCAGATGATGGAAAAGTTGTCAATTGCAAACAGTGTAAAGTTTAAAAGTGGTGCATCTTTTATTTTCTAGGTCATACAACAAAACAGATTGTTCCAACATGTCCAGATTGGTACGTTTATGCTAGGTATGGTACTCCTTTTCACCCAAATACATCGAATCAGTCTGAGCTGCATTGGACCGACGATTTCCCTTAAAAGTCCAAAATGCTAAAAGGCAGCAATCTTTGACAGACTATTCCTCAAAAACCATAATGCTTACAGAATCTTTGTCTAATGATATGGGATCATGTTTGGACTATCTACAATAACCTCTCTTTGTTTTTTCTATCTCAAAGGTGTTTTCCCATGGTGATGAATTTTCAATTGAGGGAAAAGTTGCCAAATGCAAATGGTGTAAAGTTGCAAAGTGGTGCAACTTTCATTCTCGAACTCCTACGACCAAATACATTATTCCAACACATCTGGATGGGTATGTTTACACTAGGTATGGTCATATTTTTCACCCAAATACACCGAATCAATCCGAGCTGCATTGGATCGGTGATTTCCCTTAAGAGTCCAAAGTGCTAAGAGGCAGCAATCTTTGACGGACTATTTCTCAGAAACCATGATGCTTAAAAAATATTCATCTGATGATATGGAATCATAATGGGACTATCTATAATAACCTCTCTCATTTTTTTCTATCTCGAAAGAGTTTTCCCATGGTGATGACTTTTCAGTTGAGGGAAAAGTTTATAGATGCAAGTAGTGTAAAGTTGCAAAGTGGTGCAACTTTCATTCTTGAACTTGTACGACCAAACAGACTATTCCAAAACATCCAGATAGGTACATTTATGTTAGGTATGGTCCTCTTTTGCACCCAAATACGTCGAATCACTCCGACTCGCATTGGACACGATTTCCCTTAAGAGTCCAAAGTGCTAAAAGACAACAATATTTGACAGACTATTCCTCAAAAACCATGATGCTTATGGACTCTTCGTCCAATGATATGGGATCATTTTGGGACCATCTACAATAACCTTTCTCGATTTTTTCTATTTCGAAAACATTTTCCCGTCGTGATGAGGTTTCAGTTGAGGGAAAAAGTTGCCAAATGCAAGCAGTGTAAAGTTGCAAAGTGGTGCAACTTTCATACTCAAACTTGTACGACCAAATAGACTATTCCAACACATCTGTATGGGTACGTTTACATTAGGTATGGTCCACTTTTGCACCCAAATACGCTGAATCACTCCGAGCTACATTTGACCAACGATTTATCTTAAGAGTCTAGAGTGCTAAAAGGAAAAAATCTTTGACGGACTATTTCTCAGAAATCATTATTCTTACAGAATCTTAATCTGAGGATATGTGATTGTGCTAGGACCATCTACAATAACCTCTCTCAGTTTTTTCTATCTTGAAGGGGTTTTCCTGTGGCGATGAGTTTTCAGTTGAGAGAAAAATTGCCAGATAAAAGCAGTGTAAAGTTGCAGAGTGGTGCAATTTTCATACTCGAACTCATACGACAAAGTAGAATGTTCCAACACATCTATATGGATAGATTTACACTAGGTATGGTCCTCTTTCGCACCCAAAAAAAAGGAATCACTCTGAGCTGCATTGGACCGACGATTTCCTTTAAAAGTCCAAAGTGCTAAAAGGAAACAATCTTTGATGGAATATTTTTCTTGGAAACCATGATGCTTACAGACTCTTCATCTGAGGATATGGGATTATATTGAGACCATCTAAAATAACCTCTCTCAATTTTTCCTATCTCGAAGGAGTTTTTCCGTGGGGATGAGTTTTCAGTTGAGGGAAAAAAGTAGTCAGATGCAAGTAGTGTAAAGTTGCAAAGTGGTGCAACTTTTATACTCAAACGTGTACGACCAAACAGACTATTCCAACACATCTAGATGGGTACGTTTATGCTAGGTATGGTCCTCTTTTGCACCCAAATATGTCGAATCACTCCGACCTGCATTGGACTAGCGATTTCTCTTAAGAGTCCAAAGTGCTAAAAGGAAGCAATCTTTGATGGACTATTCATCAAAAACCGTGATTCTTGCAGAATCTTTGTTTGATGATATGGGATTGTGTAGGGACCATCTACAATAACCTCTCTTGATTTTTTCTATCTCGAAGGCATTTTCTCGTGGTGATGAGTTTTTAGTTGAAACAAAAGTTGTCAGATGCAAATAGTGTAAAGTTGCAAAGTTGTGCAACTTTCATACTCGAACTCGTACGACCAAACAGAGTGTTCGGACACGTCCGAATGGGTACCTTTACACTAGGTATGGTCCTCTTTTGCACCCAAATATGCTGAATCACTCTGAGCTGCATTAGACCGACGATTTCCTTTAAGAGTCCAAAGTGCTCAAAGGCAACAATTTTTGACGGACTATTCCTTAGAAACCATGATGCTTACAGACTCTACGTTTGATGATATGGGATTGTGTTTGGACTATCTACAATGACCTCTCTCATTTT
The DNA here is from genome assembly GCA_007115665.2 of Sequoiadendron giganteum. NCBI lineage: Eukaryota > Viridiplantae > Streptophyta > Pinopsida > Cupressales > Cupressaceae > Sequoiadendron > Sequoiadendron giganteum. The sequence continues at coordinate 602,379,121 of CM021104.1, forward strand.
TTTCTATCTCAAAGGCGTTTTCCCGTGGTGATGACTTTCCAATTGAGGGAAAAGTTGACAAATGCAAACAGTGTAAAGTTGCAAAGTGGTGCAACTTTCATTTTCAAACTTGTACGACCAAATGTATTGTTCCAAAATGTATGGATGGGTAGGTTTATGCTAGATATGGTCCTCTTTTGCACCCAGATACACTGAATCACTCCGAGCTGCATTGGACCGACGATTTCCCTTAAGAGTCCAAAGTGCTAAAAGACAAGAATATTTGACGGGCTATTTCTCAAAAACCGTAATGCTTACAGAATCTTCATCTAAGAATATGAAATCATGTTGGAACCATCTACAATAACCTCTCAGTTTTTTCTATCTCAAAAGAATTTTTCTCGTGGTGATGAGTTTTCAGTTGAGGGAAGAGTTGTCAGATGCAAATAGTGTAAAGTTGCAAAGTGGTGCAACTTTCATACTTGAACTTGGACGACCAAAGGGACTATTCCAATAGGTCCGGATGGGTATGGTCTTCTTTTGCAGCCAAATATGCTGAATCACTATAAGGTACATTGGACCGATGATTTCCCTTAAGAGTCCAAAGTGCTAAAATGAAAAAAATATTTGACGGACTATTTCTCAGAAACCGTGATACTTACAGACTCTTCGTCTGAAGATATGGGATTGTGTTGGGACCATCTACAATAATCTCTCTTGGTTTTTGCTATCTCGAATGATTTTTTCCATGGTGATGAGTTTTTAGTTGATGGAAAATTTGGCAGATGCAAGCAGAGTAAAGTTGCAAAGTGGTGCAACTTTTCATTCTTAAAATTTTACAACCAAACAAACTATTCCAACACATTCGGATGGGTGCTTTTATGCTAGGTATGGTCCTCTTTTGCAACCAAATACGCCGAATAACTCTGAGCTTCATTGGACCGATGATTTCCATTAAAAGTCCAAAGTGCTAAAAGACATCAATCTTTGACAGACTTTTTCTCGGAAACCATGATGCTTACATACTCTTCGTCTGATGATATGGGATCGTGTTGGGACCATCTACAATAAAATATCTTGATTTTTGCTATCTCGAAGGCGTTTTCTCGTGGTGATGAGTTTCCAATTGAGGAAAAAGTTTCTAGATGCAAGCAGTGTAAAGTTGTAAAGTGGTGCAACTTTCATACTCAAACTTGTATGACCAACCGTACTATTCTAACACATCTAAATGGGTACGTTTATGCTAGATATGGTCCTTTTTTGCACCCAAATATGTTGAATCACTTCGAGCTATATTGGACTGGCGATTTCCCTTAAGAGTCTAAAGTGCTAAAAGGAAGCAATCTTTGACAGACTATTCCTCAGAAATCGTGATGCTTATAGACTCTTCGTATGATGATTACGGATCATTTTGGGACCATCTACAATAACCTCTCTCAATTTTTGTTATTTCGAAGGTGTTTTCTCGTGGTGATGAGTTTTTAATTGAGGGAAAAGTTGCAAGATGCAACTAGTGTAAAGTTTGCAAAGTTCTGCAACTTTCATACTCGAACTCGTATGGCCAAATAGACCATTCCAACATATTCGAATGGGTACGTTTATGTTGGTTATGATCCTCTTTTGCACCCAAATACACCGAATTACTCTGAGCTGCATTGGACCGATGATTTCACTTAAGAGTCCAAAGTGCTAAAAGGCAGCAATCCTTGATGGACTATTTCTCAGAAATTGTGATGCTTACAGACTCTTCGTCTAAGGATATGGGATTGTGGTTGGACCATCTACAATAACCTCTCTCAGTTTTTTCTATCTCAAAGGTGTTTTCCCTTGGTGATGAGTTTTTAGATGATGAAAATGTTGCTAAATGCAAACAGTGTAAAGTTTCAAAGTGGTGCAAATTTTATTTTCGAACTCATACGACCAAACGGACTGTTCTAACACATCTGAATGGGTATGTTTATGCTAGGTATGGTCCTGTATTGCACCAAAATATGTCAAATCAGTCTGAGCTGCATTGGACTGTCGATTTCCCTTAAGAGTCCAAAGTGCTAAAATACAACAATCTTTGATGAACTATTCCTTAGAAAAAATGATGCTTACAGACTCTTCATCTGATGATATGGGATTGTGTTGGGACTATCTACAATAACCTCTCTCAGTTTTTTCTATCTCAAAGGCATTTTCCCGTGGTGATGAGTTTCAATTGAGGGAAAAGTTACCAAATACAAACGGTGTAAAGTTGCAAAGTGGTGCAACTTTCATTCTCAAACTCATACGACCAAATGTATTATTCCAACACATCTGGATGGGTATTTTTATGCTAGTTATGGTCCTCTTTTTCTCCCAAATACGCCGAATCACTATGAACTGCATTAGACCGGTGATTTCCCTTAACAGTCCAAATTGCTAAAAGGAAGCAATATTTGACGGACTATTTCTTGGAAACCATGATGCTTACAAACTTTTCATTTGATGATATGGAATCATAATGAGACTATCTAAAATAACCTCTCTCGATTTTCGCTATCTCAAAGGAATTTTCTCGTGGTGATGATTTTTCAGTTGAGGGAAAAGTTGTCAGATGCATGCAGTGTAAAGTTGCAAAGTGGTACAAATTTCATTCTTGAACTCGTATGACCAAACAGACTGTTCAAAAACATCTAGATGGGTACATTTACACAAGGTATGGTCCTATTTTGCACCCAAATACGCTGAATCACTCCGACCTACATTGGATCGACGATTTCCCTTAAGAGTCAAAAGTGCTAGAAGACAACAATCTTTGACGGACTATTCTTCGGAAACCATGATGCTTATAGACTTTTCATCTAATGATATGGGATCATGTTGGGACCATCTACAATAACCTCTCTCAATTTCGCTATCTCGAAGGGTTTTTCCATGGTGATGAGTTTTTAGTTGAGGGAAAAGTTGCCAGATGCAAGCAGTGTATTTTTCAAAGTGGTGCAACTTTCATACTCAAATTCGTACGACCAAAGGAATTGTTCCAACAGGTCTGGATGGGTACATTTATACTAGGTATGGTCCACTTTTGCACCCAAATATGCTGAATCACTCCGAGCTGCATTGGACTGGCGATTTCCCTTAAGAGTCCAAAGTGCTAAAAGACAACAATCTTTGACAGACCATTTTTCAAAAACCGTGATTCTTACAGACTTTTCGTCTGAGGATATGGGATTGTGTTGGGACCATCTACAATATCCTCTCTTGCTTTTTGCTATCTCAAAGACATTTTCTCATGGTGATGAGTTTTTAGTTGATGGAAAAGTTATCAAATGCAAGCAGTGTAAAGTTGCAAAGTGGTGCAACTTTCATACTCGGACTCGTACGACCAAACAAACTATTCCAACACGTCTGGATGGGTACATTTACGCTAGGTATGGTCCTATTTTGCACCCAAAAACATGGAATCATTCTGAGCTGCATTGGACCGACGATTTTCCTTAAGAGTTCAAAGTGCTAAAAGGAAGCAATCTTTGACGGACTATTTCTCGCAAACTATGATGCTTACAGACTCTTCATATGAGGATATGGGATCATGTTGAGACCATCTCCAATAAACTCTCTCGGTTTTTTCTATCTCGAAGGTGTTTTCTCGTAGTGATGAGTTTTCAGTTGAGGGAAAAGTTAGATGCAAACAATGTAAAGTTGCAAAGTGGTGCAACTTTCATACTCAAACTTGTACAACCAAACGAACTTTTTAGAATACATCCAAATGGGTATTTTTATGCTAGATATGGTCCTCTTTTGCAACCAAATAAGCCAAATCACTCTGAGCTGCATTGGACTGGCGATTTCCCTTAAGAGTCCAAAGTGCTAAAAGGAAGCAATCTTTGACGGACTATTCCTCAGAAATCGTGATGCTTAAAAACTCTATGTCTGATGATATGAGATCGTGTTGGGACCATCTACAATAACCTCTCTTGATTTTTTCTATCTCGAAGGCATTTTCTCATGGTGATGAGATTTTAGTTGAGGGAAAAGTTATCAGATGCAAGCAGTGTAAAGTTGCAAAGTTGTGCAACTTTCAAACTCAAACTCGTACGACTAAATAGACTGTTCTAACACGTCCGAATGGGTAAGTTTATGCTTGGTATGGTTCTCTATTGCACCCAAATACATCGAATCACTTTGAGCTGCATTGGACTGGTGATTTCCCTTAAGAGTCCAAAGTGCTAAGAGGCAGCAATCTTTGATGGACTATTTCTCAGAAATCGTGATGCTTACAAAATCTTCATCTAAGGATATGGGATTTTTTTTGAACCATCTACAATAATGTTTTTCAGTTTTTTCTATTTCGAAGGCCTATTCTCTTGGTGATGATTTTTCAGATGATGGAAAAGTTGTCAAATACAAGCAGTGTAAAGTTGTAAAGTGGTGCAACTTTTTTTTTCAAACTCATACGACCAAACGGACTGTTCCAACACGTCTGAATGGGTACGTTTATGCTAGGTATGGTCCTCCATTGCACCCAAATGTGTCGAATCACTCCGAGCTGCATTGAACCAACGATTTCCCTTAAGATTCCAAAGTGTTAAAAGGCAACAATATTTGACGGGCTATTTCTCAGAAACCGTAATGCTTATAGAATCTTCGTCTGAGGATATGAGATCATGTTGGAACCATCTATAATAACCTCTCTCGAGTTTTTCTATCTCGAAGGCATTTTCCCGTGGTGATGAGTTTTCAATTGAGGGAAGAGTTGTCAGATACAAGCAGTGTAAAGTTGTAAAGTGGTGCAACTTTCATACTCGAACTCGTACGACCAAAAGAATTGTTCTAAGAGGTTTGGATGGGTACGCTTATGCTAGGTATGGTCTTCTTTTGCACCCAAATATGCTGAATAACTCTGAGTTGCATTGGACATGCGATTTCCCTTAAGAGTCCAAAGTGCTAAAAGATAGTAATCTTTGACGGACTATTTTTTGGAAATTGTGATACTTACCGACTCTTCGTTTGAAGATATGGAATTGTGTTGGGACCATCTACAATAACCTCTCTCGATTTTTTCTATCTCGAAGGCATTTTCCCGTGGTGATGAGTTTTTATTTGATGGAAAAGTTGTCAAATGCAAGCAGTGTAAAGTTGCAAACTGGTGCAACTTTCATTCTCGAACTTGTACGACCA
>CM021104.1:602384347-602403437 GCA_007115665.2 Sequoiadendron giganteum
TAAAGTTGCAAAGTAGTGCAACTTTCATTCTGGAACTTGTACGACCAAACAGACTGTTCCAACATGTCCGTATGGGTGCATTTATGCTAGGTATGGTCCTCTTTTGCACCCAAATTTGTTGAATCACTCTAAGCCACATTGGAACGATGATTTCCATTGAGAGTCCAAAGTGCTAAAAGACATCAATATTTGACAGACTATTTCTAAGAAATCATGATGCTTACAAACTCTTCGTCTGATGATATGGGATCGTGTTGGGACCATCTAAAATAAACACTCTCGGTTTTTGCTATCTCGAAGGCATTTTCCGGTGGTGATGAGTTTTTAGTTCAGGAAAAAGTTGTCAGATGCAAGCAGTGTAAAGTTGCAAAGTGGTGCAACTTTCATACTCAAACTTGTAAGACCAAACGGACTATTCCAACACGTCTGGATGGGTATGTTTACGCTAGATATGGTCCTTTTTTGCACCCAAATACGCTGAATCACTCTGAGCTGCGTTGGACTAGTGATTTCCCTTAAGAGTCCAAAGTGCTAAAATGAAGCAATCTTTAACAGACTATTCCTCAGAAACCGTGATTCTCACAGACTCCTCGTCTAATGATATGGGATCACATTGGGACCATCTACAATAACCTCTCTCAATTTTTTCTATTTTGAAGGTTTTTTCTCGTGGTGATGAGTTTTTAGTTGAGGGAAAAGTTGTCAGATGCAAGCAGTGTAAAGTTGCAAAGTTGTGCAACTTTCATACTCGAACTAGTACGAAAAAAAATAGATTGTTCCAAAATGTCTGAATGGGTAGGTTTACACTAGGTATGGTCATCTTTTTCACCCAAATATACCAAATCACTCTAAGCTGCATTGGACCGATGATTTCCCTTAAGATTCCAAAGTGCTGAAAGGCAACAATCTTTGACGGACTATTTCTCAAAATCCATGATGCTTATAGAATCTTCATCTGAGGATATGGGATTTTTTTTGGACCATCTACAATAACCTCTCTCATTTTTCGCTACCTTGATTGCATTTTCCCTTGGTGGTGAGTTTTAGGACGATGGAAAGGTTGTCAAATACAAACAGTGTAAAGTTTCAAAGTGGTGCAACTTTTATTTTCGAACTCATACAACCAAATGGATTGTTCCAATACGTCTAGATGGGTACGTTTATGTTAGGTATGGTCCTCCTTTTCATGCAAATATGCCGAATCAGTTCGAGCTGCATTGGACCGGCGGTTTCCCTTAAGAGTCCAAAATGCTAAAATATAGAAATCTTTGACAGACTATTCCTCGGAAACCATGATGCTTACAGACTCTTCGTCTAATGATATGGTTTCGTGTTGGGACTATCTACAATAATATCTCTCATTTTTTTCTATCTCAAAGGCGTTTTCCCATGGTGATGAGTTTTCGGTTGAGGGAAAAGTTACCAAATGCGAACGGTGTAAAGCTGCAAAGTGGTGCAAATTTTATTTTCAAACTCGTATGACCAAACGCATTGTTCCAACACATCTGGATGGGTACATTTACACTAGGCATAGTCCTCTTTTGCACCCAAATATGCCGAATCACTCTGAGTTGCATTGGACCAGTGATTTCCCTTTAGAGTCCAAAGTGCTAAAAGGCAACAATCTTTGATGGACAATTTCTTGGAAACCGTGATGCTTACAGACTCTTTGTCTGATGATATGGAATCCTAATGAGACTATCTACAATAACCTCTCTCAGTTTTTTCTATCTCGAAGGATTTTTCCCGTGGTGATAACTTTTCAGTTGATGGAAAAGTTACCAGATGCAAGTAGTGTAAAGTTACAAAGTGGTGTAACTTTCATTTTTGAACTCGTACGACCAAATGGACTGTTCCAAAACATCCGGATGGGTACGTTTACGCTAGGTATGGTCCTCTTTTTCACCCAAATACACTGAATCACTCTGGCCTGCATTGGACCGACAATTTCCCTTAAGAGTCCAAATTGCTAAAAGACAACAATCTTTGACGGATTATTCTTTGGAAACCATGATGCTTACAGACTCTTCTTCTAATTATATGGGATTGTGTTGGGACAATCTACAATAACCTCTCTCGGTTTTTTCTATTTCGAAGGGGTTTTCCCATGGTGATGAGTTTTCAGTTGATGGAAAAGTTGCCAGATGCAAGCAGTGTAAAGTTGCAAATTGGTGCAACTTTCATACCAAAAATCGTACAACCAAATAGACTGTTCCAACACATCCGTATGGCTACGTTTACGTTAGGTATGGTCCAATTTTGCACCCAAATACGTCGAATCATTCTGAGCTACATTGGATCGATGATTTACCTTAAGAGTCCAAAGTGCTAAAAAGAAGGAATCTTTGACGGACTATTTTTCAAAAACCATGATTCTTATAGACTCTTCGTCTAAGGATATGGGATCGTGCTAGGACCATTTACAATAACCTCTCTCGGTTTTTGCTATCTCAAAGGGGTTTTTCCGTGGTGATGAGTTTTGTGTTGAAAAAAAAGTTGCCAGATACAAGCAGTGTAAAGTTGTAGAGTGGTGTAACTTTCATACTCGAACTCGTACGACCAAACAGACCGTTCCAACATGTCTGGATGGATACATTTACGCTAGGTATGGTCCTCTTTTGCACCCAAAAACATGGAATCACTCTGAGCTGCATTGCACCCACGATTTCCCTCAAGAGTCCAAAGTGCTAAAAGACAACAATATTTGACAGACTATTTCTTAGAAACCATGATGCTTACAAACTCTTCATCTGAGGATATGGGATCATGTTGAGACCATCTACAATAACCTCTCTTGGTTTTTTCTATCTCGAAGAATTTTTTCCGTAATGATGAGTTTTTAGTTGAGGGAAAAGTTGCCAAATGCAAGCAGTGTAAAGTTGCAAAGTGGTGCAACTTTTATACTCAAACTTGTACGACCAAAAAGACTGTTCCAACACATCCATATGGGTACGTTTACATTAGGTATGACCCTCTTTTGCATTCAAATACACCGAATCACTCCGAGCAGCATTGAACCGATGATTTACCTTAAGAGTCTAAAGTGCTAAAAGGCAGGAATCTTTAACGGACTATTTCTCGAAAACTGTGATTCTTACAGAATCTTCATCTAAGGATATGAGATCATTCTAGGACCACCTACAATAACCTCTCTTGGTTTTTGCTATCTCGAAAGGGTTTTCCCATGGCAATGAGTTTTCAGTTGAAAGAAAAGTTGCCAAATAAAAGTAGTGTAAAGTTGCAGAGTGGTGCAACTTTCATAGTCGGACTCGTACAAAAAAGTGGACTATTCCAACATGTCTGGATGGATACATTTACACTAGGTATGGTCCTCTTTTGCACCCAAAACAAGGAATCACTCTGAGCTGCATTGGACCGATGATTTACCTTAATAGTCCAAAGTGCTAAAAGGAAACATTCTTTGATGAAATATTTCTTTAAAATCGTGATGTTTATAGACTCTTCATCTGAGGATATGAGATTGTGTTGGGACCATCTACAATAACCTCTCTCAGTTTTTTCTATCTCGAAGGAGTTTTTCCGTGGTGATGAGTTTTCAGTTGAGGGAAAAGTTGCTAGATGCAAGCAGTGTAAAGTTGCAAAGTAGTGCAACTTTCATACTAAAACTCGTACGATCAAACAAACTATTCCAACACATCTGTATGGGTATGTTTACGCTAGGTATGGCCCTCTTTTGCACCCTTAAGAGTCTAAAGTGCTTAAAGACAACAATCTTTGATGGCCTATTTCTCAGAAACTATGATGCTTACAGACTCTTCGGTTGAGGATATGGGATCGCGCTAGGATCATCTACAATATCCTCTCTCGGTTTTTTTTATCTCGAAGGACCTTTCCCATGGCGATGAGTTTTCAATTGAGAGAAAAGTTGTCAGATACAAGCAGTGTAAAGTTGAAGAGTGGTGCAATTTTCATACTCGAACTCGTACGACCAAATGGACTATTCCAACACATCTGGATGGGTACATTTACCCTAAGTATGGTCCTCTTTTGTACCCAAATATGTTGAATCACTTTGAGCTGGATTGGACCGACGATTTCCCTTAAGAGTCCAAAGTGCTAAAAGGCAACAATCCTTGACGGACTATTTCTCAGAAACCATGATGCTTACATACTCTTCATCAGAGGATATGGGATTGTAGTTGGACCATCTATAATAACCTCTATTGGTTTTTTCTATCTCAAAGGAATTTTCCCTTGGTGATGAGTTTTTAGATGATGAAAAAGTTGCCAAATGCAAGCAGTGTAAAGTTGCAAAGTGGTGCAACTTTTTTTTTCGAATTCATACGACCAAAAAGACTATTCCAACACATGCGGATGGGTATGCTTATGCTAGGTATGGTCCTCCATTGCTCCCATATACACCAAATTACTCCGAGTTTCATTGGACCGATGATTTCCCTTAAGAGTCCAAAGTGCTAAAAGACAATAATTTTTGATAGACTATTCCTCGAAAACCATGATGCTTACATACTTTTCGTCTGATAATATGGGATCGTGTTGGGACTATCTACAATAACCTCTCTCAGTTTTTCTATCTCAAAGGCATTTTTCTATGGTGATGAGTTTCAATTGAAAGAAAAGTTTCCAAACGCAAACGGTGTAAAGTTGCAAAGTGGTCAAACTTTCATTTTCAAATGCGTACGACCAAACACATTGTTCCAACACATCTGGATGGGTACATTTATGATAGGTATGGTCATATTTTGCACCCAAATATGCCGAATCACTTCGAGCTGCATTGGACCGGCGATTTCCCTTAAGAGTCCAAAGTGCTAAAATACAACAATATTTGACGGGCTATTTCTTAGAAACCGCAATGCTTATAGACTCTTCATCTTAAGATATGAGATTGTGTTAGAACCATCTACAATAACCTCTCTTGGTTTTTTCTATCTCGAAGGCGTTTTCTCATGGTGATGAATTTTCAGTTGAGGGAAGAGTTGCCAGATGCAAGCAGTGTAAAGTTGCAAAGTGGTGCAACTTTCATACTCGAACTCATACGACCAAAGGGACTAATCCAACAGTTCTGGATGGGTACTTTTATGCTAGGTATGGTCCTATTTTGCACCCAAATACGCTGAATCACTCTGAGCTTCATTGGACCGGCGATTTCCCTTAAGAGTCTAAAGTGCTAAAATGCAGTAATATTTGACGGACTATTTCTCGGAAACCATGATACTTACAGACTCTTCGTCTGAGGATATGGGATTGTGTTGGAACCATATACAATAACCTCTCTCAGTTTAGGCTATCTCGAAGAAATTTTTCCCGTGGTGATGAGTTTTCAGTTGATAAAAAATTTGCCAGATGCAAGCAGTGTAAAGTTGCAAAGTGGTGCAACTTTTCATTGTCAAACTTGTACGACCAAACAGACTGTTCCAACATGTCTAGATGGGTCCGTTTTTTCTAGATATGGTCCTCTTTTACACCCAAATACACCGAATCACTCTGAACTGCATTGGACCGACGATTTCCATTAAGAGTCCAAAGGGCTAAAAGACATCAATTTGTGACAGAACATTTTTTGGAAACCATGATGCTTACAGACTCTTCGTCTAATGATATGAGATCATGTTGGGACCATCTACAATAAACTCTCTTAGTTTCTGCTATCTCAAAGACATTTTCTCGTGGTGATGAGTTTTTAGTTGAGGGAAAAGTTGCCAGATGCAAAAAATGTAAAGTTACAAAGTGGTACAACTTTCATGCTCGAACTTGTATGACCAAAGAAACTATTTCAACATGTCTGGATGTGTACATTTATGCTAAATATGGTCCTCTTTTGCACCCAAATATGCTGAATTAAAGTTGCATTGAATTGGTGATTTCCCTTAAGAGTCCAAAGTGCTAAAATGAAGCAATCTTTGACGGACTATTCTTCGGAAACCATAATGTTTACAAACTCTTCGTCTAATGATATGGGATTGTGTTGGGACCATCTACAATAACCTCTTTTTATTTTTGTTATGTTGAAGGTGTTTTCTCGTGCTGATGAGTTTTTAGTTGAGGGAAAAGTTGTCAGATGCAACTCGTGTAAAGTTGTAAAGTTTGGCAACACTCATACTCGAACTCGTATGACCAAAAAAACTATTCCAACACGTCTGAATGGGTATATTTACACTAGGTATGGTCATTTTTTGCACCCAAATACGCCGACTCACTCTGAGCTGCATTGGATCGGTGATTTCCCTTAATAGTCCAAAGTGTTAAAAGACAGCAATCTTTGATGTACTATTTTTTAGAAACCATGATTTTTATAGACTCTTCATCTAAGGATATGAAATTTTGGTTGGACCATCTACAATAACCTCTCTCAGTTTTTGCTATCTCGAAGGCGTTTTCCCTTGGTGATGAGTTTTCAGATGATGGAAAAATTGTCAAATGCAAGCAGTGTAAAGTTTCAAAGTGGTACAACTTTTATTTTTGAACTCATACGACCAAATGGATTGTTCCAACACATCTAGATTGGTACTTTTATGCTAGGTATGGTCCTCCATTGCACCCAAATACGCTGAATCACTCTGAGCTGCATTAAACTAGCGATTTCATTTAAGAGTCCAAAGTGCTAAAAGACAGAAATCTTTGACGAACTATTCCTCAGAAACCATGATGCTTATAGTCTCTTCATCTGATAATATGGGATTGTGTTGCGACTATCTACAATAACCTCTCTCAATTTTTTCTATCTCAAAATCGTTCTCCCGTGGTGATGAGTTTTCAGTTGAGGGAAAAGTTGTCAAATGCAAACGATGTAAAGCTGCAAAGTGGTGCAACTTTCATTCTCAAACTCGTACGACAAAATGTATTGTTCCAACATGTTTGGATGGGTATGTTTATGCTAGGTATGGTAATATTTTGCACCTAAATACACCAAATCACTCTGAGCTGCATTGGACCAATGATTTCCCTCAAGTGTCCAAAGTGCTAAAAGGCAGCAATCTTTGACGAACTATTTTTTGGAAACCATGATGCTTACAGACTCTTTTTCTAATGATATGGAATCATAATGGGACTAGCTACAATAATCTCTCTCAGTTTTTGCTATCTCGAAGGAGTTTTTCCGTAGTGATGACTTTTCAGTTGAGGGAAAAGTTGTCAGATGCAAGCAGTGTAAAGTTGCAAAGTGGTGTAACTTTCATTCTTGAACTCGTACGACTAGACAGACTATTCCAAAATGTCCAGATAGGTACGTTTATGCTAGGTATGGTCCTCTTTTAAACCCAAATACGCCGAATCACTCCGACTTGCATTGGACTGATGATTTCCCTTAACAGTCCAAAGTGGTAAAAGACAACAATCTTTGATGAACTATTTCTCAGAAATTGTGATGCTTACAGAATCTTTGGTTGAGGATATGAGATTGTGCTAGAACCATATACAATAACCTCTCTTGGTTTTTTCTATTTCGAAGGGGTTTTTTCATGGCGATGAGTTTTTAGTTGAGAGAAAAGTTGCCAGATACAAGCATTGTAAAGTTGCAGAGTGGTGCAACTTTCATATTTAAACTCGTACAACCAAACAGACTGTTCCAACACATTTGGGTTTGTAAATTTACACTAGGTATGTTCCTCTTTTGCACCCAAATACGTCGAATCACTATGAGTTGCATTGGACCGACGATTTCACTTAAGAGTCCAAAGTGATAAAATGCAACAATTTTTGACATAATTTTTCTCAAAAACCATAATGATTACAGAATCTTCATCTGAGGATATGGGATTATGGTTGGACCATCTACAATAACCTCTCTCGATTTTTTCTATCTCGAAGGCGTTTTCTCTTGGTGATGAGTTTTCAGATGATGGAAAAGTTGCCAAATGCAAGCAGGGTAAAGTTGCAAAGTAGTGCAACTTTTTTTTTCGAACTCATACGATCAAACAGACTATTCCAACACATCCGTATGGGTACGTTTACACTAGGTATGGTCCTTTTTTGCACCCAAATATGTAGAATCACTCCGAGCTGCATTGGACCGACAATTTTCCTTAAGAGTCCAAAGTGCTAAAAGGAAGCAATCTTTGATGGACTATTTCTCAAAACTTGTGATACTTATAGACTCTTCATCTAAGGATATGAGATCATGTTGGGACCATCTACAATAACCTCTCACAGTTTTAACTATCTTTAAAGCATTTTCCTATGGTGATGAGTTTTCAGTTGATGCAAAAGCTGTCAAATGCAAGCAGTGTAAAGTTGCAAAGTGGTGCAACTTTCATTCTAGAACTTTTACAACCAAACAAACTATTCCAACACGTCTATATGGGTGTGTTTACGTTAGGTATGGTCCTCTTTTGCAGCCAAATACATTGAATCACTCCGAGCTGCATTGGACCGATGATTTCCCTTAAGAGTCCAAAGTGCTAAAAGACATCAATCTTTGACAGACTATTTCTTGGAAACCATTATGCTTATAGACTCTTCGTCTAATGATATGGGATCGTGTTGGGACCATCTACAATAAAATATCTTGATTTTTGCTATCTCGAAGGCGTTTTCCCATGGTGATGAGTTTTCAGTTGAGGGAAAAGTTGCCAGATGCAAACAGTGTAAAGTTGCAAAGTGGTGCAACTTTCATACTCAAACTTGTACAACCAAATGAACTATTTCAAGACGTCTGAATGGGTATGTTAATGATAGACATGGTCCTCTTTTGCACCCAAATACGTTGAATCACTCTGAGTTGCGTTGGACTGGTGTTTTCCCTTTAAAGTCCAAAGTGTTAAAAAGAAGCAATCTTTGACAGACTATTCCTCGGAAACTGTGATGCTTACAAACTCTTCATCTGATGATATGGGATCATGTTGGGACCATCTATAATAAAATCTCTCAATTTTTTCTATCTCGAAGGTTTTTTCTTATGGTGATGATTTTTTAGTTGAGGGAAAAGTTGTTTGATGCAAGCAGTGTAAAGTTGCAAAGTTGTGCAATTTTCATACTCGAACTCATACGACCAAACAGACTGTTCCAACACATTCGAATGGGTACATTTACACTAGGTATGGTTCTCTTTTGCACTCAAATACGCTGAATCACTCTGAGCTGCATTGGATTAGTGATTTTTCTTAAGAGTCTAAACTGCTAAAAGGCAACAATCTTCGATGAACTATTTATCACAAACCGTGATGCTTATAGACTCTTCGTCTAAGGATATGAGATTGTGGTTGGACCATCTACAATAAGCTCTCTCAGTTTTTGCTATCTTGAAGGTGTTTTCCCTTCGTGATGAGTTTCAGATGATGGAAAAGTTGTCAATTGCAAACAGTGTAAAGTTTAAAAGTGGTGCATCTTTTATTTTCTAGGTCATACAACAAAACAGATTGTTCCAACATGTCCAGATTGGTACGTTTATGCTAGGTATGGTACTCCTTTTCACCCAAATACATCGAATCAGTCTGAGCTGCATTGGACCGACGATTTCCCTTAAAAGTCCAAAATGCTAAAAGGCAGCAATCTTTGACAGACTATTCCTCAAAAACCATAATGCTTACAGAATCTTTGTCTAATGATATGGGATCATGTTTGGACTATCTACAATAACCTCTCTTTGTTTTTTCTATCTCAAAGGTGTTTTCCCATGGTGATGAATTTTCAATTGAGGGAAAAGTTGCCAAATGCAAATGGTGTAAAGTTGCAAAGTGGTGCAACTTTCATTCTCGAACTCCTACGACCAAATACATTATTCCAACACATCTGGATGGGTATGTTTACACTAGGTATGGTCATATTTTTCACCCAAATACACCGAATCAATCCGAGCTGCATTGGATCGGTGATTTCCCTTAAGAGTCCAAAGTGCTAAGAGGCAGCAATCTTTGACGGACTATTTCTCAGAAACCATGATGCTTAAAAAATATTCATCTGATGATATGGAATCATAATGGGACTATCTATAATAACCTCTCTCATTTTTTTCTATCTCGAAAGAGTTTTCCCATGGTGATGACTTTTCAGTTGAGGGAAAAGTTTATAGATGCAAGTAGTGTAAAGTTGCAAAGTGGTGCAACTTTCATTCTTGAACTTGTACGACCAAACAGACTATTCCAAAACATCCAGATAGGTACATTTATGTTAGGTATGGTCCTCTTTTGCACCCAAATACGTCGAATCACTCCGACTCGCATTGGACACGATTTCCCTTAAGAGTCCAAAGTGCTAAAAGACAACAATATTTGACAGACTATTCCTCAAAAACCATGATGCTTATGGACTCTTCGTCCAATGATATGGGATCATTTTGGGACCATCTACAATAACCTTTCTCGATTTTTTCTATTTCGAAAACATTTTCCCGTCGTGATGAGGTTTCAGTTGAGGGAAAAAGTTGCCAAATGCAAGCAGTGTAAAGTTGCAAAGTGGTGCAACTTTCATACTCAAACTTGTACGACCAAATAGACTATTCCAACACATCTGTATGGGTACGTTTACATTAGGTATGGTCCACTTTTGCACCCAAATACGCTGAATCACTCCGAGCTACATTTGACCAACGATTTATCTTAAGAGTCTAGAGTGCTAAAAGGAAAAAATCTTTGACGGACTATTTCTCAGAAATCATTATTCTTACAGAATCTTAATCTGAGGATATGTGATTGTGCTAGGACCATCTACAATAACCTCTCTCAGTTTTTTCTATCTTGAAGGGGTTTTCCTGTGGCGATGAGTTTTCAGTTGAGAGAAAAATTGCCAGATAAAAGCAGTGTAAAGTTGCAGAGTGGTGCAATTTTCATACTCGAACTCATACGACAAAGTAGAATGTTCCAACACATCTATATGGATAGATTTACACTAGGTATGGTCCTCTTTCGCACCCAAAAAAAAGGAATCACTCTGAGCTGCATTGGACCGACGATTTCCTTTAAAAGTCCAAAGTGCTAAAAGGAAACAATCTTTGATGGAATATTTTTCTTGGAAACCATGATGCTTACAGACTCTTCATCTGAGGATATGGGATTATATTGAGACCATCTAAAATAACCTCTCTCAATTTTTCCTATCTCGAAGGAGTTTTTCCGTGGGGATGAGTTTTCAGTTGAGGGAAAAAAGTAGTCAGATGCAAGTAGTGTAAAGTTGCAAAGTGGTGCAACTTTTATACTCAAACGTGTACGACCAAACAGACTATTCCAACACATCTAGATGGGTACGTTTATGCTAGGTATGGTCCTCTTTTGCACCCAAATATGTCGAATCACTCCGACCTGCATTGGACTAGCGATTTCTCTTAAGAGTCCAAAGTGCTAAAAGGAAGCAATCTTTGATGGACTATTCATCAAAAACCGTGATTCTTGCAGAATCTTTGTTTGATGATATGGGATTGTGTAGGGACCATCTACAATAACCTCTCTTGATTTTTTCTATCTCGAAGGCATTTTCTCGTGGTGATGAGTTTTTAGTTGAAACAAAAGTTGTCAGATGCAAATAGTGTAAAGTTGCAAAGTTGTGCAACTTTCATACTCGAACTCGTACGACCAAACAGAGTGTTCGGACACGTCCGAATGGGTACCTTTACACTAGGTATGGTCCTCTTTTGCACCCAAATATGCTGAATCACTCTGAGCTGCATTAGACCGACGATTTCCTTTAAGAGTCCAAAGTGCTCAAAGGCAACAATTTTTGACGGACTATTCCTTAGAAACCATGATGCTTACAGACTCTACGTTTGATGATATGGGATTGTGTTTGGACTATCTACAATGACCTCTCTCATTTTTTTCTATCTCAAAGGCGTTTTCCCGTGGTGATGACTTTCCAATTGAGGGAAAAGTTGACAAATGCAAACAGTGTAAAGTTGCAAAGTGGTGCAACTTTCATTTTCAAACTTGTACGACCAAATGTATTGTTCCAAAATGTATGGATGGGTAGGTTTATGCTAGATATGGTCCTCTTTTGCACCCAGATACACTGAATCACTCCGAGCTGCATTGGACCGACGATTTCCCTTAAGAGTCCAAAGTGCTAAAAGACAAGAATATTTGACGGGCTATTTCTCAAAAACCGTAATGCTTACAGAATCTTCATCTAAGAATATGAAATCATGTTGGAACCATCTACAATAACCTCTCAGTTTTTTCTATCTCAAAAGAATTTTTCTCGTGGTGATGAGTTTTCAGTTGAGGGAAGAGTTGTCAGATGCAAATAGTGTAAAGTTGCAAAGTGGTGCAACTTTCATACTTGAACTTGGACGACCAAAGGGACTATTCCAATAGGTCCGGATGGGTATGGTCTTCTTTTGCAGCCAAATATGCTGAATCACTATAAGGTACATTGGACCGATGATTTCCCTTAAGAGTCCAAAGTGCTAAAATGAAAAAAATATTTGACGGACTATTTCTCAGAAACCGTGATACTTACAGACTCTTCGTCTGAAGATATGGGATTGTGTTGGGACCATCTACAATAATCTCTCTTGGTTTTTGCTATCTCGAATGATTTTTTCCATGGTGATGAGTTTTTAGTTGATGGAAAATTTGGCAGATGCAAGCAGAGTAAAGTTGCAAAGTGGTGCAACTTTTCATTCTTAAAATTTTACAACCAAACAAACTATTCCAACACATTCGGATGGGTGCTTTTATGCTAGGTATGGTCCTCTTTTGCAACCAAATACGCCGAATAACTCTGAGCTTCATTGGACCGATGATTTCCATTAAAAGTCCAAAGTGCTAAAAGACATCAATCTTTGACAGACTTTTTCTCGGAAACCATGATGCTTACATACTCTTCGTCTGATGATATGGGATCGTGTTGGGACCATCTACAATAAAATATCTTGATTTTTGCTATCTCGAAGGCGTTTTCTCGTGGTGATGAGTTTCCAATTGAGGAAAAAGTTTCTAGATGCAAGCAGTGTAAAGTTGTAAAGTGGTGCAACTTTCATACTCAAACTTGTATGACCAACCGTACTATTCTAACACATCTAAATGGGTACGTTTATGCTAGATATGGTCCTTTTTTGCACCCAAATATGTTGAATCACTTCGAGCTATATTGGACTGGCGATTTCCCTTAAGAGTCTAAAGTGCTAAAAGGAAGCAATCTTTGACAGACTATTCCTCAGAAATCGTGATGCTTATAGACTCTTCGTATGATGATTACGGATCATTTTGGGACCATCTACAATAACCTCTCTCAATTTTTGTTATTTCGAAGGTGTTTTCTCGTGGTGATGAGTTTTTAATTGAGGGAAAAGTTGCAAGATGCAACTAGTGTAAAGTTTGCAAAGTTCTGCAACTTTCATACTCGAACTCGTATGGCCAAATAGACCATTCCAACATATTCGAATGGGTACGTTTATGTTGGTTATGATCCTCTTTTGCACCCAAATACACCGAATTACTCTGAGCTGCATTGGACCGATGATTTCACTTAAGAGTCCAAAGTGCTAAAAGGCAGCAATCCTTGATGGACTATTTCTCAGAAATTGTGATGCTTACAGACTCTTCGTCTAAGGATATGGGATTGTGGTTGGACCATCTACAATAACCTCTCTCAGTTTTTTCTATCTCAAAGGTGTTTTCCCTTGGTGATGAGTTTTTAGATGATGAAAATGTTGCTAAATGCAAACAGTGTAAAGTTTCAAAGTGGTGCAAATTTTATTTTCGAACTCATACGACCAAACGGACTGTTCTAACACATCTGAATGGGTATGTTTATGCTAGGTATGGTCCTGTATTGCACCAAAATATGTCAAATCAGTCTGAGCTGCATTGGACTGTCGATTTCCCTTAAGAGTCCAAAGTGCTAAAATACAACAATCTTTGATGAACTATTCCTTAGAAAAAATGATGCTTACAGACTCTTCATCTGATGATATGGGATTGTGTTGGGACTATCTACAATAACCTCTCTCAGTTTTTTCTATCTCAAAGGCATTTTCCCGTGGTGATGAGTTTCAATTGAGGGAAAAGTTACCAAATACAAACGGTGTAAAGTTGCAAAGTGGTGCAACTTTCATTCTCAAACTCATACGACCAAATGTATTATTCCAACACATCTGGATGGGTATTTTTATGCTAGTTATGGTCCTCTTTTTCTCCCAAATACGCCGAATCACTATGAACTGCATTAGACCGGTGATTTCCCTTAACAGTCCAAATTGCTAAAAGGAAGCAATATTTGACGGACTATTTCTTGGAAACCATGATGCTTACAAACTTTTCATTTGATGATATGGAATCATAATGAGACTATCTAAAATAACCTCTCTCGATTTTCGCTATCTCAAAGGAATTTTCTCGTGGTGATGATTTTTCAGTTGAGGGAAAAGTTGTCAGATGCATGCAGTGTAAAGTTGCAAAGTGGTACAAATTTCATTCTTGAACTCGTATGACCAAACAGACTGTTCAAAAACATCTAGATGGGTACATTTACACAAGGTATGGTCCTATTTTGCACCCAAATACGCTGAATCACTCCGACCTACATTGGATCGACGATTTCCCTTAAGAGTCAAAAGTGCTAGAAGACAACAATCTTTGACGGACTATTCTTCGGAAACCATGATGCTTATAGACTTTTCATCTAATGATATGGGATCATGTTGGGACCATCTACAATAACCTCTCTCAATTTCGCTATCTCGAAGGGTTTTTCCATGGTGATGAGTTTTTAGTTGAGGGAAAAGTTGCCAGATGCAAGCAGTGTATTTTTCAAAGTGGTGCAACTTTCATACTCAAATTCGTACGACCAAAGGAATTGTTCCAACAGGTCTGGATGGGTACATTTATACTAGGTATGGTCCACTTTTGCACCCAAATATGCTGAATCACTCCGAGCTGCATTGGACTGGCGATTTCCCTTAAGAGTCCAAAGTGCTAAAAGACAACAATCTTTGACAGACCATTTTTCAAAAACCGTGATTCTTACAGACTTTTCGTCTGAGGATATGGGATTGTGTTGGGACCATCTACAATATCCTCTCTTGCTTTTTGCTATCTCAAAGACATTTTCTCATGGTGATGAGTTTTTAGTTGATGGAAAAGTTATCAAATGCAAGCAGTGTAAAGTTGCAAAGTGGTGCAACTTTCATACTCGGACTCGTACGACCAAACAAACTATTCCAACACGTCTGGATGGGTACATTTACGCTAGGTATGGTCCTATTTTGCACCCAAAAACATGGAATCATTCTGAGCTGCATTGGACCGACGATTTTCCTTAAGAGTTCAAAGTGCTAAAAGGAAGCAATCTTTGACGGACTATTTCTCGCAAACTATGATGCTTACAGACTCTTCATATGAGGATATGGGATCATGTTGAGACCATCTCCAATAAACTCTCTCGGTTTTTTCTATCTCGAAGGTGTTTTCTCGTAGTGATGAGTTTTCAGTTGAGGGAAAAGTTAGATGCAAACAATGTAAAGTTGCAAAGTGGTGCAACTTTCATACTCAAACTTGTACAACCAAACGAACTTTTTAGAATACATCCAAATGGGTATTTTTATGCTAGATATGGTCCTCTTTTGCAACCAAATAAGCCAAATCACTCTGAGCTGCATTGGACTGGCGATTTCCCTTAAGAGTCCAAAGTGCTAAAAGGAAGCAATCTTTGACGGACTATTCCTCAGAAATCGTGATGCTTAAAAACTCTATGTCTGATGATATGAGATCGTGTTGGGACCATCTACAATAACCTCTCTTGATTTTTTCTATCTCGAAGGCATTTTCTCATGGTGATGAGATTTTAGTTGAGGGAAAAGTTATCAGATGCAAGCAGTGTAAAGTTGCAAAGTTGTGCAACTTTCAAACTCAAACTCGTACGACTAAATAGACTGTTCTAACACGTCCGAATGGGTAAGTTTATGCTTGGTATGGTTCTCTATTGCACCCAAATACATCGAATCACTTTGAGCTGCATTGGACTGGTGATTTCCCTTAAGAGTCCAAAGTGCTAAGAGGCAGCAATCTTTGATGGACTATTTCTCAGAAATCGTGATGCTTACAAAATCTTCATCTAAGGATATGGGATTTTTTTTGAACCATCTACAATAATGTTTTTCAGTTTTTTCTATTTCGAAGGCCTATTCTCTTGGTGATGATTTTTCAGATGATGGAAAAGTTGTCAAATACAAGCAGTGTAAAGTTGTAAAGTGGTGCAACTTTTTTTTTCAAACTCATACGACCAAACGGACTGTTCCAACACGTCTGAATGGGTACGTTTATGCTAGGTATGGTCCTCCATTGCACCCAAATGTGTCGAATCACTCCGAGCTGCATTGAACCAACGATTTCCCTTAAGATTCCAAAGTGTTAAAAGGCAACAATATTTGACGGGCTATTTCTCAGAAACCGTAATGCTTATAGAATCTTCGTCTGAGGATATGAGATCATGTTGGAACCATCTATAATAACCTCTCTCGAGTTTTTCTATCTCGAAGGCATTTTCCCGTGGTGATGAGTTTTCAATTGAGGGAAGAGTTGTCAGATACAAGCAGTGTAAAGTTGTAAAGTGGTGCAACTTTCATACTCGAACTCGTACGACCAAAAGAATTGTTCTAAGAGGTTTGGATGGGTACGCTTATGCTAGGTATGGTCTTCTTTTGCACCCAAATATGCTGAATAACTCTGAGTTGCATTGGACATGCGATTTCCCTTAAGAGTCCAAAGTGCTAAAAGATAGTAATCTTTGACGGACTATTTTTTGGAAATTGTGATACTTACCGACTCTTCGTTTGAAGATATGGAATTGTGTTGGGACCATCTACAATAACCTCTCTCGATTTTTTCTATCTCGAAGGCATTTTCCCGTGGTGATGAGTTTTTATTTGATGGAAAAGTTGTCAAATGCAAGCAGTGTAAAGTTGCAAACTGGTGCAACTTTCATTCTCGAACTTGTACGACCAAATAGACTGTTCCAACACGTCCACATGGGTGTGTTTATGCTACGTATGGTCCTTTTTTGCACCCAAATACGCCAAATCACTCCGAGCTGTATTGGACCAACGATTTCCCTTAAGAGTCCAAAGTGCTAAAAGACATCAATCTTTGACATACTATTTCTCGGAAACCATTATGCTTACAGAATCTTTGTCTAATGATATGGGATCATGTTGGTACCATCTACAATAAACTCTCTCAATTTTTGCTATCTTGAAGGCGTTTTCCCGTGCTGATGAGTTTTCAGTTGAGGGAAAAGTTGTCAGATGCAAACAGTGTAAGGTTGCAAAGTGGTGCAACTTTCATACTCAAAATTGTACGACCAAACAGACTGTTCCAACATGTCTGGATGGATTTGTTTATGCTAGATATGGTCCTTTTTTGCACTCAAATACGTTGAATCACTCTGAGCTGCATTGGACTAGCGATTTCCATTAATAGTCCAAAGTGCTAAAATGAAACAATCTTTGATGGACTATTCCTTGGAAACCATGATGCTTATAGACTCTTCATCTAATGATATGAGATCGTGTTGGGACCATCTACAATAACCTCTCTTGATTTTTTCTATCTCAAAGTTGTTTTCTCGTGGTGATGAGTTTTTAGTTGAGGTAAAAGTTGCCAGATGCAAGCAGTGTAAAGTTGCAGAGTTCTGCAACTTTCATACTCGAACTCGTACGACCAAACAGACTATTCCAATAAATCTGAATGGGTACATTTACGCTAGGTATGGTGCTCTTTTGCACCTAAATACGCTGAATCACTCTAAGCTGCATTGGACCGGTGATTTCCCTCAAGAGTCCAAAGTGCTAGAAGACAACAATCTTTCACGGACTATTTCTTAGAAACCATGATGCTTAGAGACTCTTCGTCTAAGGATATGGGATTGTGGTTGGACCATCTACAATAACCTCTCTCATTTTTTGCTATCTCGAAGGTGTTTTCTCTTGGTGATGAGTTTTCAGATGATGGAAAGGTTGCCAAATACAAGCAGTGTAAAGTTTCAAAGTGGTGCAACTTTTATTTTTGAACTCATACGATCAAATAGACTGTTCCAACACATCCAGATAGGTATGTTTATGCTAGGTATGGTCCTCCATTGCACCCAAATACGCTGAATCAGTCTCAGTTGCATTGGACTGCCAATTTCCCTTAAGAGTCCAAAGTGCTAAAAGACAACAATCTTTGACGGAGTATTCCTCGAAAACCATGATGCTTACAAACACTTTTTCTGATGATATGGGATCATGTTGGGACCATCTACAATAACCTCTCTCGATTTTTGCTATTTCGAAGGTGTTTTCTCGTGGTGATGAGTTTTTAGTTGAGGTAAAAGTTGCAAAGTTCTGCAACTTTCATACTTGAACTCGTACAACTAAACAAATTGTTCCAACACGTCTGAATGGGTATGTTTACACGAGGTATGGTGCTCTTTTGCACCCAAATACGCTGAATCACTTTAAGCTGCATTGGACCGGTGATTTCCCTTAAGAGTCCAAAGTGCTAGAAGACAACAATCTTTGACGGACTATTTCTCAAAAATCGTGATGGTTACAGACTCTTCGTTTGAGGATATGGGATTGTGGTTAGACCATCTATAATAACCTCTCTCAGTTTTTGCTATCTGGAAGGCGTTTTCCCTTGGTGATGAGTTTTCAGATGATGGAAAAGTTGCCAAATGCAAGCAGTGTAAAATTTCAAAGTGGTGCAAATTATATTTTCAGACTCATACGACCAAATAGACTGTTCCAACACATCTGGATGGGTACATTTATGCTAGGTATGGTACTCCATTGCACCCAAATACGCCGAATCAGTCTGAGCTGCATTGGACCACTGATTTCCCTTAAGAGTCCAAAGTGCTAAAAGACAACAATCTTTGATGGACTATCTCGGAAACCATGATGCTTACAAACACTTCATCTAATGATATGGGATCGTGTTCAGACTATCTACAATAACCTCTCTCAGTTTTTTCTATCTCAAAGGCATTTTCCCGTGGTGATGAGTTTTCAGTTGAGGGAAATGTTGCCAAATGCAAATAGTGTAAAGTTGCAAAGTGGTGCAACTTTCATTCTCGAACTCGTACGACCAAACACATTGTTCCAACACATTTGGATGGGTACATTTATGCTAGGTATGGTCATATATTGCACCCAAATACGCTGAATCACTCCGAGCTGCATTGGACCGACGATTTC
>CM021104.1:602409954-602739267 GCA_007115665.2 Sequoiadendron giganteum
GGAGAGGGGAGAGGGAGAGAGTGAGAGGGAGAGTGGGAGAGTGAGATGGAGAGGGAGAAAAAGAGAGAGAGAGAGAGAGAGAGAGAGAGAGAGAGAGAGAGAGAGAGAGAGAGAGAGAGATCAAGAAAACCTAAAATTAGGAAACCCTAGTGTGCACACTTAATAATTAGTAAATAATTATTAATGTGCCTAATTTTAGCTTAAGCAACCTAAAGGAATAAGTGACTTAATTAATTAACCAATATGATTAAATTAATTAAGTGGAATAAATTATTACTCTAACACCCCCCCTTAAGATGAACTTAGGGAGTAGCTAAAACACTAGAAAAAAGATGCATGAAAGCAAAGATGGATCCCGACAATAAAGGCCGGATCAGGTACCCAAGTACAAATGCAAAGCAAACTAAGCTAACCGGGGTAAAGGAGAAAACCCAGTGGGAACAAAACTCCTCCCCAAAATAGAATGCAAAGAGAAACTAAGTGATGAAAGATGGAGGAATCCATAAGACCCCCCAAGGAAACCATCCATCACAAAGATACATGAAATAACCCCCCCCCAAAAGAGAGGAAGAAAGAGACCACAGATCCCCCCCAGAATGAAGTAGCTCCAAAAGAACTAAAGAAACTGGATCTCCTAAAAGAAGTGAGAGGGAAGAGGCTGAATGAAAGCAATCTCTGAAGGTGAAGTAGGTGTATCCCATGATGTCTCCACATAAGCAGGTGGGACCTCAACAAATGAAGAAGTCAAAGTAGGTGAAGAATGAATAGAACCATCCAAATATGGATGATCAACTAGATCTTGCTTCACTGAAATGAAAGAAACCACATCTATATTCATTGAAGTATTATAAACTGCAACAATAGGTGGAGGAGATGGAATGGATGGCTTAGGAACGGGATCTGAAGTGAGAAATCCAATCTTCAAGAATCCAAATTTCTCCTCTGAATGATGATTCACACTAGAAGTGTGATGAACAATTGTAGGAATAGAAGCACCATCAGTAGCAAATCTACAAAGGAATACGACCGAGATGAGTGATCCACCACCCCATTAGCAATAACTACTCTACTCTCCAAGTCTCTGATGATAACTAAATCAGGTGTGAAATCCACAGACCTCCCATTGCCTCCATGTGTGATCTGGTATATAGAAAGAAGGTTGTTTGTCAAATGAGGAACACACAAGACATCCTAAAAAGTGTTGTCCCCAAAACTAATAGACCCCTTCCCTGTAACACTCATATATGTAATAGGAGACATAGTGTGAGACTCAAAGGAAGTGAACATAAACTATGTAGAAGCCATATGATGAGATTCTCCTGAATCTAGAAGCCATCTCCCTAATCCAAGACTTGAATAAGCACAAAGAGCATGCCCCTTCATATCTCATGAAGTATGTAAACCAGTTGTGCCCTTGGCATGCTGTACTGAAGAAGAAGAAGGAGGAGGGGAAGGAGATGATGCAGACATCCTAGAAGGAAAATCAATCTGATGTTTCTGAAGAATAATATTCAAATCATCAATGTCCTTCTTGTATAAATTATGTTCTAAATGTTCTTCTCTCTTGCAATATGCACATGTGACCTTCTCCTTCCTAGATGATTTCCCCTTAGAAGAGGATAATAAATTTGAGGACTCCTTCTGCTGCTCATGAGATTTGGAATCCTTTTGTTTATGTTTATTCCTTTGCTTGTAGAAGCCTTCTGATCTCTAGGCTCTTGTGATGCAATGAGTGCTTGTGATGAAGAGGGATTCAACTTGCCCATATTAGCCAACTTGGCCTGCTCTCGAGTGAGAGAAGATACAAAATCATCAAAATAAGGCATAGTTAATCTAGTACCAAGTGCATCCCTAGTAGCATAAAAGGTAGAAACAAAAACTGAATAATCTGGTCCAAGCTTAGAAAGAATGGACAATATCAGCTAAGAGTCTTCCTTCTGAACACCACACTATGAAAACTACAATCTAAGAGACTTGAGTTTGGTGAAAAACTCCTGGATGCTGTCAAAATCCCTAGGATTTAAGCCAATAAGCTCATTCTCTAACTAAAACCCTCTCATAGTATCCTGCTTCCCAAAAAAAGACTACAAAGTAGTCCAGACCTCATGGGATGTAGTGCAAGACTCAATATGAAAAAGAAGGTTAGAAGAAAGAGAAAGACATAATGTACCATAAGCTTCATCACATCTATTAAACCACTTTCTCTTTTCAGCAGCACCTGTAGGTTCAATTTCTATACCCATGGTTACCCTGCACAACCCTTTGTGTTTCAAATGAATCTCCATTTGTTTTTTCCAACCAAAATAGTTGAATGGAGTAAGGGGTGTAATATTATGTGTATCCATGACAGAAACAATAATATATACTCTCAAATAAAAAAACAATGCTCGTTGATCTCAAAAAAATAGCCTGATTACATGCTTCCCAAGAAAATAACTGAAAAAGTAAAGGCTGAGATCAAAGAAGAATATCAGATACCTGGTAAAAAAAATTGAAAAAAAAGGTCTGAGATCTGTGTAGATCACTGAATCAGCTTTCTGACGCCTATTTGTTTTCGCAAAACAGAGTCTAGACGCAAAAGTTATGCCTCCCAGACTGAAAACAACAACTTATGGCTTTGACAGGCGAAAAAGGCACCAAAACAGAAAAATAAAAAAATCAAACCCCCACCACAGCAAAGATCATCAAACCAGCTTTTCGACTATATCTTATTTTTGAAAAAAGACCTTCGTTTGCAAAAGTTATGAGAAAACGAAAAAAAGGCCTATAAAAGGCACTTTGAACGCTAAACAGGAGCAAAAATGGAGCACCTAGGGATTGGCCCTTGGTCACGCATGTGACCTCTGCTGGCACTTGGAGGCTGAATTCGCCAGCTTCTGGTCACCCACGTGACTGCAGGTAGGAGCTGGGCTGGCCGACGGGGCTAGGCGTGAAGCGCCTGGTCACTAATGTGACCGGGGCACGCGACAGGGAGCTCGTGGGGGCCGAACTCGCGAGCAGTGGCGGTGGGCGCAGGTGGAGATAGTCGGTGGCGGCGGTGCTGGGGAAAGAACCGCCAGTGGCGGTGGTGATGGTGGTGGCAGTGGCCACTTGGTGGTGGTCGGGCGGTACCTGGATTTATACGAGGAGTGCAAATTTTATGAGTGTTTTTTATTTTTTTAAATTTTTTTCTCGATTTTCACAAAAAATTGCTTTGAACTGCTTGTTAGGGAGGCCATACGGCTTCCTTGGCAAATTTTTTTGCCTTTTTTTTTAATAGGTCCAAAATTGACAAAACGAAAGGCATTTTTGGGTGCTCTGAATGCAATGACGACGTCCGTTTGGACTAGAAATATGCAGAAAAATTGCCAATCCCTAGAAGCTCAATAAATCTGCCTGGCTTGAAACCCTTACACAAAGAGAAACATTGTGAAAGAATATCTTCAAATCACGAATAGGCAGCCACAGGTCTGGAGCTCTGATACCATGTAGAAGTTGATGAATCCAACTTTACAGTCCCCAAGAATCACCTGCATGCAATCATGCAATAGATATACAGAACAAACAAGAGGATGTTCTGTAAACTCTCAAGCAATAATGTGCAAGCTAAAACTAGAATATGATTATTGAATGATCTTATAATTAAAATGTGATCAATCCTTATGAGGAGATCAAGAAAACCTAAAATTAGGAAACCCTAGTGTGCACACTTAATAATTAATAAATAATTATTAATGTGCCTAAGTTTAGCTTAAGCAACCTAAAGGAATAAGTGACTTAATTAATTAACCAATATGATTAAATTAATTAAGTGTAATAACTTATTACTCTAACAATATTATCCATACAATAGATATAAACCCTCTCAATAGATCATATTATTCAACAAATGACAATGTGAAGAATGAGAGAAATGAATCATTTATTCTGCATCTATTGGCATAGGAAAATGGGAAATTGAATGGAGAATGTAATTATTACATGTGGAGGCAATGATTTTGACTGATAAATATATATGTATATCTATAGAAACTTAAAAATGTCTTGAATGATATCATGCACTCGAATCAGATATACGAACATCATATCCTACTAAAACCCATCCTCTTTTCACTTAATTGATTAATTAGCCTAGCTAATTAATTAATTATGCCATTTTTATCTATTAACCTAATTAATCTAATTAGGTTAATTCAACCCTTTTCATGCTAACACTTCATTTTATTAAATTAAATACATCCATTTATTTTATTTAAATCCCTAAGTCTTCTTATTTAATTAAATAACCATCTGTTATTTAATTAAATATCATTCCACTATCCCCCTTTTTCATTAAATCATTTATTTAATGAATATCATTTAATTCCCCTAATTTGCATAATTGAAACTTTATTT
Source organism: Sequoiadendron giganteum (assembly GCA_007115665.2). Taxonomy (NCBI): domain Eukaryota; kingdom Viridiplantae; phylum Streptophyta; class Pinopsida; order Cupressales; family Cupressaceae; genus Sequoiadendron; species Sequoiadendron giganteum. The sequence continues at coordinate 602,414,329 of CM021104.1, forward strand.
AATCATCAACTTATTAATAAATCTAATTCCCCCTTTACAACATAATATTCCTCCTTTGCACATTCCTCCAAAAAGAATATTCCCATGGAATATTCCTTCTCCTTTTGCACATTAAAAATTTATTTTAATTTGCTAAATATATAATTTTCCTCACCCATGAGAATATCCTCAAGAATATTCCCTTTCTTCACTCATTTGAAAAAAAGGAACATTATTCCTTATAAAAAACTGACAAGGCTTCATGTGAAATTTAACTTACAAGACTTCTTGTTCAAGTCTTGAAAGTGTGTTTGTGTGGATTAATCTGAGACCTTTATTAAATATCATCTTTCATTTTCAACCCTTGATGGGAACCCATGATCCATGCCTCCATCTTCCTTTTTGACCATTGATTAATCTTTTTTAAATCAACCCTCCATTTCTCATTTGTCCTCCTATAAATAGGTCACTATTTGGAGACAAATGGATCCATCTTTTAACATCAAACTCATGTTGTTGAAATCACTCAAAATCACACTCATATTTAACACTTATTTAGTATCTTCTTAAGCTTAAATTTACTTGCATATTAGCTTAGTTTCAATTAATGAATTCCATGATAACATAGATGCATACATTTAGCTTATTTGTTGATTAGGCTTTGGATCTTTTAGCATAAAATCTATTTAGATTAGCTTTCCACTCACCCATATCAATCAATTTAGCATACATCATGTTAAAATATATTGCATCATGTTTATTTAGCTATAAATCATGTTTCATCACACATCTATCATCATTTTCATCTATTCTCTTCAATAGAATCAATTGAAACAGGCTCATTTATCCATAGGATTGGGAAAGGGTCGCCATTCCACATCAATGCGACACCACTCCCCCAATAGGATAAGTTTCAATGGATTAGAATAATTTTTTTTGAAGCTTTCATAGTTTAGTGTTAAGTTTTAATGGATTCATAATCTAATGTTTCTTGATTGATCTTATTGGGATTGATGTTTAGTGGCTTCATTACACTTTGTAGCCTCATGGACCAAGTGTAGTCAACCAATATGAATCTATCAATCACATTTTTGTGCTAGAAGAAGGGCACGAGCTAACTAATCTAACAATTTTCTTGTAAAATCTCCGCTTTCCTTGTGTTTTCAGATACAACAATGCTATTGATTATCCACCAATGTAATTGATGACGCATCACTATATAGCAACACACTTGAAATTTCATTTTAGTGACACATAATTAATTTCATCACCACAAATTAATTTAGTGACGCTAGTGTCATTTTTTAATGCAGAATCCATTTTAATATGGTGAAGCAAACAATTTGGCAATGCAATTGACCTCACTTTTTTTTGGAGAGTGATGCTTTTAAATTTTCAATACAGTAATGCATATCCTATATAAGGATTCTATTGATGGATTTCAATGACACAATTGATTTCAATGTCGCGAATTATTGGTAAACAAAACTGAGCTTGGTTTTTTTACATGTTTTTAATTTTTTTCTTTATCTGACCTCTAACATGTCTATAGCTTCTTGTTTTGGGTTTTAAGCTAATTAGGTTCTGCATGTTTGGACAATACAACTTGGAGAAAAGAAGCATATTACTATTATTTGAACTATAATTGTAACAAGTTTTGCAACAATTTTGGGGTAATTATAACCCATTTATGTTGCTTTGTATTTTACATTTTAGGACCAAAATAAATTTATTTTTCACTTTAAAATGAATGTTCAAATTGGTTAAAATTGAACCCTCGCTTCATTTTTCTTTTTGGCTTAAAATTGAACAATATAACTTACATACTTCGTTTGGTGTTTAAAATGAAATCATGTTTCTTTACAAGGTTAAAATGAATGAGTGCTTTCTTTTTTGTGACACACTTGTAGTGCGTATCCACTCCTCTTATGCTTTGTGTGATCTTGGGTGAAGAGAAATACTCAAAGTATACTTTGTTTCTAGTGCGTACTTGTCGTACGTATCCACTCCCCTTGTGCTTCATGAGATCTTGGGTGAAGAGAAATACTCAAGTACACCTTTATGCTTTGTGTTACTCTTAAGAGAGGACTTATTATGAGACACACCCCTCAACATAAAACTCACAGGCAAGTTCTTGCAAGCACATTCACTGGCGAGCTATATTAAAGGTTGGGAAATCATGAGAAAGTACCTTCTATCTTGGATTGTATAACATGCTGCACCTAGTACCATGCCTTAAGTAGAATTGGAAAGGTAGTAAGATCCTTAAGTGGCTAAGCAGGTGCGTATACGACTAGGTGTTCTCAGTTTGTTGTCAATAAGAACCTTGTTTAAATAGTGTCTAACCAAAGTTCAATTTTCCAAAACATATTTTAAGGTAGTGCATTGGAGTAGCACCGATCCAAGAAGTTACCTACCATGTTAAGTTTTTTATTGAGGCAATAAATAAAATGGGGAAAGGAATCCTTTGCTTGTCATGTCAAAATGTTACATTTCCTTGACATAGGCTATTTTTCCACTTCATCTTCTCAGATTAATCATCTCTTCCAATGGTTGGTAAGCCTACTAAAAAATGTGTAACTAATCTATGTATCTATGATTATTATTGCTTGTGAGTTAGTTTAACACTTTCTTGATTCCAAAAAAATTGCAAACAAACATCAACAAAGTCTTTTCAAAATTTCAAACCCTTTGGTCTAAGTATGGATACCCTTTGACAAAACCTTGATATTAATGCTTGTCCTAAGGATTTATTCTTAGAGACTTCTAAATATTTTGGTTTACATCTCAATCCATGCTTCCCAAAGTTAACCTAGTTAACTATTCCCTTGAATCCATCCTTTTCACGAAATGGACTTTGTGGAATTGATGATGCTTTTTACATAGAAATTTAGTTTGAACTTAAGAAAGACAAATGCTTTGGTAAAAAGAAACTCGTTTAAGCAAGATAAATTAACCAAATTGAACCCTACATTACCATTTTGTGACTGATCATGCCATTCAAACAACCTGACCTTACGCTCGCTATCATTCAATAAAACTTTGAACTCATTGAAGGAGAACAAATTGATATAATTAGTAGTTTGAGAAACTTCACTATTGAAACAAAGAGAACACCAACCCAGTGGAGAAATGTGGCATACATCATAGAAAAAGAAGAGGAACAAGCTGATATTATAGCCAAAAGGCCTATATTACCACCACCTGAGTGGTAATAAATATCCTCTTTCCATGATCTTGAACTTCTCTAAATGATCTCTCACAAAATCAAAATTACCAAGAGAAGGTATACATGTCGTCACTTTAAACTTAGGCATCATAGTCCAAAATATATTAAAAGACACCTTGTAGCTCTCTATCAAAAAAGAAACTAGTTGGTAAGGAAATTTTATAGTCATGCTTCAAGGAATAATCCAAAATTGTATTCCTTTTTTGAAAGTAAAAAATGTTGGTCTTTTCCATTATCTTGAATTTCTCTAAATCATTTGGTCTTTTAGATTTGAACACTTTATAGTTCTAGCATCTTTCTCACTACCATGGTTTTTCAAAATAAAAGGTTCATTCTAGGTCAATATTGGGTTAAACATTTCATCTATCTATCATCAAAAATCATCCTTCACTTCACCAAACTTTGTATAAATTTCAAAAACACCAACACTTTTTTACTTAAACATCTATCAAACCACTTCCTAACTTAAAAAATTTGTATGTGAAATGAATAATTTTCCATGCATGTAGTTAATTTGGCTATCACCTTTGAACTAGTTTATCTTGAAGGTCACTAGTCTACCCTAAAGATAAACAAGTTCATAAAAATCCTTTACCCAAACATCAAACAACAAACTCTTAAGTCAAAAAGTGTTGTCCCAAAACATTTTCTAATATCACTCTCCACATCATTCAACTTTTAATCTCCCATTATCACCATTGCTCCTAAAAGGCTTAGAGTGTCTACCTAGGTTTGACTCAACTAGGGAGTTCAAACACTACAAATCTCAACACAAATCTCCCATAGGTGACCCAAAATTTATGGTAAATACAAGATCACAACACAAGAGAATTATGGAGAAAATAAAATTCACATTCACCTCAATTGATCCCAATCCTTTAGAATTCAATCCAATAAGTCAAGTTACCCCATCACAACAACCCTCATCTCCATCAGGGCCATATGAGATAGAATATGTCATGAACAACCCATTTTGACTTACTAAGGAAGAAATAATGGAGTAAAAAAAATAACACCAAGCCTTAGAAAATTTTGCTCTGATTTACACATATTTTGTTGCACAATCATTGACACAAGGCTTGAATTCATCTACCTTGCAAAAAAATCCATTACTAAATCAAACATCCATTCCTAGTATTGCAACTAGTCTTGCTAAATAATTTGGACAAAATCTTCCATTTGAAAGCAACACACATGTGGGTACTCTCAACACCAATCCATCCATGTCATGGATACCAACATTTTGTGCTTCTACCATTACCAAACACCCCTTACATAAACATCAACCACTTACACTTCATGAGTCCACAACTACCTCAACATATTGAGGGTACCCATCTTCGTCCATCCCCACAAGTACTACAAGTGTTCCCAACATATTGCAAGGAAGTATACGCCAAGTGTCTCAAATCAAACCACAAGGTCATGCCAATGCCCTAAGGGAAGGTCAACCCTTAATGTAACTAGGGAAATATTTATCCAATCCCTCAACTAGTTCATTTGCACCATTGGTTTCACAAAACACATCCATCCAATCCATCATCAACCCAAATCAAAACAATCCCTTGGTCACCAACCCCATCAACCAAGGTAATACCTTGTCCACATCCCTAACGTAAAGAAAATCCCCAAGACATTGGATAAGGGAACCTTTTCAATCAGTGGACTCAAGGTCCTAATATGTCATTACCATCACAAAATCTAATGATACCATCCTCATCTTTCCCCATGGGCCCTTTCACCATGCAAAATCAAATGGGACCTCAAACTTACATTCCTTCATCTTAATCCACCATCTTACAAGGAATGCTAAACCAAGTGAACCCCCAATCTCTCATCAACAATCCACTACCCACTCAAAACATCAATACCCAAAATCCATCATATATATCCAACAACCAACTCATCTTACATTACAAGAACATACCTTATCTTAACAACGAAAATAATAAGCTTATCAACAAGTTTTTCAACATCAACAACAACAAAAATTAGCCCTATCAGCACAACAACAAAAATAACAAGTAGCCCTAGCAACATAACAAAAAAAACATCAAGCAGCCATAGCAGTACAAAAACAACAAAAAATAACCTTAGCACAACAACAACATCAATCCCATCAAGTAGCCTCAGCAGCAAGAGAAATCCCAACATCAAGTAGCCATAGTAGCATAGTAACAACAACAAGCCCAAAATGTAGCCCTTGTGGCTCAACAACGACAACAAACCTTACTAGCTCAATGGTATACCCAACAACAATAACGAAAGAATTCCTACTATAACCCTCAACTAAACATTGTCAATCCAATCACGTCAAAAACATATACATTAGAACCACAATCACCTTCACTAAATCCCACACCACCATACAACACCTTATCATATGAGAATCACATGTACAAACCATCTTCCATCCCACAATACACAACATGTGTTCCTCAACCAAACCTACAAGATGATCTAGCATTGCAACTTAAGGAATTATCATAAGAAATTTAGGATCTTCGGATGGGCAAGATGAAGAAACCCTATAAACAGAACTTATGTCCATATCCATTCAATCTAAACATCACAATGGTACCATTCCCTCCTGACTTTGAAATCCCCAAATTTGATAAATAAAAAGGGAGAGGAAGTCCTATGGACCATGTCAAAGAGTTTAATGTCATGTGTATGGAGGTGGCCTATAATGATTCTTATTTATTGTGCCTCTTCCCCTGAAGTTTAATAGGTCTTGCCATGGATTGGTTTTCTCAACTACCTCTCGGTATCAAAAAATTTCAAGAAATCATTGATAAATTAATTAATCACTTCTCCTTTAACCTTGACATGGATGTAATATTAGAAGAGTTGTACACTCTCAAACAAAACAAAGGAGAATATTTCACTAATTTCTTGCAATGGTGGAGACAACGAGGTAGTAAGAGAAAGTGGGCCATTCCCAATGAACAACAAGTGGGTTCATCATAGAAAATATTTATCTAGATCTATCCTTCCACTTGAAAATGTAGTGCATTACCTCCTATGACAAGCTTGTCCCTAGAGCCCTTAACATCGAGAGAGCTTTCATTCATAGGGAAATACTCAAGCTTACAAAGACAATCACCCATCAACTAGTTCAAATGATAAGTGTCATGTTTGGGCTAAAAAGAATAATGCAACCAATGATGGCATGGTAGATGCTATGGTGGTCCTAAGTGCTCCTAGGCTAAACAACAATAAAATAGCTAATGTTCAACCAACTATGCAACACACAACACCTCCTCAAAACAATCAGATTAATAACATCGAAACACAACAACAATGAACCCCTAAAAAGTACAACTATTTGAAATGTAGGTACACACAGTTGTTAGAATCCATCAAAACCATCATGAAGAAATTGGTAGTTAAACCTGATAACGCTTCCAAAATTTTAAAACTACCAAGAATCATAAGATAAACCATCTAGGTACAACAAGAATGATCTTTGTGACTTTCATGAAATCAAAGGACACAAAATAACCTATTCAAATGTAATCACTTCTTGTGGTAGTTTTGTCACCATTGTCACCATCAAAGGACCAAGTGTAGAGTGTGGAGTCACCACAGCATATGAAAAATTCACTATCCAAGGAGTCCCATCTCAATCTAGGGCACAACCTACTTTGCCACCATCCAACCCTTGCAAATATAATCTCCTATATTAGCTTAAGAAGACCCCCACACATATTTATATCTTGGAACTATTAAGGCTATCTCCCACACATAGGGAAATCCAAGAGAAAGATTTATCTTCATCATTCATCCTTGAGAATACTGATACATAATATTTTCAAGCTATGGTAGGGCATATCACTAATCATCTTCTCACCTTCTCAGAACAAGACCTACCATCGTAGCCATCTCATAATCATGTTGTAATGATGTAAATTGACCCCCTTCTTGGAGAAAGGGAAATTTATTATTTAATATGGACCTATTTAAATATATTTACATTAACTACCCCTTTAAATCATCATTAATAGGCCCCTAAGACACATTATTTTGGATCTCAAGGCTTATTTAAGCTAAAAACCTGACAAAATCATTTAAAACATGAAAAATATTTAAAAACCACCTCAAAAAGCTAGGGTGGGACTCATTCACTAGCTGGGGCAAATGAGTCCCTCTAGGTGGGACCCATTCACCACCTTGGGCGAATGTGTCCCATTTAGGGTCTTTTAAACTTTTGAGTGGGAAAATCACCTTTTTAATTCAATTTTTTGGTTGAGGTTGGCCTTTGAGATCTAAATAGTGATAAATTAGGTGTTAATGCATATATAAGCAAGTTTCTAAGTCATTTTTATCATCTAAGAAATCTAAGAAAGCATTTTCAAGAGCAATTTTAAGAGATAAGCATCAAGAATCTTCAAGCTTTCATTCACAAGAGCATTCAAGTTTCAAAAGAAAGAAAAGTTAAAGTCTTGGAGCAACATTATAGTGTTTTTGTAGGTCTTCAAGCTCACTTTCATTCAAAATCTAGCATTTCCAAGGGTTGATCATGGTTGTCTATGGTGAATCATGAGGGATTCTAGGTTGGGGAGATGCAACTAGCCATCAAGCCAAGCGAGAGGACTTGTTTCCTAATTGATTCCATCCTCCATTATCACTCTAATTTTAGCCTAAGGAAGGTACAAGAATTATTGAGGCTAATTTGGGTGATTAGAGATCTCTCTAAGTGAGTCATTCATTTTCCTATCTCATTCACACATCTCATTCTTACACATTAGAATAGGGTTGCATTATGTTTTATATTTCCTAGTCATAGACAAACTTAATGCTAGGGTTTACATTCCTATTCAGATGCATATTTCATTATTTCTATCAAGGTTTAGTTACAAAATTAGGAGTTTGATCGAGGCAAACCTACCATAAGTAAACCAAGTCTATATTCTATTTTCTAGGAATTTTCTCAAATTCAAAGCTAGAAATTAGTTTGGAAGGGAAGGATAGAGATTGGAGTATAGATCAAAACTTTGAATTCTTGAAAGAGTGGAATGGGAATGATTCTCCAAGAGTAGAAAATGAGTACCACTACAGGTGTTTTTTCATAACTATTTGTAGATTCAGATACCCTTTTTCTCGAAATTGGTTCATGTGCAGAAATTCAAATCTAGGACTGATTTGCCTTGATTGGTGAATGAGTCCTAGTAGGTCAAAAAGTTATAAATTTCAATGTTTCAAATCTCCATTCAACCATCTCTAGATTACAAGGTGCATATCTTCTATTTTATAGTTTTTTGTTCTATTTCATTTCCATTTATAGGCCACTTAGTAAATATTTTCATTGAATTAAGGTTTTGCATTAAATAGTACATTTCAACTTGCATTGCATTAGCATTTCTAAGTTCTTTCTTGGTGGTGAACCCCTTATTAGTTTTCATTTAGCCCCTAGGACAACCCTCTTGCAAGATCTCTTTCTCCTTTGCATTGAGATATCTAGGGTTATCCTTGAATGGAATTGGAGAAGTGGGTGTGGTCTATGTCCTAAAACCATATGATAACACCATACCACATTTTATTCATTTTATTTTGGTGAACCTCCATTTGGAACATTAAAACTTTGATTTGGAGTGCATCATCATCCTAGATTTGGCTTGCATTAACATTGCATTAGGATTTGCATTAGTTAACTTGCATTCTAGGGTTTTCAAATTTTGTGCTAGTGAAAGTTCATATAGATTACATTTTTACATCTCATTTCGTTGAAATTCATACAAAATCTGCATTTTCACTTAGGATCTAGAGATCATACAACATAGAAAGCATACAAAATTAATTAAAAAATTCTTTTTTTTTTTTTTTAAAATCCCTACTGGGACTCATTTTCCATCTTGTGTGAATCAATCCCAATGCAAATTTTGAACTGCATCTTATAGAGTTAAATTCCTTTTTTCTAGGCTTTTGGTTGCTGTTAAAACAATTTTTTGTTTGCATTCTTTCTATTACATTCAAATCATTAAATGTAGCATAATTTAATTTCATTGCAATTGTGGATAGAATTAGATTCTTGTACTTTTCATATCCAACATTAGTTCATAGTTTAATTAGACCAGTTTACATTTGGCATACATTAGAAAAAAAACCAAAAACAAGGTCAAATAGTTAAACCACTTGGAGAAAGTATAGTTATTTGACTATGTCAAATATCTTCTTCCAAGTTAACCTAACCCTCAAGCCTTTGATTAGTGATGAATTTGACATGATAGATGAATCCCTTTAGGATTTCATCTCACAAAGCTCATCAACTAAGGATTTTTATGGTAGACCAAGAATAAGAGACATTAATGTGATCCAACCTCAACTTATCTTATACCCACCTTCACACAAAACTCGAATTCAAAACAAGGCTGAATTTACCCTTTACCCACCTAAAAAAAACGTTTTGCAACAATCAAATAATAAAACCATTGCTCATATATAGAATGCTATAAACAATTTGCAACCAACACAAACAACCTCAACATCCTTACCTTTACCTAACTTTGTTTTGCCTAATGCCCCTCATTTTCCTTCGAAAAGTGGAAAGGAGTATGATCTTGTTGAACAACTTAAGAATACTCTCACGAAATTATCCCTATGCTCGATTTGATTCAGAACTCTCCTAATTCACACAATACATGCTTCAAATAACCTTACAAGTTGTGATCCCTCCTAATATAAACACAAATCGTGTGTAAACTATAATTCGGGGAATGCATACAATTAATGTATACATTACCTTTCATCAAAATGAGCTCCCTCCCTTGGAGATGAGGAGGAGACATGATGCCTTCATTATAACAACCAAATTCAATAAAATAGGAATAAAAAGAACCCTTGTTGATAATGGCTCAACTCTTAATGTGTGCAATACAAGGCTGTTAGATAGAATGGGCATAGATATATAAAAAATTAAACCCAACTCCTTATCAATTCAAGGATTTTACCATGTAGGAAAGCAACTACTCAGTGTGATTACTTTATCTATTATAGTTAGAAAGGATACCTTACAAACCCCTATTCATGTTATGCCTTGTGATATTTACTACAATATTCTTTTAGGAAGACCCTGGATTCATGAGATGCATGTGGTGCCTTCGACCCTTCACCGTATTATGAAGTATGTCTATAAAAACAAGATATACCAATTTGAAATAGACCCCGAGCCTGAGAGATTTTTACAAGTTGAGAAAGGAACGACAAGTCCTCTAAGCACATTAATTCCAACATCAAACATATAAATTATGATGGAGGAAGAAAAAGAGATTGAAAAAGTGTCAAAATTATTGGATGATGATTGGGGTTCCTTGGAGTTCACACCTTCGTTTATGGGAGAGTATATAATCACAAATAAAGAAGATGAGAAGAAAAAACAACTAATGATAATTTCCAAATAGAATTCAGAAGAACAATGGCAAGCATCTACCTCATCCACTTTAGAAGAAGACATATGTTATACAATAAAATTTGATAAGATATATTATCAACAACCACCAAACCTAAAAGAAATGGAAAGACTTTATGAGAGAGGTTATGCAATTATGGTGGAATTAGGCTATAGTGGAAAAGGATGTGGAAATAAAGAACAAGGCATCCATGTTCCTATCGAACCTAATATGCAAGAGACAAAAAATAGCTTGGGATATTTCCCTTCTAAGATTACACTATCAATGAAGAGACCCTCGTTAAATATCAACACTATCATGTGTAATCCTAAAACAATTCTCACTTTGAAGCATCCAGAGTTGATTGATATAAATTATGAAGAATCATTAGAGTATTTCAAAGATGATGAAGCTTTGAAATTAATGTTACGATTTTATAACAAACAATTCACTCCTCTTAACAAGAAACAAGTTACATGTGCTATGATTAGTATGAAGAAAAAAGATGGAGAAGAAGAAATTAGTGAAGTAGACATGAGGAAAGATGAATCTAACCCTGATTTTCGAAAACAAAATGCATTGCCTTTAGGAGATACAATGGACATATAGATGGATATCGATAATGAAGACAAGGTAATTAAAATAGGAAAGTTCCTCCATGATGAATAGCAAGAAAACCATGCAACTTTACTTCATGAATTTCCCAAACTATTCATTGGGACTTATTCAGATATGCCTAGAATTGATCCTAAGATAGTAACACACAATATAGTCCTCACTGAAAATGCTAAGAATGTTAGACAAAATCTTCAGAAAATGAACCCTAAGATAGCCTTTTAGTTAAATTTGAGATTGAAAAGGTCCTTGAAGTTGGCTTTATAAGACCTATAGATTATTCTCCTTAGATCTCAAACATTCTTGTAGTCAGAAAACTAGACAATCATATTAGAATGTGTATGGAATTTCATGATTTGAATAAAGGGTATGTGCATGACCATGATGGGACAAAAAGTGGCGATATGTAAGTGATATGATGGCCCATGTGGCTGACGATTTTTTTTTACCCAAAATTGATGAAACAAAAATGTTTTTTAAAGGACATTCTTAGCTTTCCACCAATATAAATTATTCTTTTCTTTGAATTTAATAAATAATTATTATTCATTTTCTATTTGAATTATGACTAAAGTCTCGATTGATAGGCTGATTGAAAAACATCTATAGCTTTCAAACGGTATCACATTTTTTGAATCCAAAACATGTGTCACATTCTATGCTTTGCATACTATAGGATTAGAAAAAAGAATCAATTTCGTGAAGTTTTGACCAAGTTAAGGTGGCCAGACATACGAGTTTTAATATTTTTTAAAGGTTGTAATAAAAAAATTGTAATTAATTATTTACTTGAAAAAAAATTACAAAAAAGTATGTATCACATTGGGACATGAGTCCTCTACATATATCTAAAATCTTATAGAAAAATATTATCATTTTATTGTGGTTAGGGTGGTGAGATAGACACCTACTTATTTTTTTCCCTGAAATTTAAGTACTACTACATTGAAATTTCAAAATTTCACAAAATAGATTTTTGTAAAATAAACCTAGTAGTTTAGAAACTACATTCAATTTTCTACAGATTTTATTCTTAAATATTTTTGAAATAATATAGAGAACTTATTCAAATTTCTACGTCAAGTTTCCCAACTTTGATTTTCTAAATTTTCGCCACTTAAGGGACTATTTTTTCTATGATGATCTTGCACATACCCTAAAGCATCTTTAAAATATTACTTTCCCCTTCCTAATATTGACATGATAGTAGAAATGACTATGGGACATTCTTTATTGTCATTCATGGACAAATTTTCTAGATATAATCAAATCTTTATCAACCCTCAAGATCAATATAAGATAGCATTTACGATAATTTTGGGAATATTTTGTTGGGTAATGATGCCTTTTGGATTGAAGAATGTGGGCATAACTTATCAATGAGCTATGAAATTAATATTTCACAATTACATGTGCAATATTTTGGAAGATTATGTTGATGAAATCCTCACCAAATCTTTAACAAGACAAGACAATGTAAATATCCTTTGAAAAATCTTTGAGTGAATGTGAAAATACATGAGATTGAATCTAAAAAGTGTGTCTTTGGTGTAGATAGTGGAAAAATTCAAGGTTTAATCATATATCACAGAGGCTTTGAGGTGGACACAAAGAAAATTGATGTTATATTTAACATGCCACCTCCTAAAAACATCTCTCAATTACGTACCTTACAAGGAAGAATTAATGCTATTCGTTGTTTTGTGGAATGTTTAGCGGGTAGAACGTTACCATTTACACATCTCCTTAAGAAATAAGTTCAATTCAATTGGAATGTAAATTATAAATATGCTTTTGCGCATTTGAAAGACTATCTTGCTACTTCCCCTATTTTACAACCTGCTATGCAAAAAAGCCATTCATCCTATATACAATAGCATCAACCCATGCTCTCATAGCATTGTTGGCTCAACAAGATGAAAATTGTAAGGAACATCATATTTATTATATTACCTGAACCTTGATTGATTATGAGAAATGATACACAATGATAGAGAAGAAATTTTTTGCCCTTGTATTCACTACTAGTAAGTTATGATATTACTTATTGAATGTTGAAATACATGTGATAACCAAATTTGATCCTTTGCTAAAACACATCTATTAGGATGATTAACTAAGTGGGTTATGTTGTTGACTAAGTTTGACCTTACGTTTTTTTCACAAAAAGCAATCAAATGACAAGCCTTGATTGACTAGTTAGTTGACGCTCCTTCTCCCTTAGAATTACCTAATCAAGAAGCATTTCCTAACAAGAGTGTATTGACAATTCATGAACATAAAAATGCATGGGAACTATATTTTGATGGATCTAAGTGTAGAATAGACTCTGGTGAGGGAGTTATAATAGCTCCACCTAGAGGAAAACCTAATCCCTTATCATATCGATTAAATTTCCTATGCACAAACAACACCATAAAATATGAAGCGTTAATCACTAGATTACACACCGCTTCAACTCTAGGAGCCTGAGACATCAAAATATTTGGTGATTCACAATTAATCATTAAACGAAAATGGAACATATCAAGCAAAGCATAAAAAACCATCAAAATACAAAGATCTTATAATGAATCTATTAGAAAAGTTTGATTCATTTACCATTGGTAACATCTCATGCAAATATAATAGACATGTAGATATAATGGCAAGAAAAAATTCTCTAATATCCCCTCATGATCCCTCAAAATATTTTGTATTTATCATCCACACAATTGTGAAACCTTTGATCGAGTGTAAAATAGATGAGATATTAGATCGACCACAAAAGAATCTAGCAAATGGTATGTGGTGATATTTGATTATCTAAAAAAATAGTACCTTTCCTGAATCTACAACTAGGGATAGTCGACGACACCATTAGAGACTTTCATCCAAGTATATAATTTTTTTTAATGTATTATATCAAAGTTCCTTTGATATTCTCTTTCTTAGGTTCCTTAAAAGATCTAAAATCCCTATATCACTTGAGGAAGCGCATTCAGGTGCTTGTGGAGGACGTTTTGGAGGAGGATCATTAGTGAAAAATCTAATCTGTATAGGCTATTACTGGAGAAACATGGAACAAGACTTATTTTCATATGTTAAGAAATGTCACAAATGTCAAGAACATAGCATACTGATTCACACTCCTGCTTCTAAGCTTCTTGCATAAGTCCCTATCTGGCCTTTTTTGGTGTGGGCCCTAGATATCATTGGAAGAATTTCTCCCCCTTCCTTTACTAGACATACATTCACAATCACTGCAGTGGATTATTTCACAAAGTGGGTGGAAGCAATACCCCTTCATTCGACAACTGCTTATGTAATATGTCATTTCATATTATAACACATTATTTCTCGTTTTAGACTCCCTTCGACCTTAGTTTCAAACAATGGGACACTATTTAAGAATAAGGATGTGAAGAAATTCTTAAAAATGTTTAATATACAACATCACTTTTCAACACTTGATTACCCACAATCTAATGGTCAAGCTTAATCAACTAATAGAAGCCTTGAGAAAATCCTAAAGAAAATAGTAAACAAAAATAATAAAGATTGTCATATGTAGCTAACATATGCATTATGGGCCTATCATATGAACATTAGATCATTAACTAGACATACCTCTTATAACCTCATCTATGGAATTGAAGTGATATTTCCCTTGGAGTTAGAGATCCATTCATTAAGAATCACTCTTCAATGGGTAATTGATGACAATACATATAAAGAACAATGATTGCATCAACTTGAAATGATCTAAGAACAACACATCAACACTCTTGAGCACCTTTAGGATTATTCTAAAAGAATGCAACATAGTTACAATGATAATGCAATCCCTCATTCCTTTAATAAAGGTGATTTGGTGTTATGCAAAAATTAGTGTAATGTCAATGTTGACATGATGAAAAAAGGAAAGTTCAGCAGTAATTGGTTAGCCCCTTACATAATCAATGAAAATTATGGATCTGGAGCTTATATGTTAACAGAAATGGATGGTACACCTCTCAAAGAACCTATTAATGTCATTCATCTACACCAGTGCTATGTCTAACTTGAATAGTTTGAATGATAAAATGGTGATGTTAGAGTTAGTAGATGTTAGTCTATGTGCTCTCACATTGCTTTACTCTTGAAAAACAATTATTTATGTGTCTTGAATACTAAGGTAATTATTTAAATTAACTTTTAGTGGGTTACTTTAGATTTCATCCTATTCAAAATAATCTTGTGTTTTATATTAAATTAGATCTTTATATGAATTTAATGTTCTTTAAATTAGATCATAGATGCATTTAATTTAGTGTAACATACTTAATCACAATGTTGTATCTAAGAGAAACTAGAGTATTTTTTAATTAGATCACATAAAACATGTTAAATCATGGAGAAATTCATTAAATAGTCTTACAAATATTATTTAATCAATCACATTGCCATTTAACATTAAACACATAAACACAAGTAATGAAAAATAAAAGACATATATATATATATATATTATGTACATGTCATCAATATATACAATGCTAATTAGGTCTATGATTGCTATATCTCTCAAGATTTGGTGCTCACATCTATCTAGAGGCGGTTCATGAGGAGACAATGGTATGTGATCATGACTATGAGCCGTCGAGTGCATTAAGAGAAAACTGTAAACCTTGCACCTATCCAAGGGCCTCCTAATGCTCCCCTATTATCTAATATCTCTCTACCTATAGTCTGGCTACCTTCAACTATAGTCTATTGAACTCTACTAGGGTTCAAGATGATTGTGCATCCTTCGTAGCCTCGGCTTGGTGGACATGCCTCCTAAGACCCTTATACATTTCCTACGGTCTCACATACGACCCAAAAAACTCTAGATCCCACTCCACAATGGGTGGAAGAACATAATTTGTATCCATATCCTCCTCGCTCATTGATGGGGGCACTATCTCCATAACCACTTGATGATAGAGATCATGAAAATATCTCAAAGCTCTTACATGATAGAAACCATAAATTAGTACACATCATGATATATATGTATACATAAAATTAAAGCGTAAAACATAAGCATAAGTATAAAGCATGAAATAAAATAAAATATCATCACCTAGCTCTTTGGTAGGTTGTGGGAAGACAACCTCATCATGTGTAGGGGCATGGAGGATCTGCTTGTCTCTCCATTTCTATGAGTGTCAGTGTTTGCTACAGCTATTGATCATGATCTAGTAACATGAATAGGAGATGGCTCTCCCCACTCATGGCCCACTAGATCACCATCTACTACCTTTCCACCCTCACTCATTGATTTCTCCTCATCCTCATCCTCATCCTCCTCCTCATGGCCATGATAGTATAAATCTATATTCTTGTCATAATCCTCATCTATTACATCTGTAAATATGTCTGCAACCCTATAGCATGTCTCCTCAACCTTGTCCTCACCTCGTCTCCCCGATCTAGGAGTGGCCTTGCATCACCTATCAGCTTTTCCATTGGGAATACATGAGCCAGTCGTGATACTATCCACCACTCATAGGTATCTCTAGTACTGATGACATCAATTTCAGAGATCGAAAGTAATATTATGATCTGAGTACTCAGAGTCACTATAGACAACATCCTGAGTAGTGAATCATCTAGAATCACTGGGTCTCTGAGTACTCCATATTGATCTCCTAAAATAGCATCATGCCCTTGGTGCTATCTAGACCTAACCAAACTATCACATTACACGATCATAGTAGAAAGGTCATACTATGTAATTGTGTCTAACTATTAAGAACCTATCCATATGCAATTTCGTCATCTACCGATTCTCATCTAGCCACTATAGCACAAGCTGGTAAGGTCTCCATAGGATCTCATCCTTATCTAGTTGGTCGAATTTAACTCTCTAAAAATGCAAGTCACCATACTACCATAGCTACTGCAATGGATAGTTGAAGGCTCGAGGATACCTTAGGGCTATCGCACATGGAAATCCTATTGGTCTAGTGCACATGATATGCTCTGGAACCACACCTACAACCACATACACTATACCATGCTATTGACCTCTCAAAATGAAAACCATCCAAAATCATAGTACAAATGTGCTAGGATGTTGCGCCCCTAGATGTACATGGTCTTGTGCTCTGCCATCCCTCAAATTGTGTACTATTCCTCCCTCTAAGTGTGCTCCCAAGCCCTCAAGGATGAGTACTATTTCTACTATGAATATCATAATCCACACAACCAATGGGGCCCATGAGTATAGAAACATCACTAGATCGATCTGTGGCCTCACCATCCCATCATGCACTAGACCTCCAAGGTGATAGTGCATGTCATATTTCATCACCTGGAATGAATTCTCCATGAGGAAATTTACTCTCTTTCCTTGAATTAGAACTCAGAGTATGTGATATATGCCCTCTAGCATAATGTTCATCTCATAAGTAGGAAGATGAAACATGCATGTGTTTGCATTCCATCGCTCTGCTAATGCCATCAACATAGGATTGTGGTGCCTCATGGGGGGTATGAGGTACGCCCAGTATAATCTCATAGTTTGTAGGATCTCTATCTCCTCTACTGAAAGAGTGGAGGCTAGGTCTTAGAGGCAATTGATCTATCTACCACCTAAATTTTTTCATGAATAGGTAGGAATCTAACAAAAAATGTAAAAATTTATCCTATAAGCATTTTGAAATCTTAAATCCTTACATCAACAATAACAGAAGTGTACTAAATTTGTTCTAGTGTACTCTCCTAAAGGTCTTAGACACTTTTGAACCCTTTTGGGACACTTGGTGAAGAAACAAGACACTTTGCAAAAAAGTGGGACACTTCACGAACAAAAGGGACACTTTTCAAAAAAATGGGACACTTTGTGAAAAAAAGGGATGCTTTGAATTTTTTTTCCAAGGCCCTAAGTTAACCCAAAAATGTGTATAAATAATAAAATAAATGCATAAGGACAAATCTAAGGTAGAAAAATCAACTCACCTAATGATAATTCTCGTCATGGGCCACCTAATCTCACACGACATCTAGTCTCGCAGGCTCGTAGTCTCGTAAACTCGACATCTTCAATCACTCTTCACCACACTCAAACTATAAGAAGGTAAATGAAAAAATAGTTAGAATTTACTTCACTTTTTACTCTTATATAAGCTAAAATAAGAGTTTTTACAATATTAGGATTAAAAAGTACCTTTCATTCAAATCAACATAGCAAGTGCTAGAGGGCTCTGTTTTAGATGTTGTTTGTTGCGATGGAATAATTATTCCACTCTTGTTCTCACTAAATTTCTATCATCATGAAGTATGGTACTTCAGAATAACCTATGATATGACCTACCTTAATTGATGTGGTTAGATTGCTACCTTGATTCCACCTCCGTAAAGCAATCAGAATCAAGAGGGGGCATACATCTACCCTTGAATTTGATTTCCATGAGAAGATAGATAAAAGGATTTTTCAGACAACTAATGAATTCATGTTACAAGATGTGGTTCCTAACATTGTGGTTTTGTAGATAGCTACAATGGGGGATTCATTCTCTTGTACTATGATTGAACTCAAATATGTATCCTTTTATGAAATAAAGTGCATTGTTTAGATTCCCTTAGATTACTTATGCACGTAGAGTCATATGGGAGCTAAAGTGGGGGCTAGATGTAATGACAT
This sequence comes from Sequoiadendron giganteum, assembly GCA_007115665.2. Taxonomy (NCBI): domain Eukaryota; kingdom Viridiplantae; phylum Streptophyta; class Pinopsida; order Cupressales; family Cupressaceae; genus Sequoiadendron; species Sequoiadendron giganteum. Next base: position 602,433,191 of record CM021104.1, read on the forward strand.
AAATTGACCCCCTTCTTGGAGATAGGGCAATTTTTTCATTTAATTTGGACCTATTTTAGTATATTTGTGTGTATGTGTAGGATCATCATGGAATAAAAAAGCCCTTAAGTGGCAATGAAAATTCAGAAAATTAGAGTTAGGAAACTTGATATAAAAATTTGAATAAGTTATCTATATTATTTCAAAAATATATAAGAATAGAATCTTTAGCAAATTGAATGTAGTTTCTAAACTACTAGGATTATTTATTTATTTTAAATCTATTTGGTGAAAATTTGAAATTTCAATTAAGTAGTACTTAAATTTTAGCTAAAAAGTAAGAAGTGGGTGTCTTTGACCACCCTAACCACAACAAAATGATAATATTTTTTATAAGATTTTAGATATAAGTAGAGGACTCATGTCCTAATGTAATGCATATTTTTTTGTAATTTGTTTCCAAGTAAATAATTAATTATGATTTTTCTATTACAACTTTTAAAAAATATAAAAACTTGTATGCCTGACCACCTTAACTTGGTCAAAAATTCATGAAATTCATTTTTTTTAATCCTATTTTATGTGAAGCATAGAATGTGATTCACGTTTTGGATTCAAAAAATGTGACACTGTTTGAAAGCTATAGTTGTTTTTCAATCAACCTATCAATCAAGACTTTAGTCATAATTCAAATAGAAAATGAATAATAATTATTTATTAAATTCAAAGTAAAGCATATTTATATTGGTGGAAAGCTAAGAATCTCCTTTAAAAACCCTTTTCGTTTCATCAATTTTGGGTAAAAAAAGGCATCAGCCACATGGGCCATCATATCACTTACATATCACCATTTTTTGGCCCATCAAAATCCTACACACACCCTTGCATTAACTACCCCTTTAAATTATCATCAATAGGCCCTTAAGACCCATTTTTTTCTATCTCGAGGCTTATTTCAGCTAAAAACCAAACAAAAACATTTAAAAACTCCAAAATCTGAAAATCCACCTCAAAAAGCTAGGTTGGGGCTCATTTGCCACCTTGGGTGAATGAGTCTCATCTGGGATATTTTTAAGTTTTGAGTGGGAAAATCATCTTTTCAATTCAAATTTTTGGTTGAGGTTAGCCTTTGAGATCTAAATAACAGTAAATTAGGTGTTAATGCCTATATAAGCAAGTTTCTAAGTCATTTTATCATCTAAGCAATCTAAGAAAGAATTTTCAAGAGAAATTTTAAGAGATGAGCATCAAGAATCTTCAAGCATTCATTCACAAGAGCATTCAAGTTTCAAAAGCAAGAAAATTTGAAGTCTTCGAGCAATATTAAAGTGCTTTTTAGGTCTTCAAGCTCAGTTTTATTCAAGATCTAGCACTGCCAAGGGTTGATCATGGTTGTCTATGGTGAATCATGAGGGATTCTAGGCCCAACAGATGCAACTAGCCATAAAGACAAGCCTAAGAACTCATTTTCTAAGTGATTCCATCCTCCATTATCACTCTACTTTTAGCCTAATGAAGGTACAAGCATTATTGAGGCTCATTTGGGTGATTAGAGATCTCTTTGAGTGATTCATTCACTGTCATATCTCATTCATGCATCTCATTCTTACACATTAGAATAGGGTTGTATTGTGTTTTAGATTTCCTAGGCTTAGACACACTTAAGGCTAGGGTTTACATTACTATTCATATGCATATTTAATTATTTCCATCAAGGTTTAATTTCCAAATTGAGGGTTTGAACAAGGAAAACCCCCCATAAGTAAACCAAATCTATATTATATTTTGTAGGAATTTTCTCATATTTAGAGCTGAAAATTAGTTTGGAAGGGAAGAATACAGATTGGAGTATAGATCAGAACATTGAATTCCCAAAAAAGTAGAATGGGACTAATTTTCTAAGAGTGGCGAATGATTCTAACTACATTTGTTTTTCATAACTATTTGCAGATTAAGATACCCTTTTTCCCAAAACTGGTTCTTGTGTAGAAATCTAGATCTGGGATTGATTCGCCTAGATTGGCGAATGAGTCCTAGTAGGTCAAAAAGTCAAAAATTCCAATGTTTCAAAGCTCCACTCAACCACCTCTAGATTTCAAGGTGCATATCTTTTATTCTCTAGTTTTTTTTTTTAATTGATTTCATAAGCCATATAGTAAAGCTTTTCATTGAATTAGGGCTTTGCATTAAATCTTACATTTCAACTTGCATTCCATCAGTATTTACAATTTCTTGCTTGGTAGTGAACCATTTATTAGTTTGCATTCAACCACTAGGATAGCCCTCTTGCAAGATCTCTTTCTCCTTTACATTGCGATCTCAAGGATTATCCTTGAATGAAATTGGAGAAGTCGGCGTGCTCTATGTCCTAAAACCATATGATAGAACCATGCCACTTTTTCCTAATTTAACATGCTTTACACCTTGAGGTCATTATCCATAAGAAAAAGGTCAAAAGAGTCTTAGTAGATGGAGGTGGTCATTTGAACATTTTCACCCTTTAATTTATCAAAAAAATGAGCTATTTAGAAGATACTATTGAGAAAGAAAAGAGTACCACCATCAAAGAATATGATGATGAAGAGTAGGTATCATAAGCTACCATTGCACTACCCATATAAGTGGGACCCATGATTGTAGAGACTACATGCCAAGTGTTAGACCTTTATCTCCCATCCAATATCCTGCTTTGGTCAACCATGGATCCATGCCCTAAAAGCTATAGCTTGAACCTACCATCAATGTGTCAAGTTTCCCTTTGAGGGCCGAGAAATTACCATCCATGGAGATCCTGAGCCATTTTACTATTGCAAGAACCTTGAGGCCAAGTTTTACAAGATACCCTAGATCCCTAAAATGATGAAGGACCTACACCATATTCCTCATTTGTTGACCCATCATCCCTTGCATCTACATCAAAAATTGAAACACCCATTGTGCAGAACATTCCAAACATCAAAGAAGTAATATAGGATGATGTTTGTGGAAACTATAAACTAATGAAGGAAACTTTTGTGTTGGGAGAGATACCTCTTTCTCCTAAATCTTATAGGAAACCTACATCTAGCAACGAAGTGCCCAAAACTATCAAGATGGTAGCTACCACCTTCACTAAGTGGGAGGATTTGAACAAAGAAGATATCAATGAGGATGTCTCTAAACTTCTCTATCAAGATGAACCACCTATCCCTATGCTTTTGATGGAAGATGAAAACAAAGGCTTGAAGCTAATTAGAGGGTGGGGCTACAACAAGAATGAGAGACAAGGTCAAAATAATAATGGTTTGTTAGAACCCATCATTCCTAAGAAACATCAAAAGAATCTTGGCCTAAGTTGTACTACTAGAAAAGTTACCCTTCTCGAAAAAAGGTACTTTCACTAAAAGTGTTGAGGCTTCCTCTTGGTTACAAAAAACCTATGATACTACCCTAGATTACGCTGACCTATTTGAGAATAACTCCCCTTTCATGATATTCACAAAATCCTTCACCCCAAGCAACCAACCGACTGAAATAAGCCTAGTATACCTACAACTCATTGACTTGGACAAAAGAGGACCATCGATTCTAGATTTATTCAAAAATAATGAAATGATCTCATAATTCATGGGACTCCATGACAACTTACCATGGGTATATCACAAAGTTGGCTTTGATATTGAGCTAGACACAGGGGTGTACTGTGGGGATACAATTGAATCCTCCAATCGAAAAATTGATGACATACAAATAACATGCTGATCTTTGAGTGAAAACCACATTATGGCACTTTTTGATCCTAAAATAGTAAAAAAAATGGACATATCCAAGGGTGAAAACCTCTTTGATGTGCGAAAGGATGAGGGATTCAATCTCCCCCTTAGTGTGATGCGTCTAGAGAAGTTATCAATGCTATTAGATAAAGAAACTCCAGTCAATGTGGGAACAAAAGAAGCACCCAAGATCACTTTCTATTTTGAGTCATTGTTGGATGAAGAACAAAAGAACCTAGCAGTTTTCATGAAAGAGAAAAGAGCCAAATTTGCATGGTCATACATAGATATGTCTGGGCTTGATCCGGAAGTGGTTGTGCATAACTTAGTAGTCTATCCTGAAGCCAAGCTAGTGAATCAAAAATTAAGGAAGATACACCCTCAGATGGAACTCTTGGTGAAACTTGAGTTACAAAAGCTTCTTAATGTTGGATTCATCTGATCAATAGATTATCTCGAGTGGGTTTCAAACCTAGTACAAGTCTCCAAACCAACTAGGGGCATAAAAATATGCACACATTTTATAGACTTAAACAAGGCATGTGTGAAGGATAATTTTCCTCTTCCTAACATTGACCTCATAGTGGATTTGACAATAGGGAATGAAATGCTATCAATCATGGATGGTTTTTTAGGCTACAATAAAATCATCATCACCAAGGATGACAAAAAAATTGCATTCACTTGTCTATGGGGACATACTATTGGAACATGATTGCATTTGGGCTCAAGAACATAGGAGCAACCTATCAAAGAGAAATAGCCCCAATATTTCATGACATGATCTACAAAATAGTTGAAGATTATGTGTATGATATTTTGGAAAAATAAAAGAAAAGGAGTGAGCGTATGGAAGTATTGGGACCCATCTTTTGATAGACTTGAAAAGTACAAGGTACAACTGAATCTAAGAAAGTGTGTCTTTGGGGTCACATCAAGGAAGCTCCTTAGCTACATTGTCTCACAAAGAGGGATAGAAATTGATCTAGCAAAAGTTAAAGCCATCCTATAAGTGGAACTGCCAAAAACATTAAAACTGATGAGAAGGTTACAAGGAATACTGTAGTCCATCAGAAGGTTCATAGTGCTCATGTCATCGATAATGAATAAATCATTGATCATGTATATCTCAACAACATTAGTAGCATTAGGTGCTCCTCTAGCACATGATGAAAACATAAAGGAAAGAGCCATCTATTATATTAGCAAGACCTTGGTGGGCTATGAAATGGGTAATGATATTAATTAAATTTGGCATAGATTATGTGGAGTGAAAATAAATAAAAGGACAAGTGATCACAAACCAACTAGCAGGAGGACTTATCTATATAGAGAATCTGTTGATATCTAAATTCCCTGATGAATTAGTGTTCTTGGTCAATCTAATTGATCAATGGAAAATGTACTTTTATGGATCATTCACCCAACATGGATCAAGGGTGGGTATCCTCTTTATCACCCTTCAAGATGATTGCATCCCAAAGCCATATAGAATATCATTTCCATGTACTAACAACATTGCTAAGTATGAAGCCCTAATAATAGTTCTAAGGATAATGGTTCAGTGGCAGATATAAGAGATGAAAGTCTATGGAGACTCACAACTAGTTATTGACCAAGTCAATGATGACTACCAAACTAAGGATGATAAGATTACTCCTTACAAGAAGATGGTAGAGATTCTCAAGGACCTTTTCATTGATATAAATTTTGTGTAGATTCTTCCCATGAAAAATTGAGCAGTAGACATTATGGAAACAATTGGATCATTTTTAGACATGCCACACAACATCCTTCAATATGAATTATTGGTAGAACAACTTATTGTACCAACTTTTGAAATCATTGAATCTAAATTTGTGTTTTTCATGGTTGACCCTGTATCCCCATGGTATCATGACATATACATCTACCTTAGTAGAGGAATCCTCTCATCTGATATCACCTCCAACCTTAAATAGGACTTTGTAAATAAGGCATCCCAAATCACGATCCTAGGTGATACCTTATACCGTCAAAGCATAAAAGGGATACTACTATGATTTCTTAACCAAGAGGAAGCCTTGACTGCCTTAAAAGAAGTACACAATGCAATATGTGGCTCCCATTCTAGTGGTGTGACTTTAGCTATCAAACTATTAAGGATTGGGTACTACTAACCAACCATAGAAAGAGAAGCCCATTAGTATGTGTAAAACTATTTCTAGTGTCACTAGCATGGAGATCAGATTCATGCTCCAACTTAGGAGTTGCAACCAATGATCACACATTGGCCTTTCTCAAATTGGGGGCTTGACCTCATAGGAAAAATCACTCCAACCTCATCTAATAACCACAAGTTTATCATAACAACCACTAAGTACTTTACAAAGTGGGTCAAAACCATTCCTATGACTTATATAATGGGGAAGAAAATTGCTAAATTTATCTTAAATTACCTCATCTGTTGTTATGGTGTTTTGTAAAACTTTATCTCAAACAATGGAACACCCTTCAAGAATCAAGATGTGAAAGAGCTATGTCAAAAATTCAACATCCAACATTGATTCTCTACCCCGTATTACCCCTAGGGAAATAGTCAAGCTAAGGATACAAAAAATACCATTCTGAATGTCCTAAAGAAAATGGTCAAAGAAGTTAGTCGTGACTGGCATTTGTAGTTAAATATTTCCCTTTGTGCTTATCGAACCAACATTTGCATGCCTATAGGTGCAACCCTTGGTCTACAGATCAAAATCCATCTTTCCTATTGAGGTTGAGCTTCCATCACTATTGCACTACAAAACCTAATCATTGATGAGGAATACAAAGTATCCTAGCTGAATGAGCTATAATTCTTGGATGAGCATTGTCTTGGTACTCTCAATCTGTAATGCCCTAAATTTAACACTCAAAATACAATTAGGGACAAAACACACCTATTAAATTTCTCTCAATAACGCTTGCAAAACTCTCAAACCTGCTACCAAAGAAGGTACTACAAGGAAACATGCAACACTTGACTAGTTATAGATTATTATATTTAGTTAGAAAACTAAATTGCTTACGCAATCCTCAGAGGATTTTCAAATGGGGACATGGGAATCAAATCATCCAGGTACTTAATTAGTCCAGCTAACACATTAATAATAATAATAATAATAATAATAATAATAATAATAATAATAAAACATAAGTCAAGATGCATGTTATGCACATAAGATATATCAATAATGTTTTCAAGTAATAATAAAAGAAAATATCCTAGGGGTCATACCTATTCCTCAGGGGCTCGTCTCTTGATGGGATTTCCTACATATTTAATTCACAGAGGGATCGTAGTTTGACACTTTAAACTTTCACATAACTCACGTTTGTCAAAAATGATAATTAACATATAGGTTTAAATTACAACTAGATTTACCGAGGTATAATAAATACAAGGACTAGACAATAAATTCGCTTGGTCAACAACAATGTATCAAGATACTTTAATCTAGCTCAATCTATCAAGATACTTTTAAACAACACTTTAATCATACTCCAATGAAATTAGTTCATACTATAATAAAGGTAAAGAAAGATTATTGTTACTCCACCTATGGAATCTCCCACAGATTTCAGAATAAATAGTTAAGCACATCTCCAACAATACTTAAGCACATCCAATCATCTAGTGACCCCATTCATATCACACACTCAAGATTCCAATATTAAGCTACCCATTTTTTGACCTTTTTATAAAAGAGATAATTGTCAAACTATCTGCTTTAATGAAATCTATAATTTACAAATACACTTAAAATATTATAATATTGATTAACAATAACTTTGGTAAACTAAGAAGCCCCACCCGTATCTCATCTAACCTTTTTGTTCATACTCAATTTTAGTTTATACAGACATCGACATAGACCTTGAAAATAATAAAATAAATAATATATTTTATTTTTTTCAATAAACATCGTTTTAATTGCTAAACTTGAATATGCATAATACTAAGTAAATTTCAAGGTAGGGCATAGGTCATCCATACATACAAGATATAATTTACACATTTTAAATTCAATATTATTGAGAACCATTCACAAATTTTCTAGTTCCCATTTATCCACTCCCTTAATAAGAGTGAATATTTAACTTATAAATAAAATGATCTAAAATAAAAGTTAACAAATTATAAATCAATTAAGTAATGTATGGAAGAATTATAACATACACATATATACACTTATGCCTTGTTTCATTAAATTGGTGCAAGATGGAAATTACTATATATATTTAAAATAAAATACAAACTGATGGATCCCAAATAGACTATCTTCTAGATTAAATGACGTAATCACTAAAAATTATATTCTTACTACAACTAAACAAGGGTTGGAGGAAACATGAAGAATCCCTAAAGTTCGCTAGGTCTCCCAGCTGCTCAATCTTAAGGAAATAAGCAAGCCCTAGTTTGAAAGAATTGGGGCAACTAAATTAAGCTACTGGTTCAAATACCAGGTTGTTCTTTAATTGGTAATTTGCATCGTGTTGCCCTAAAAATGGCCTACAAATGTTATGATGTTGTCCAAAAGGCACATGATCAAGCACTACCACCACATACAAAAACAAAAAGAAGGAAGCTATCATATTATGTATCGACATTTAACTATAGAATAAGGCAATTATCAGTATAGTAATTTAAGTATTTCATTTATAAAAACCATAGTATTTGCCCAGCTTATATCAAAACATACCTCAAAACATTTGACCTTGTCAATTGCAAAACATATTCAAAGGACAAAAGAAATTTCCTAAGAATGCTAACATGAAGCAACTTGATATGACAGAGAACAATCTAATTTAAACTGACTTCTTAATTAATTTATCTTGTTACAATATTGACTTGGATATAATCATATAATCCTCTTATAAACTATATTATTATTGATAATTATTAATACCATAACCAATCATTTTTTTTACCCTAAATCAGACAATAAAAATAATAATAAGTTCTTCCCAACAACCAAAGATAGGGAACAACTCCAGTGGCGTTGGAGTACTTAATTCGCTCACCAAGCATGATTATAAGATGAGTTAATTATTGTATTAAGTGAGAGAAAACATGATTTAACAGCTAAAAGTTCGAACACTATTTAAATGCAACTACCTAACATGTGCACAACCAAGTCCCATGCCCTTTTTCACATCTTGCCCCAAGTACAAACTAGAAGGTGTAAGGCTAGTTCCCACAAGATCATCCATAGGGTATGCGCCTCCATCAACCTTAAAGAATAAAGGATTTTTGTCAGATGCAACTGCAATTGCTCTAACAGACATGTATGCAAATGTGGAAGTATAAACGAAGCATGAGAGATGTTTAGAAGAACCACAAGAGATGTGGTTTTATGGACTGCAACTACTGCAAGATATGCACACGAATAGATTTATTTAAGAAGGCTTAGAAACTTTCAAGCAGATCCAATTCCATCTTTAACTAATAATAGCTAGAAATAATCTGCCATGATTTTGAGAGGAAGACAAAAAATAGTTTAAACTATAGTTGAAGGGCGAAAAATATTTTCACCGAGATTCATTTGACAAAGGCACTGCAAGTCATGAGAGAACCAATTTACTCAAATGAGAATAATTCATTCTATTTATTTATTTCTACTAAACAAAAGCAGCGAATTGGAATTGTAGTTTCAATTATTTCTACTCTGACTCACAGAGACCATGGCAAATGACTTACCTCAAGATTTTGGACAAATTGTGACACACAAATTTAAACTCCACAACGTTCATTAGCATCCACTCTGCCTGCACCAAAATGGGAGCTTTGAAAATAGGGTATCAACTCCCATCGCAGTGTAAGAGATGGAGGATTTTTTTTATTTTTTTTTTCTTGTTGTGGTAATTCCAACTACCCATAGAAAAAAGGTGGACACAGAGGCAACACACGTGAACTGCTTGACATAATCCCCTAGAGAAATGCTGCCCCAAGGGCTGAATAGAAGAAGTGGTAACTCCTCTTCCTGATATTTGCAGTGAGCAAGGATAAGCCTTTTTTTTTTTAAGTCTAAATTCTCTGTAAATGCTGCAATAAAACCCTCCTTTTGGCAGCGAGCCCATCATATCGAATTGAAGGCAGAAAAACAACCAATCACGCAAAAAAAATGTGAAAATACATTCACCCATGGTCAGGGAGAAAAAAATATAATAAATACCTAATATCCCTCTAACAGGAACATTAAGAAGTTGATATGATCGTTGGGTTTCTTCAGCGTCTTATTCAAGGAAATCTAGTTGAATCCCTCTAGGCGATTCTTACCATAAATGACCCTTTTGGATTGCGGTTGTGAGTTTAGCAAGAGTATAAATTAACTACCTAGAGAATAATTTAAGTTCATTTAAAATTCTACCCACCAACATGCATTGCTACGCTTCCTCCTCCCTTCCAATATAGCTAGCGTGTAGAGGAGTTCTTCCTTAGCAACTCGTACTTGAAATAAAAGCTCGGGTTAAAATTTATGCTTATTGTTGGCACACTTTTAATCAAATATTTTTGATAAAAATTCTATTTTCCACCTATGCAAAATTTGGTAATTGTTATGATATTTTAATACATTAATTTGTCTTTATTTGAAAATAAAAGAAAATCCTTTTGAAATGTAAAACATAAATAATAGTAATAGTTTGTGACAATAATTGTACTCTTATTGTATCTTATTAATGTCTTAATCACATTAAATGATGATCTTATATGTATCACTATTACATAAAATAAAGTTAGCAACAATATCTAATAAATATAAATAGGATATCTTATAACTACAATGAACTTATAAATACCAATATATTAATATAGATCCTAATTAGCTCACAATGGTGATTAAGTTACATAACCAAAGCAATATGAACTCATTTATACTCTACATCCCATAAGACAACTAATTCACCTTAATCATAATTCATCTAGGGTACTTTGTTACAGGCTATTAAATCATGAAATCTTAGTTTTCTAGTGTCATTGCAATAGACACTAGCTCTCAATTCTCTCCTATTTGTATGTCCAAGTACCATCACTAATCACTAGAATAATATTTTCATTAAATTAAGTACCCCTCCTTCTTCTTGATATAGCATTGTACTTGTTAGTGATTACATGAATACCCAAATCAATTTATCGTGGTTTCATCTATTATAAATAATTTTAAATATATCGTTCCTACTTAAATAATTCCTTAACCAAATACATCAATATAAAATGTTTCATGTAAGATCATGATGATCTAAACAATTATTGATTTACTACCTTATTTGAGATCATTAATCAAATCGAATATTTCTTGTAAGACTTATCTCCTCAACACAATATTATTTGATATGCATTGATCAATTAACAAATGTTTGTCATCAAAAGCCACATAGTTCAAAACCTAATCATGATATTCAAAATAAGAATTCATGAGTTTAGGTCATGAAATCCCTAGGGTCTTTGTCGTCATATTAGGCCTTTAACTAAAGTGCAAAATGGCAAGCTATTGCATCAATGCCCCCTTGCCTATTATTTTATTCCTTTAGTGACTACTTACACCTATCACACATAATTGAATCATATAGCAATGTAAGTATATAACAAGTAAAACTACCATTGACTATAAGAAAAATTGTGCCAAGGAATGCATTACTACCACTTACTAGGAAATCCTTACAAGCATTATGGGAAGTTGGATAGGTGGCCTCACATCCTCCCCCCCTTATAAAGACTTCCTCCTGGAAGTCCATAAGGATTGGGAATGAATCCCCAAATAACATCACACATAATGTGATTAAAATTGTGATTATTACACAATACTAATGACAATTTATTCTATAATTCAAACAATATCTTATAGAAATTATCCTACACTATAACGCCCCGCCACGTAACCCTATTTCCCCAAACGTTAACACAAAGGAAATAATCACACAGAGCAATTGCAAGGAAATAAACTAATTTTGGATTTATTAAATCCATTTCCTTAATAACATCAGTAATTTATTGCTCAATAAAAAAAAAAAAATTGATTTAAAAATACGTCCTTTTCAGACAAGGGAGCAAATTAAGACTCAATATTTAATTTCTTAATTGCTCTTAATTAACAATAAAATAAAATTTACACCTTCAATTCAAATATGTCATTTTAAGATAACAATATCTCCTTTGCAAAATGAAACATCAATTAATTACAATATTAAACACGTCCTTGCAAATATAAATCATTTTAAGGCCAAGGGCCTCGTTATTAAAACATGAAATCTTCAAATCTAATTTGTCTTTCCAAAAATACTATTTTTAAAAAATAAATTCAACAATTTGATTAAGAACATCATATTTTAATTTCTTCAAATAATCTTACATCATGCCTTCAATAAATCATCTTTTAAAATGAATATACACACTTGTATATTTCGCATAAGAATATAATATTATAATATTAAATATCAATATAATAAATATTAATATTATAATATTATTGAAATATAATTTAATAAAATATTATTCTATTTAAAAAAAAAAACTCTTTCTATTAAAAAAAATCGCATCTAAAGGCGTCCTCGAACTACGTGCCAACCCTAAAGGTTGGGCGGCTGCCTCAGTCCACACGGTAAGGATGCTAGCCGAGTTAGGGCACCGACCGTAGATTGCAGGCGGTGGCCATTTTTCATGCAGGGCGCAGGCGGATATGGGTGGGGCAGCGGTGTTGACACAACCGAACCCCACACAGTGGGCGGCTATGTAAACACAATCGACCACTGTGTGGTATCGGCTGTGTAAACACACAACCGACCATTGTGAGGCGGTCGGGGGTCACGTTGGGCACGGCTCCCTCCAATGCGTCTCCCATGGGGGGCACGGTGGGGGTGAGCCCCCAACGCCTTCCCCAAAGCATCTTTTTTTTTGAAAAACCCTCTGGATTTTTGTTAAAATCCGAAAATCATAACAATAAAAAACCATGGGTTTTTTCTAATCCACTTTTTAATAGCAAAGGCCCACATAGAATATAGATAATATATATATATATATATATATATATATATATATAAGTATGTATATACATCCCTTTGTATATATATACATATATATTTGTATATTTAAATATCCTTCAAGAAATATACAAAATTAATTGCACAAGAATAATAAAAGAAACATTTCCAACCAAGAACACCATTTTTTTTGAAGAATTTCAATTTCAAAGAGAGGTTTTCAAAGTTTTTAAAACCAGATTTTACATGGGTTCATTTGAAAATCAAACAAAGATTATATATTTTCCAACCAACAAATAAAGTTATGAATCTTTACAAAATAGAATTGATTTAACAAAAGAAAACATGAAACCAAAAGATCGAGGGGTTGTCAATGGTGCAAGGATTCCTTCCTCAGATCACAACTTCTTTTCCACCCAAAAACAAACTTCTCCACAAATTCAATTCATAACCCACAAACAACAAAATCCTCTTTTCTTCCCTATTTTCCATTTTCTCCAAAACTCCATGATCCAAAATTGTTAAAGAAAATTCAATAATAAGGAAAATTCCAAAAATATCTCATTGAACCACTGTAATCAATTTCTGAAAACAGAAATAGAAAATATCCCCCTTTTTTTTCCAATTTTTTGAATTCCAATTTTCTAATTTGACTTTTAAATATTTTCTTTAATTTTCAATTTCAACCAAATAACAATAATTTCAAAATGAACAATTTAACTTATTTCAACAACATAAATTTAATTAATTAATAAAATAGATTTAATCAATGATTAAATTATTTATTAATTAAATTAAATTAATAATAAAATAAATTACCTTACTAACATAATTCCAGATCAAGTTAATCAACAACTTAAATACATAAAACCATTCAATTACCCTTTCAACTTGTAATTAAATAAACAAAGAGAGGGAGGAATATTCAAAGCAACACAACTTGACTAACACCTGACGACATACTAGGACTAGGGTGATGACTTGGCAAAAAAACCCTAGCTACTATCTCCCAATCAAATACCGTTGGGCAATGGACATGCTCAAACCTGTGAAACCAGGTGGAGTCGATGTCCTGTACCTGTCAACCTGCGAACAAAGAATATATCCACATGCATATAAATGTCATAATTAAAACACACCGTGAAGAGGGAATCACAGAATCGTAGGGCACTCACAAGCGAGTGATGCGATCCGTCCCCTTCACCAATACAATATTACTAGCTGATGAATCTAACATCATTAACATGATCAAAAGCATAAACATCATTAATTCAATTATCCACCTATGTTAATTCAAAATATGCCATAATGATAACATCAGAAAAATACACCATCACACCAAAATACATCACCACATCACGATATAGATAGTGAACAAACAACTGAGTACCATAGCCAAGGTACTAATAGAAAATAAGGCATAACCAAACAAAACACTATTCGATCAAAAGGGAAAAACAGAGGGGTCTTACATCCTCCCCCCCTAGGGTCAGGCTTACTCCTGGAATCTTGCAACTACCCCTAGTGCAACCTCCATACAATCACACAAGCCAAGGTTCCAAATTGAACCACTTCATACCTCAACACATAAACAACAACAACCCGTGCTGTATACATCCCAACCAATTCTCCAAAAGCACATAACCAAAGATAATCACACAAAATACACATATGTACCAATACACATCACCAGAAATCATCACAAGACTACACAAGGGTCTATTTGGACACCGGAAAGCAACATACCAATCCATGATGGAAGAATCCATGAACCAAAGCAAATAACAAGCTCAAAATCCATACATCACCATCAGTGGCTTGATGGTATTAAGCCACACATAAGGTGAGACCATCCAAACAAGACCACAATGACCTGTCTCTTGTCGTATAAGGTGATCAGCCTCCAAGAGATAGTCATCACACAAAGGTGAGTAGTGGGTCATAGCTGCAAAACAACCTCACATACCCCCATCCTCTACGTTTCCTGCGTCTACTTCCTCGTACACACTCACCAAGTCCATCTCATATGTCCTTAGAGAGGAATCACAATAAAACACATAACCGACATTGAAAACAACAAAGATAACTAGCTTAGCCACCAAGTTCAGAAGAAGAGAAAATTAAAGTCCAATTGCAACAATAAGGCAATAAATGTGCACAATTTCAACACTTAATCAAATATATAACCACTAGCATTATAAGAAAATAAGATCATAAGTCGTGGCTAAACCTTCACAATCAAATATAACAAAGTGTCGGCCCTCACACTCAACTGAAAAATCACCAATAACCAAAAGTAAGTTCACAATCTTTAAATTTCACTATACAACACTGTGTGACTAGTTACTAGCCACCAAACGAGGAAGGAGGAAACAACGTCCGACTAGAATGATAACAACGAGCACGCAATCCATATGACCTAGATTGTATCCATGACTCTCAAACAAGATACAATACTGATTTCTTTCATTATAGGGGTACAACTACATACATAATCCCATAGGAGCATCCAAATCCATAACTCATGGGATACATATCATAACTTTCCTACCAAAACCTTTTACCAGGTTTCTTTCACGCTACTCTTTTCCCCAGAGCACATCATGCTAAAGTAAAAGCAATGAAGATGTGATCGCTTAGCAATTCCACTAACATATCACAGGGATAACCTAGTGGGCTCAAATGCTCCCAGAGAACCCAGTGTATGAACTTGGGGCTCTGATACCATGTGCAATGCCCTGCCACATAACCCTATTTCCCCAAATGTTAACACAAAGGAAATAATCACACAGAGCAATTGCAAGGAAATAAACTAATTTTGGATTTATTAAATCCATTTCCTTAATAACATCAGTAATTTATTGCTCAATAATAAAAAAAACTAATTTAAAAATACGTCCTTTTCAGACAAGGGAGCAAATTAAGACTCAATATTTAATTTCCTAATTGCTTTTAATTAACAATAAAATAACATTTACACCTTCAATTCAAATATGTCATTTTAAGATAATAATATCTCCTTTGCAAAATGAAACATCAATTAATTACAATATTAAACACGTCCTTGCAAATATAAATCATTTTAAGGCCAAGGGCCTCGTTATTAAAACATGAAATCTTCAAATCTAATTTGTCTTTCCAAAAATACTATTATTTTAAAATAAATTCAACAATTTGATTAAGAACATCATATTTTAATTTCTTCAATTAATCTTACATCATGCCTTCAATAAATCATCTTTTAAAATGAATATAAACACTTGTATATTTTGCATAAGAATATAATATTATAATATTAAATATCAATATAATAAATATTAATATTATAATATTATTGAAATATAATAATAAAATATTATTCTATTTAAAAAAAATACACTTTCTATTAAAAAAACCCGAATCCAAAGGCGTCCTCGAACCGCACACAAACCCTAAAGGTTGGGCGGCTGCCTCGGTCCACGTGCTAAGGATGTTGGCCGGGTTACGGCACCGATCGCAGATTGTAGGCGGCGGCCATTTTTTGCGCAGGGCATAGGCAGATATGGGTGGGGCGACAGTGTTGACACAGCCGAACCCCACATGGTGGGCGACTGTGTAAACACAGCCGACCACTATGTGGCGGCCGGGGGGTTGCACTGGGCACGGCTCCCCCAACGCGTCTCCCATGGGGGGCACGGTGGGGGTGAGCCCTCAACGCCTCCCCCAAAGCATCTTTTTTAATTTATTTTTTATTTTTTAATTTTATTTTTTTTGAAAAAAAAACCCCTCTGCAGATTTTTGTTAAAATCCGAAAATCATAACAATAAAAAACCATGGGTTTTTTCTAATCCACTTTTTAATAGCAAAGGCCCACATAGAATATAGATAATATATATATATATATATATATATATATATATATAAGTATGTATATACATCCCTTTGTATATATATACATATATATTTGTATATTTAAATATCCTTCAAGAAATATACAAAATTAATTGCACAAGAATAATAAAAGAAACATTTCCAACCAAGAACACCATTTTTTTTGAAGAATTTCAATTTCAAAGAGAGGTTTTCAAAGTTTTTAAAACCAGATTTTACATGGGTTCATTTGAAAATCAAACAAAGATTATATATTTTCCAACCAACAAATAAAGTTATGAATCTTTACAAAATAGAATTGATTTAACAAAAGAAAACATGAAACCAAAAGATCGAGGGGTTGTCAATGGTGCAAGGATTCCTTCCTCAGATCACAACTTCTTTTCCACCCAAAAACAAACTTCTCCACAAATTCAATTCATAACCCACAAACAACAAAATCCTCTTTTCTTCCCTATTTTCCATTTTCTCCAAAACTCCATGATCCAAAATTGTTAAAGAAAATTCAATAATAAGGAAAATTCCAAAAATATCTCATTGAACCACTGTAATCAATTTCTGAAAACAGAAATAGAAAATATCCCCCTTTTTTTTCCAATTTTTTGAATTCCAATTTTCTAATTTGACTTTTAAATATTTTCTTTAATTTTCAATTTCAACCAAATAACAATAATTTCAAAATGAACAATTTAACTTATTTAGACAACATAAATTTAATTTATTAATAAAATAGATTTAATCAACGATTAAATTATTTATTAATTAAATTAAATTAATAATAAAATAAATCACCTTACTAACATAATTCCATATCAAGTTAATCAACAACTTAAATGTATAAAACCATTCAATTACCCTTTCAACTTGTAATTAAATAAACAAAGAGAGGGAGCAATATTCAAAGCAACACAACCCGACTAACACCTGCCGACATACTAGGACCAAGGTGATGACTTGGCACGGAAACCCTAGCTACTATCTCCCAATCGAATACCGTTGGGCAATGGACACGCTCAAACTTGTGAAACCAGGTGGAGTCGATGTCCTGTACCTATCAACCTGTGAACAAAGAGTATATCCACATGCATATAAATGTCATAATTAAAACACACCGTGAAGAGGGAATCACAGAATCATAGGGCACTTGCAAGCGAGTGATGCGACCCGTCCCCTTCACCAATACAATATTACTAACTGACGAATCTAACATCATTAACATGATCAAAAGCATAAACATCATTAATTCAATTATCCACCTATGTTAATTCAAAACATGCCATAATGATAACATCAGAAAAATACACCATCACACCAAAATACATCACCACATCACGATATAGATAGTGAACAAACAAGAACCGAGTACCATAGCCAAGGTACTAACAGAAAATAAAGCATAACCAGACAAAACACTATTTGATCAAAAGGGTGAAACAGAGGGGTCTTACATACACCATAAGAATCTTGACACAAAAGAGAGAGTCACACCCATAGTTCTTTGTTCCAATTGTTTCAATACAAGTTTTAAGACTAGCTCTCTAGCCCTTAATTTAATAACACGTCCATCTAAATAGGGATACACAAGTATAAACACAAAATCACACTAATACCCTTATCATTTAGCATAATTTATTTCCACAACAGTCACTCATTGTTCAAATTTATTTAAATATGTTCTTAAAAGGATATTTAACCTTTCAACCATGACACTCAAACATGCCTCATTCAACAAGAACATTTAGCAATTATACTCTTATTACAATCAAGTTCTTACAACTATCCATGTAGTTATCAACTATTAACCATGTAACCATACTCAATAACTTTACAAAATCATATATCTATACATGTTTAGCATTCTAGGATACACATCAAAAAATTTTTTACACCACGAACATCAATCATGATGTTAGCAATATTTTTGTTTTAATATTGGTCAATCATGTCTCAGATTTATTAACTTCACACTTTTTCCAAATATGTCCTTAAGAAAACAATTTACCTTATAATCATGGAACTCATATCATGTCTCAATCAATATTAAGTTGTATCATTTGTTACTATCATTCTCACACACTTCACAGGTATTCCACATCACATTTACCTGCAATTTCACATGTACACACAACAATAGCAAGGATGCTCTTCCCAAATGGGTGTGCCTTTCCTTATACAAAGGATTCTCTTCCCAAATGGGTCCACCTGTCCTTATACAAACACATAATTTACAACACAAGGCTCACACAATGGGGTTTACAAGGATGGATATTCCTGGATACCATAGCAAATCAAAAAGATGATCTTGAGTTCCCTCTCTAAGGACTCCTCCATATAGATAAGAACAATCATAGAACAAGGGGAAGAATGGATGAATGACCATCCCATACCGGTCCCATTTACAATCCCTTTCAAGATGATTCCCTAATGCATCTACTCCCCTATACGACCTGCTAGGGAACCCACCCCCCCGAGATATGGCAGTTTATAGATATCACATTACACCACACATGCCATAAATTTGAAAACAAGGAGAAAGCCTCAAAATTGAGTAACATAAGATCATAAACCAAAGTTTCAATAAAGTTCTCAAAAAGAAAACTATAAATTCAAGAGAGAAACAAAGTAAAGATCAATTGTAGCTACATTGTAACATTTTGATCTTAATTCAAGGGAAAAATTAATAAAGTCCTTGAGGCAATTCAGAATATAACAACCTTAAAATGGCTAAACAACCTAATAAAATAAATGTAAAATCCCACATTGCTGACACATAATAAAATAAAACATAATAAAAAATTACAAATAATTCATATTTCAGCAATAAATTTTGTACATCACGATGATCGTGTGACTTGATAAGCCACCTAAGGGGAGGAGGTGAATGGTGGTTCTCTAACCACATAAGTATGTATCACTGGTGGTCCCTGACCACATGAATATGAACAACCAGTGGTCCCAGACCACATAAATATGAACAACTGATGGTCCCTGACCACATGAAGATAAAAAATTGGAGGTCCCTGACCACATAAATATGGAACACTAATGGTCCAAGTAATTCCATCCTTTACCCAAGGGTTATAAACATAAAGGAATAGGTTTGCACTATGAACCAACAAGTGTGGCTCTCATATGTGGGGGAGCAAGCCACGATCAACGTCCATGGGAGGATTACAATGACTTAACATAGATCCTTTATCAGGATTAGGGACAACACCCTGAACTCGTAATTTCTCGATGGGAGATCATGTGTCTCTCAACCCCTATTTATACTAGTTGGCATCACACTCCCATAAGGGGGGAACCAAACACTAGGGGTACACATTTAACATACAATTAAGACTAACACAAAGGAATACATTACTTTACATTTTTTTTTCAAGCACTTACAAACTTAACACGTTTACATAACTTAGAACTAGTTAACTTATATAAATGCCATCACAAAGGGTACACATAGGGGATCGTACTAGATGTCCACCACCCTTATCCCAAGTCGGATACCCTATATCTCGTACTTGGGGCACACATATACTGGTTTCCACATGTCAACTCACATGACTATCAAGAACTATATCACTCCATTTCATATGAGCCAAGGATACACAACATACACTTCTACCACTTGGTCTATCCATAAAAATTACCACAATACACAACATAGTCATCCTTATAGGGCATTCACATCCTTAGAGGATATGACATAACTTCATTTTCAATTTTCATCTTTTTTTTTAAGCAACAAACCCTTTCTTTACACATACTTAAACCACAAAATATTCTATTCTACCAAATGACATACACATTCTTGTTAAAACATCTTCTAAACAAAAAGGATACCCAAGACTCAAAAATGATACTTAGCCAGTTTATTAGCACCACATTCTTTTCACTAAAAAATTACTTAGCCATGCATTTAATGTTTGCATCTCTAAATAGGATATAATGAGTTAACATTTATATGCCTCCCTATGACTAATAATGCAATTGAGAACCTTAAGTCTCATCAATATACATTTCTATCATAACACACATGCCATCTTACCTCTTAGCCATATCAGGAAATAGAAGAACAACATATATTTAAAATTAAACAATGAAAGGTTTACTAAAGAATTCATTCCCTCACTACCATTTTCATCTATTTACTACATGCATATTACTCTACTATCTTGTTTTACCTCAACATTAATTGACTCTATGCACAAGGTCACACATATTTCCTAAGGTAGGAATGTAGTTTTGGGACTAAGGCCTTTCACCCAACAATTCACCCTAATCAAATATCTTCCTTTTGTATTCATAATATCAATTCACACAAAAGGTGCAGTCAATGGATTTCAAGGCAACATGCCCTACTCGGAAATACTTCATTTCTATACACACAAGGAAGAATTGCAATTTCAAATCACCCCAAGGCACCTAGGTTCAGAAATAAGAATTATAGTGTTTTACACTTAGTTGTCTTTGATAAATTTTTTATGGGGTAGTATCATAAGTTTCAATGATAATGAAAAATTCATAAATAATTAAACAATAACAAGGGCCACTAATAGATAGCTCAATTAGAAAGATTTAAATTCTTATGGGTCACTCGGATTTTATTGTCCTAGCGTGCTTCAAAGATTTCATTCACCTTAATCAATACAATTTCTAACTAATATCATATCATATTCAACTTTGCAGTAGTTAGTCAAGGTCCAATACACACAATTTCATATAAGTTATTTACGGTGGACTATGTTATAACATTCCCTATTCCAAAGCTGATAGTTCATTTTCCTTTAAGGTGATAACTTTCACAAGTATATATTGTTCCCTACATGAGTGTTACTCAATGATATAGAAACACACCATTAGTGGACGGTTTTGCATGCCAATTTTAATGTCCCTTGTTAATATCGATTTATTTATTTATTTATTTTTAATCACTTAATTTATCATAACCATAAGAAAATTCATTACTCAATCTCAAAATAAAATAATTGATTAAACAATACTAGGGACATCGACTCTTTCAAGTTCAACACTTTCTTGAGGAGGTTGTTATTTTCTCGATACATACTACACGTTAACTATGACCCATATCATTCCTAGAGTACCCAGTGTTGCAACCTAGGCTCTGATACCAAAATGTAATGCCCTAAATTTAACACTCAAAATACAATTAGGGACAAAACACAACTATCAAATTTCTCTCAATAACGCTTGCAAAACTCTCAAAGCTGCTACCAAAGAAGGTACTACAAGGAAACATGCAACACTTGACTAGTTATAGATTATTATATTTAGTTAGAAAACTAAATTTCTTACGCAATCCTCAGAGGATTTTCAAATGGGGACATGGGAATCAAATCATCCAGGTACTTAATTAGTCCAGCTAACACATTAATAATAATAATAATAATAAAACATAAGTCAAGATGCATGTTATGCACATAAGATATATCAATAATGTTTTCAAGTAATAATAAAAGAACAAATCCTATGGGTCATACCTATTCCTCGGGGGCTCATCTCTTGATGGACTTTCCTACATATTTAGTTCACAGAGGGATTGTAGTTCGACACTTTAAACTTTCACATAACTTGCGTTTGTCAAAAATGATAATTAACATATAGGTTTAACTTACAACTAGATTTACCGAGGTATAATAAATACAAGGACTAGACAATAAATTCGCTTGGTCAACAACAATGTATCAAGATACTTTAATCTAGCTCAATCTATCAAGATACTTTTAAACAACGCTTTAATCATACTCCAATGAAATTAGTTCATACTATAATAAAGGTAGAGAAGGAAGCTATCATATTATGTATCGACATTTAATTATAGAATAAGGTAATTATCAATATAGTAATTTAAGTATTTCATTTATAAAAACCATAGTATTTGCCCAGCTTATATCAAAACATTCCTCAAAATATTTGACCTTGTCAATTGCAAAACATATTCAAAGGACAAAAGAAATTTCCTGAGAATGCTAACATGAAGCAACTTGATATGAGAGAGAACAATCTAATTTAAACTGACTTCTTAATTAATTTATCTTGTTACAATATTGGCTTGGATATAATCATATAATCCTCTTATAAATTATATTATTATTGATAATTATTAATACCATAACCAATCATTTTGTTTACCTAAAATCAGACAATAAAAATAATAATAATAAGTTCTTCCCAGCAAGCAAAGATAGGGAACAACTCCAGTGGCATTGGAGTACTTAAGCCGCTCACCAAACATGATTATAAGATGAGTTAATTATTGTATTAAGTGAGAGAAAAAATGATTTAACAGCTAAAAGTTGGAACACTATTTAAATGCAACTACCTAGCATGTGCACAACCAAGTCCCACGCCCTTTTTCACATCTTGCCCCAAGTATGACTGGAAGGTGTAAGGCTAGTTTCCACAAGATCTTTCATACGGTATGCACATCCATCAAGCTTAAAGATTAAAGGATTTTTTTTTAGATGCAGTTGCAATTGCTCTGGCAGACATGTATGCAAATGTGAAAGTATAAATGAAGCATGAGAGATATTTAGAAGAACCACACGAGATGTGTTTTTATGGACTGCAACTATTGCAAGATATGCATAAGAAAAGATTTGTTTGAGAAGGCTTAGAAACTTTCAAACAGATCCAATTCCATCTTTAACTAATAATAGCTAGAAATAATCTGCCATGATTATGAGAGGAAGACAAAAAAAAGTTGAAACTATAGTTGAAGGGCGAAAAGTATTTTCACTGAGATTCATTGACAAAGGCACTGAAATTCACGAGAGAACCAATTTACTCAAATGAGAATAATTCATTCTCTTTATTTATTTATTTATTTTTTTCTACCAAACAAAAGTATCATATTCGAATTGTAGTTTCAATTATTTCTACTCTGACTCATAAAGACCATGGAAAATGACTTACCTCAAGATTCTGCAAAAATTGTGACACACATATTTAAACTCCACAACGTTCATTAGCATCCACTCTGCCTGCGCCAAAATGGGAGCTTTGAAAATAGGGTATGAACTCCCATCGCAGCGTAAGAGATGGAGGTATTTTTTTTTTCTTGTTGTTGTAATTCCAGCTACCCATAGCAAAAAGGTGGACATAGAGGCAACACACGTGAACTGCTTGATAGAATCCCCCAGAGAAATGCGACCCCAGGGGTTGAATAGAAGAAGTGGTAACTCCTCTTCCTGATATTTGCAGTGAGCAAGGATAAGCCATTTTTTTTAACTTTTTTTTTTAAAGTCTAAATTCTTTGTAAATGCTGCAATAAAACCCTCCTTTTGGCAGCGAACCCATCATATCAAATTGAAGGCAGAAAAACAAGCAATCACGCAAACAAAATGTGAAAAGACATTCACCCATGGCGAGGGAGAAAAAAATATAATAAATACCTAAGATCCCTTTGACAAAACATTAAGAAGTTGATATGATTGTTGGGTTTCTTCAACATCTTATTCAAGGAAATCTAGTTTAATCCCTCTACGTGATTCTTACCATAAATGACCCTTCTGGATTGTGGTTGTGAGTTAGGCAAGAGTATAAATTAACTACCTGGAGAATATTTTAAGTTCATTTAAAATTCTACCCACCAACATGCATTGCTACGCTTCCTCCTCCTTTCCAATATAGCTAGCGTGTAGAGGAGTTCTTCCTTAGCAACTCGTACTTGAAATAAAAGCTCGGGTTAAAATTTATTCTTATTGTTGGCACACTTTTAATCAAATATTTTTAATAAAAATTCTATTTTCGACCTATGCAAAATTTGGTAATTGTTATGATATTTTAATACATGAATTTGTCTTTATTTGAAAATAAAAGAAAATCCTTTTGAAATGTAAAACATAAATAATAGTAATAGTTTGTGACAATAATTGTACTCTTATTGTATCTTATTAATGTCTTAATCACATTAAATGATGATCTTATATGTATCACTATTACATAAAATAAAGTTAGCAGCAATATCTAATATATATAAATAGGATATCTTATAACTACAATGAACTTATAAATAGCAATATATTAATATAGATCCTAATTAGCTCACAATGGTGATTAAGTGACATAACCGAAGCAACATGAACTCATTTATACTCCACATCCCATAAAACAACTAATTCACCTTAATCATAATTCATCTAGGGTACTTTGTTATAGGCTATTAAATCATGAAATCTTAGTTTTCTAGTGTCATTGCAATAGACACTAGCTCTCAATTCTTTCCTATTTGTATGTCCAAGTACCATTACTAATCACTAGAATAATATTTTCATTAAATTAATTACCCCCATGTTCTTCTTGATATAGCATTGTACTTGTTAGCAATTACATGAATACCCAAATCAATTTATCATGGTTTCATCTATTATAAATAATTATAAATATATCGTTCCTACTTAAATAATTCCTTAACTAAATACATCAATATAAAATGTTTCATGTAAGATCATGATGATCTAATCAATTATTGATTTACTACCTTATTTGAGATCATTAATCAAATCGAATATTTCTTGTAAGACTTATCCCCTCAACACAATATTGTTTCATATGCATTGATCAATTAGCAAATGTTTGTCATCAAAAGCCACATAGTTCAAAACCTAATCATGATATTCAAAATAAGAATTCATGAGTTCAAGTCATGAAATCCCCAGGGTCTTTGTCATCATATTAGGCCTTTAACTAAAGTACAAAATGACAAGCTATTGCATCAATTCCCCCTTGCCTTTTATTTAATTCCTTTAGTGACTACTTACACCTATCACACATAATTGAATCATATAGAAATTTAAGTATATAACAAGCAAAACTACTAAGGACTATAAGAACACTTATGGAAAGGAATGCATTGCTACCACTTACTACGAAATCCTTACAAGCATTATGGGAAGTTGGCTAGGTGGCCTCACACAATCACTTAAAATTATATCAAAACTAACTTAAATAGAGCTATAACAAGAAGATCAAGAGTCGGTCTTTCCAAGTAGGAGATCTTGTTCTGAAGTAGAATCAAAAAAATCTTCTACATAAGGACAATAAAGGAAATTTTGAGCCTAATTGGTTGGGTCCCTTTTACATCATAACAAGCTATGGATCTAGAGCATATCAACTGTCAACACCTAAAGGTGAATCCTTGTAGGAACCAACCGACATTTTGCATATTAAAATGTTCTATGCCTAGTCTTAAAGGGTGTAAATCTAAAAAATACAAAAACATTAAAAAAATGATCAAAATCCAAAAAAATAAGAAAAAGGATTGAAAATAGTAAAGAAAAATAATCATCCTCTAGTTAAAACCACTTTGGTGGTGCTTTGGGTAAGCGCCTTGGTGAAAACCTAGCAAATAGGTGTCTTGCGTAAATAAAGAAACTCCATATATCTATGGCTCTTTATCCTATCATCCTTTGCATCACATCCATCCATTGCATCATTCATACTATTTATTCCATCACCCATCTATGGTTGTATCATAGCTTGATTTTGTGAACTATTATATCCCCTTTAGTGCTACTTGGCATTTTCCTAAAGGTTAGCTTCTCCTACCTATATTGAGGTAGCTATTACATCACACTAGGTGCAATTCATTGTGGATCAAATTAGGTTCTTATATATCTTAAGGTTATTGGAAATCTCATTAAAAATCCCAAAAATATTCATAAAACTTCATCAAAATCCAAAAAAACTTGCAAAATCAAAAAATCCAAAACATTCATAATCTTGTACAACTAAAATCCAAAACCATTCAAAAATTTGTAAAGTCAAAATCCAAAACGTCTAGAAAACATCAAAATCCTTAAAAATGTTAAAACATTGAAAATCCAAAAATAGTACCTTGTCAAACTATGGGTCTCTGGGCTTGAACATAGGCAAGGCCATCATTGGTGTACCCCCGAGACACCCTAGGTTAGTCCTTTAGGAGTTTTTCATAATAAACTAGCATTCCATAAACTATTCATATCTCATCTTCAATAATTCGATCAAACTATGTGGTCTTTGCATGTATAATGTAGGAAAGGCCAAAATTTTATCAACCCCTGAGGCCCCTAGGATAGGTATTTTAGGTTGGGTTCTTGGTTAATTCTCAAAAAATATAAAAACATTCAAAAACTCAGAAAAACCCTAAACATTTGAAAACTTGAAAAAACATAAAAACACTAGAAAACATAGAAAATCCTAGACATCCACATAAAATTTCAAAAATACCAAAAATAAACTCAAAACATTTTCAAAATATCAAAAACATTGACATATTCAAAAAATCCCAAAACCATCCATCCCAATTTTCTTTCACCTATAATAAACCTTCATTCATAATAAATCAATCATCACTTTCAACCTTTGGCAAAACAAGTAGGAAGAAAGTATACCAATTCATAAAGAGAGAACCTAAGTGTCAAAATCTAAAGTCTAAATCATAGGTAAACAAGTTAGTGAAGTTTTATCAATGACTTATCACACACATTATCCTAATCAAAACACCTGATCAACATGTCCTAGGATGTATCCTTCCTATGATGGACATCAACATCAAAAATCAACTTAGCTATGTTAAACTAGCAAGAGATATAGACAACATTGGCTATTTGTCTTTGATATTTTCTTATTATTTATCTTAGTGACCAATTCTAAGGACCTCTCGATGATGTCTATCAAAACAATTTAGAGAGAAAGGAATGGGGCATGGATCATTATCTTTTGTTTGTTGTGCTTGTGGGTATTTTTGTAAAATAATCTTGGCACATACTTGCTTAGTTGTGTGTAGGGAGGTTTGTTGGAGTAGCTTGTTGACTATTGCATATAATTTGGTCTAAGATATTCTAAAATACTAAACTACATTACAACGAGGTTTCCTTATGTCAAGGTGTGAACAAGAACTATCCTATTTGTCTGTAGAGTCAAAGTCCATTACATTAGATACAATGCCATCTTGGTTATCAATACCTTGATGCATCATGTCTATGTGTTATATCAAAAATAAATAATGATAGAAAATACCAATCCCAAGATATGAGTGAATCATCATGCATCTCTCATCACCATCTCTAATAAAGTCTCGGTGGATCATAGACTTGTTGGATCCTTTTGAATCGATCATCAAAATCAATGGTCAAATCATTCATTCTTATTTTTTCTATCTTGTTTCCACACTCACTTGGTATCATGACAGTTAAAAAAACATAAAAAAACATCATCAATGCATCCATCCTACATCCAAAAATCATTAGCATGCATATATCTTGCATTATCATAACATCTCATAAATAAATCAAAACATAATCTATTGCATCATCATTATCATTTAAGTTTTTTTGAATAATGTAGATTTGTTATTCTAAGCATCTTAAATCTTTGCATTATCATACTATAAGCATAAACATCTACATTATCCATACATTCATATGCATACATCATCATCTCATAAATTACATAAGAAAAGTATACACAAAATTAAATACATCGATATCATTTACTAAGCATAACATATGTATATCATAGCATCCATCCCATAAAATGTAAATCACATCATAGATCATCATCACATATCACATAACACATAAATAAAAGAAGTATATCACATCTTGTGCATCCATACATTCATGAGCGTGAAATAAAAGGAACATCACATCAAATTGAATATGAATCATCTCATATATATATATAAAATGGTGACTATCATAATACACCATTTGAATCTATGTCTAAGTATCAAGTCAAAAATACAATATCTACGAGGCTATAAAAAGGGAGACCATGAATGCATATTTGTATGAAGAATTAGGAAATAATAAAAAAAGTGTCTATGTAAGCAAAATAACTCTAGTGGTTGCTCATATCACCACTAATTGATGGTTGTGGGATGAGCTGTCTAAAATAATTGATCACCACAATGGGATCAATGATGGCTCCCCACTATACCTCTCTCTACGATCTAGAAAAAATGGTAGTATAATCCTGTGTCTATATATCCTGTACCTCCCCAAACTACTAAGAAATGTGGTCTGGGAGGTATCACTCAATAATTGTATGCTCTTGGCTCTGCATGTACCAAGTTTTTCTAGAAAAATCCAACTATTGCTGATCATCATACCACTATGTATGGTGTAGCCACAAGCTCCATCTAAACACTATCATGTCATTTATGACATGATACCAACAAGGTAAACCTATGGGGCCCATGTGTTGCAATGTCATTAGCACCCTATACTAGAAAATAATGGGCTCATCCTCATGGATATCTACAAGAATGACCAATGGTCTCAACACTGCAATGTGCTCATATGCCCATATGTGAAGAAAATTCATCCCTTCTTTGATGCTACTACCCTCTCGATAGATGACCTCATACATATCATGATACAAGGAGGCAAGGAGTATTGAACTCCAAGTGTACATAATGTCCCTCTAGATCATACCCTCCCCTGATAATCCCCATCCGGGACTAAAACCTCTACTCCATCGATGTAGAGAAATGATGCCACAAATAAGATCTACAACAAACAATTTGAATGTCTCCACCCAACCTCGGTAAAAAAATAGATCAATTTGAGAGCTGATCAAAAAAATCGATTGTCTATGTAGAAGGGAGAGACGTTCATCTCTCCTAGCATCTATGTTGTAAATCACACACTCTCCATGGATAGGAAATCAAAAAATGTGCCAGACATCCTCAAGTGTAACAATCGCCTCTCTAGTATGAATGTGAAAGTACAAGGTCTCGTTGTGCCATCTCACAACCAACAGTGTCATCATGGAAAAATGGGTCATAACCTTAGGCAAAAAAGTAACAAAGCCTAATCCTAGTCTCCCCAATTGCTCCACCTCTAAGTTGTCAAAATCTCTTGCAGTTGCTATAAGGTAAGATCAGTACTCTCGTGCCATTAGTGGTGGAGGATCCTCTTGCATGCATCATGAGCACATCATCAATTTGCTAAAAAAGTAAAAAAGCTGATCAAAATTTAAGACTTTGAATCCAAAACATTAATCACATCATTGAAATCAATAGTGTCATTGATTTTTGGGTACATTTCTATATTAAATTTAGAGGTGTGTCACGAATTTGGTGATGTGTGTTGCTATGCTCAATAGGAATCACTATTTGGGTGTGTCACTATAACAAAAAAAATTGTGTGTCACCATTTCTTACATGTGTTTCCCAATGCTTTTTAGCATCATTGAACTAAAAAATCTCATGCATCGTTATATTACCCCTATGACCCTATGATCATATGTGTTGCTAAATTAAAAAAATGGGATGTGCTACTAAACAAAGCACGTGTCACTAAAAAATCAATATTTAAAAAGTGTTGATATACAGTGACACACTTGTCGACCTAGCTTGGACACCCTATTGAATGCACCTAAAAGTGAAAATCAAGAGGGTTTTTGAATTACATACCCGAGGTCCTCTGTTTGCTCACCATTGGTACTCTCAAACTCACTCTAAAAGATGAAGAAGAAGTGCACAATGAGCCATTTCACTGAGGTCTCAAAGCTTAAACTATAAGAATTCTCTAAGGTGTGAATGCACAAATGAATTGAAAGTGACCCTTCATCACCTATTTAAGCCTAAAAATTATAGTTTTTGCCCTAATTTTAGTCAAAAGCTAGGGTTTTGACCTATTTTACCTATTTCCACCTTGTCCAGTCTATTTTGAGCCATTTTTAGCATCTTGGGGCCTATTTCAACACCTAAACCCATATTTCACCTTTATCGAGAAATCAACCCAAAATTCAAAATTTTCGCCCGATTTCTCGAGGAAGTAAGGAACCAACTTATTCCTTTCATTGAGGCAACAATGGGGCATCAAAAAAAAATTTTTTTTTTTTTGATTTAGGCAAAAAAAATTAATATAAAAGGTGTTAGTCTTTGAACCAATGTAACAAGTACCTCGCTTCAAAGGGGAAAAATGTAGACACTTAAAAATATCTTGAACGATATCATGCACTCAAATTAGATATACTAACATCATTTCCTCCTAAAACCCATCTTCTTTTCACTTAATTGATTAACTTCCCTAGCTAATTAATTAATTATATCCTTTTCATCTATTAAGCTAATTAATCTGATCATGTTAATTCACCCTCATTCATGCTAATAATTCATATTATTAAATTAAATATGTATCAAGTTATTTAATTTAAATCCCTAATTTTTCTTATTTAATTAAATAAACCTAAGCTATTTAATTAAATATCATTCCACTATCCCCATTTTTCATTAAATAATTTATTTAATGAATATCATTTAATTCCTCTGATTTCCATAATTGAGACTTTATTTAATTATCAATTAATAATAAATCTAATTCCTTCCACTTCCAAGGGAATATTTCTCCTTTGCACATTCCCCTAGAAGGAATATTCCCATGGAATATTCCTTCCCCTTTTGCACATTAAAACTTTGTTTTAATTTGCTAAATATCTAAGTTTCCTCGCCCATGAGAATATCCTAAAGAATATTCTCTTTCTTCACTCATTTGAAAAAGGAATATTCTTCCTTATAGCAAACTCACAAGACTCCATGTGCATGTTAACTTACAAGACTTCTTGTGCAAGTCTTGAAAGTGTGTTTTTTTGGATTAATGTGAGCCCTTGATTAAATCTCATATTAGATTTTCAATCCTTGATGGGAATCCATGATCCATGCCTCCATCTTCCTTCTTGATTAACCAATGATTAACCTTTTTTATCTCAACCCTCCATTTCTCATTTGTCCTCCTATAAATAGGTCACTATTTGGAGACAAATGGATCCATCTTTTAACATAAAACTCATGTTGTTGAAATCACTCACACTCATATGCATATTTATCACTTATTTAGTATCATCTTAAGCTTAAATTTACTTTCATATTAGCTTAGCTTCCATTAATGGCTTCCATGATAACATAGATGTATACATTTAGCTTATTTTCTAATTAGTGTTTGGATCTTTTAGAATAAAATCCATTTAGATTAGCTTTTCAATCACCCATATCAATAATTTTAGCACACATCATGTTAAAATATCTTGCATCATGTTCATTTAGCTTTAAATCATGTTTCATCACACATCTATCATCGTTTTCATCGATTCTCCTCAATCGAATCGATCGAAATATGCTCATTTATCCATGAGATTGGGAAACGGTCACCATTCCACATCAATGTGACACTACTCCCCCAATAGGATAAGTTTCAATGAATTAGAATAGGTGTTTTTGAAGCTTGCATAGTTTAGTGTTAAGTTCTAATGGATTCCTAATTTAATGTTTATTGATTGATCTTATTGGGATTGGCATTTAATGGCTTCATTACAACTTTGTATCCTCATGGATCAAGTGTAGTTGGCCCATACTAATTCATCGGTCACACATAGACACTTACATATATATACATATACATATGTATATATATAGATATATGTATTAATGCACTTGCAATCTAGAAACTTCTAAGAAATTTCTGCTCTATCAATCCATGAACAACATAAACCTGGTCAATCATAAGGGTATTATGCTTTATCAATTTGGTCCAAAAACTAATGCAAAATGTGCAATATCAAAGAACAAAAGAATATTATGCCATGTCTATGTGTTGTGGGAAGGGAAATCGTGAAATCCAATATGCAAGAAAATTTTGTGCTCTCAAATCCTAAGGAGAAGCAACTTTGCAATGTCCAAGGAAATTCCATTGTCTCAAAATCTAATTAGCAATAGTGTTTCAAGGTTGATGGAAACTATGCTTTAGAAAATTCTCACATTAAAATTGTATTTACAAAATTATAGTTTTTCTTGATACAATTAAAAGCATAAGCATAGCTTTTTGATACAGAATTTGGTGACTGATTATTAACAACTAGAACAAAGTAGTAGTGACCAACATCAATGCCTAGATAATGACAGAGGTTTCCAATTTTGTGAATCTGGCCAATTGCTATAGTCTCCACATTTTTACCATGAATGCCATCCTTCCAAAGGTTTCTTCTTTATCACATTTGATTCCTGTAGCAAAATAGGGTCCATTACAATCGATTGGAAGCAAGTGATCAATTCATTTTATGTATAACTGTAGATATAAGTGAAATATTCATTGAAATATGTAATTATCAATTGTACAAAATATGTTTGTTGAATAAAACTATAATAATATAGATGAAAAACATAAAAATAGTGGATAAAGCACAAAGAAAGAGAAGCCAAAAGTGTAAAAAGGCTATAGTTGCAAAGAATAGCACATGAAAATAGGCTTGATGCATGACTATAATTGTAATCTAGTAGATTTTCTATATTTAGCTAGAATAATTTTCTTGTAGGAAGAATAGGCCGTGATTATATAAAATAGGAATACAAAATAGAGTGAACTTACAAATTTAGAGCATATCATGCTATAAACTTGATCTCCTATGTACTCATGTATGCAACAAATGGTTTGAGTAACAATTGCCACTTGAGAAGAACAAAGAACCTATCAATCTTAATAATGAATATAAAATCTATATAAAAATGTATTCCAACTTCCAACACTCAACTTTAGCACCAGTTTTACACAAGGCATGTGAAATACTATGAGAAATACCACCTATCCATAGAAAAATTTGCAATGAAAACATGTGTATAGAAAAAAAAAATAGTAATACATAAGCCTATCACAATTTTCTATGCAACAATGAGATTTTCACTATATTTTGTGGGATTATTTTCTTCATAGTGAATTTTGGTCTTTTTTTTTCAATTTTCTCACTAGTTGTTGGTTTTTTCCTTGTGCTTTTGTATAGTTTTTTTTGTGTGTTGATGCCTATTATTGAGTGTGTCAGAAATCATGTCTCTAAAATATATATGTCCCTATGCTAATGATTTTGGGATTAATTTATTAAAATAAAATTATTGCTTTTTTTTTGCAATTTTCTCATTGGCTATTGGTATTTTCATCATGGTTTTATCATTTTGTAATTTATTTATTTATTGTAATGAAATTTACTATTGGAAATATTTCATGTCTTTGTAATGTTCTAATTTGATATAGTCGTGTCTTCACACCCACTATTTTTGGTGACGCGTGGCATTTTAACGAGTACATTTGCATTTATTATTTTCAAATTTTCATGTATTATGAATAGATTGAACTATGGGCATCATTAGTGGCTTATGGTGTGAAGTTTTAAGTTTGTCAAGCAAAGTATTATTTGCATTGGTTTTTTATTTGCTTAGATTTCATGCATGATGCACATGTATCAAAACATCCATGACACATATAAAATATCTTGAACAGATAGGCATCTTTCAATGTCTATCATTGTTTAATGAACACACAAGTAATTTGGATTGTAAAAAATACAAAACTATGAGTAAAATATCACAAGCCAATGAGGGAATTGCAAAAATAGAGATTAACCCATAAAAACTCTCATCGATAAGGAACAATAGACATTAAACCATTGTAGAAATGTAAAAAATGATTAAGAGGGTGAAATTTGTGTCTTTTGAGAGGGTTTATGTCTATCATATCGGAAACAAAAATTGAGGCGTTCGTAAGTTCCTATATCTTTTATAGCATCGTTTTATAGTTATTTACATATTTGTATTTTATGTGTTAATGTCTATTGTTTGTTGTTCTCTACATTTTATGGGTTAATGTCTAATCTTCCTTATCTTTGGGTGCTTTTATGGGTTAGTATTTGTTGTTGAGTTAAATAATTAACACCATAATTTATTAATGTCAAATTCTTTGTTGGCCATGATTAGGAATGGAACTGATATTTTCTTTACACACATGCATGCCAAGTGCACTTCAATTTATTTAATGAAAATAAAAAATGGGTCTACATAAGTGCAAAATATCTTCATATAAAATAATTTCATCAATTGGTAATGATTTGTTGAAATATTTGATGGCTTTGTAATGTTCTTTGATATAGTCATGTTTTTGCATTAAGTGTTTCTATCAACACGTGGCATTTTACCAAGGATATTTAGCATTTGTTGGTTTGTAAGACCCCTCCGTTTGCTCTTTTCACCGAACAATGTTTTGTTTGGTTATGCCTTATTTTCTGTTAGTGCTTTGACCTTGGTACTTGGTATTTTATCCTAATGTTATTATTATGTCATGCTTTGGATTAGCATAGTGGATAATTGGATTAATGATGTTTATGCTTTTGATCATATTAATGATGTTAGATTCATCAGTTGGTAATATTGTATTGGTGAAAGAGACGAATCGCATCACTCGCTTACGAGCGCCCTGCAATTCAGAGATTACCTCTTCATGGTGTGTATTTTATACTATTTATACTATATGTTGTTGTTACTTGATTTGCAGGTTGACAGGTACAGGGCATCGACTCCACCTGGTTTCACAGGTTGGAGCGTGTTCAATACCCAACGGTATTCGATTGGGAGACAGTAGCTAGGTTTCTGTGTCAAGTCGTCACCCTAGTCCTTGTATGTCGTTAGGTGTTGTCGATTGTGTTGTTTTGATTTTCATTCCTTCTCTTCGTTATTTAATTGCAAGCTAGAAAAATGAATTAAATGGGTTTTAGTATTTAAGTTGTTGATTGAATTAATTTGGTTATTATGTGGAAAATGTTATTTATAGTTATTAAATTAATTTAATTTAATTAATAAAATAATTTAATCTTGGATTAGATCTATTTTATTGAATTAATTAAATTAATTAATTTGAATTAAGCAAATTCATTTTGGAAACTATTGGATATTTGTTGAAATTGAATAAAAAAAAAATTTGAAAAATGTTTTAAAGTCAATTTGAAAGTTTGAAATTCAAAAAATTAAAGAAATTAGATATTTTTGCATTTTCTGTTTTGAAGAATTTATGAGGTGGTTGTTGGATTTTTTAGGTTTTCATCCTTATGTTGAATTTTGTTTTCTCAATTTTTGGATCATGGAATTTTGGAAAAAAGTTTAAATTAGTGAGAGGAAGAATTCTTCAATTTTGTGGGTTTTTGGATTTGAGATGTGAAAATTTGTGGAGTTGGATTTGGAAGCAAGGTGGGAGGCTAAGCATCATTTGGACCTCCTCAAACTCAGAATTACCAAGTTCATGTCTTTGTTTTTTTAATGGTTTTGAAATTTATATTTAAATGGGGTTGCTGTTGAAAAATCTTGTTGATTAATATTTCAATACTGTGGTTGTGAATTGCAATGGAAAAACCCATGTTGAAATTTGAATTTATTTACAAAAAGATCTTCCTTGGAAAAATATTTCTTCAAGAAAATCAATGGAGTTCTTGGACTGAAAATAACCTTTTAAATGTTATCTTCTCAATTAATTTAGTTGATTCCTTGTGAATATAAAAAATATATATATATATACTTGGAAATATATATACATTCATATATATAAATATATTTTATATGTTTTTATGTTTGGGTTTGTGAAATAAAAGAAAACCTAGTTTTAATTTTTTTTTTTTTAAACCGGATTTAAAATAAAATCCGTAGGCTTTTAAAATAATAAATTAAAAATAAAAATTATTTTAAAAAATAAAAATAAAAAAAACAAGCTTGGGAGGTCACTGGGGGCTCGACCCCCACCGTGCCCCTTGGGAGGCAGGTGGAGGGAGCCGCGCCCAATGTGCCCTCCCCTCTCCCCTCCGTCCGCTACCACGCCACTCAGACGACTATGCTTAGCCATAGTCGCCCCGGCTTGGGCCAGTTGCGGGAGTCGTCTCCGCCCCACCCTATCCGCAGACGGCTGTGCAAGTCGCGCCGCCCCTGGTAAAACCTCCGCCCCTGTGGAAATAAAAGTGTCGCCCCCTGCAAAACAAAACCGCAGCCAGAAAATTGCAGCCCAAGGAAAAAAGCCAGCCGTCGACAAGATTAGGGCGTGCACGCAAATCAAGGCACGATTGGCCTTTAATAAAAATAAATTCTTATTAAATAAAATTATATATATATAAATATTATAATATATTTTATTATATTATTTTATTAATATATATTATATATAATATAATATATATTAATAATTAATATAATAGGATATAATATTATAATATTATATATATATATATATATATATATATATATATATATATATATAATGGTGTAGATATTTAAAATGAGGATATATTTTATGAGTATATTTTAATATAATTGAGGGTATTATTTTAATATATTCATATATATTAAAATGATATTATTCAAAAGCATGTTTTAAATTTAATTGAGGGAATTAGATATTGATTTAAATTAATTGCATGATTTAAATGTGATTGTGAAAATGAAAACACTGTTCTCTCAATCTATTGGTTTATTTTAGAATTAATATATCGGATGGAATATTAGATCGATGTTAAATAAGTTAATTATTTTGTCGAAGAGAGAGAGGACATTTATTTATTTAAAATGTTATTTTCTGAATAGTTGGAAATGCTTATTTTATTAAGAGAAATTAGGGAATTAAATATTAGTGTAATTTCTCCCTTATCTGAAAAGATGAATTCTTAATTCAGTTTTATCAATGTAATAAATTAGGTAATGTAATGAGGAATGGATTTAGAATATCCAAAGGTAGTTTATTTCATGTTCCTTGAGTGAATATTCTCTTCGTGCTTTTCTTGGGAAATGGGCTAAAGGTGTGTTTTATTCGTAAGTCTTCCAGATGGGAATTTTAGTTCTGTGGTTGTCGTTTGTGATGTCAACCTATTGTGAATTCTCTTGGATAGTGCATGAGGATTGTGTCTATGTTAGTACCCGGTTTTCACGAACGGGGATGTTTGTGCCTCCTATGAAAGGAGTGGATTTTGCATTGTGTGCCTCCTTGTCAGGAGTGGTTTTGTTATTATTGTTACCTCCAGTGTTTGGAGATGGGTTCACCTTTTGTAGCCTCCTGAGAAAGGAGAGGTCATGATATCTTGTTTGTTGCACCTTGGTTCCATTGATGTTTGGATGGTTTGTGTGTGTTGTCAAGTAGAGGAGTGGCTTGTAACGGGGGCCGGCACACGAAGTGGTGCCAGGATAACTCGTTGTAAGTTAGTTAATCAAGTGATAACTAAAAAAATACTTAGAATATTAGGCCTAGTTCTCACTAATCAAGATATTAATGCCTCACTCATGGACCCAAGTGCTTGGTTAGGCTTGGGATGGATGGGAAGGCTTGGAATGGAAAGGTCATCTATCTTGTCTGTACGAAAGGTTTTTGGCTCCGCATGAGTGAGTATGGGGGCCGGGATTCGGTAAAGGTCACCAGGATAACCTTTTCTTGTGGGGGCCGGAGCCTAGGAAGAATCCCAAGGATAACCCATGACGAGCTATGTGATGACACTCTGTCTAGGACAACAGTTGGTTTTGTCTTATGGGTATGGTTTCCTTAACATACCTGATGTGACCATAGTTGGTATTCGATTATTATGTGTATGGTTATCTTAACATACTTGTTCTGCTTTAGTTCTAGAAGCAATGTGACCTTGTAGAGTTGTACTTGTGTTGTACTTGCATGGTATTTGAGTTGTTCCTTGTGGTGTTGTACCTGTGAGGTTCATGTGATTGGTTGTGTCAGTTTGGTTCAGTTTATGTTAGCCTGTGTCAAGAGGTAGATGGTCTTGACTAAGATTCTTGGTTACTATCTCCTAGCATGGGAGGTGGGCCTTTGGGTTCCACTTGGTTGGGTGGCGTGCACCTAAATCCGTTGGGCTATCTTGATGTTTGTGTGAAAGAGACTTCCAGTTGGAGAGCTCGTTGGATTTAGTTTCATTTCTTGCATTATTTCACTTCATTTGGATCTTGTATTTTACCCCTCATCTGTTATCGAGGTGGAAATTGTAACTGTAACCTGATTTATTGGACTTGCCTCAGTTGGGGAATGAGAGTTGTAATTGTAATATTTAATTATGGATAAATGAGTTTGAAAGTTAACTATTATGTTTGGATGTAATCTATCTTGTATGAAATGTATGTGTACTTATTATCTTGAGTAGATAAATGTTATGGTTTCATTTATGTTGTTGTTGTGGGTTGTTAAGTAGATTTTGTCTCATAACCTTAGGGCATGGTTGCATTGGGAAGCAAACTTATATATTAATTGTACTTAAACAAAAAAAAATTAGCCTGTTTAAGTAGTTGTTTGCATCATCCTCTAAGGTTGTGTGGCAGGGCGTTACATGGTTCCTGATTTTCATTTATTGTCAATAGACTGAAGTGTAGCCATCATTAATAGATTTTGGTGTCAATTTTTAAGACAGTCAAGGAAAGGATTATTTTTATTGTTTATTCACTTTCATATATTAATTGATCATAGTGAAACCTTTCAAAAAAGAAGGAATTTGCAATTTCCTATGATTTGTACATTTTATTTTTTATGTTGTTTATTCATTTGCTTAGATTGTTTGATGAGGGTAAAACCTGTGTCTTTTGAAGGAGTCTATATCTATGATGTTGGAATAAAAAAACAGCACGTTTGAAAGTTCCTATATCTTTTACACTATCATTTCATTTTTTTTTTATGTCCCTCTAATGGGTTAATCTTTGTTGTTCCTTATCACTGATTGCTTTTTATGGGTAGATGCATGTTGTTCAATTAAAGACAACACCATAATTCATAAATTCTAAGTTCTTTGTTGACCACCATTAATAATGCAACTAATCTTTTATTTGTCATGCATGCATGCTAGTCACACTTCAATCTACTAAATAAGAATTAGTTCTAGAGAAGTGCAAAATCTATTAGAGTAAAATCTCTAATATTTCATTAATACACAATCTATTTTGTTGGGGACATCCAATTCTTCAACGACATTAGATTCATATTTTTTTGCGGACATCTTTTCTCTTCATTTCATTGACTAAGAATGTAACTAATTTTTTCTTCAAATGCATGTGTACCAACTGCAGTTCAATCTATTAAATGGAAATACAAATTAGATCTAAATAGGTGCAAAATTTCTCAATATAAAATCATTTCATCAATTGGTAATGGTTTTTGCTATTGGAAATTTGTGATGGCTTTGTAATTTTCTTTGATATAGTCATGTTCTTTTATTTTTCATCGTTGAGTGTTTGTATAAGTTTGATGTAGGAGCATTCGAAAGATTGAATCAATTGTTACAAATAACATTTAGTTACAAAGGTTGTTTGTGATATAGTGAATTTTAGTATGATGGCTAGCTCACTATATTGAGGATAAGGAGTTATAGATTAAAGAGTTTTTTTTTTAGTATATCTAGTGTATCCACCAGAAGTTTCAGAGGTTCGCATGAAGATTTGATCAAGTTATGAGTATCTATGTTCTGACAGTTGTTTTGTTGGTTCAGTTGTTGTTCTTAAAAGAGGATGATGTGATTCTAGTAACTTGAGTTGTTATGAATGCTTCTATGGTTATTCATGATGCTTGTGGATTTTTCAAGATAGTGATCTATCTATTTTGTTGGTTCCCATCAATTGTTGTGCTTGC
Organism: Sequoiadendron giganteum; assembly: GCA_007115665.2. Taxonomy (NCBI): domain Eukaryota; kingdom Viridiplantae; phylum Streptophyta; class Pinopsida; order Cupressales; family Cupressaceae; genus Sequoiadendron; species Sequoiadendron giganteum. Next base: position 602,473,200 of record CM021104.1, read on the forward strand.
GATTGGTGATTGTCTTCTGGGAGTCCATGTTTTTCATGTTCATGTCCGACAGGGTGATTGTAGTATGTTGTGGATCTTTGAGGATAATTGTTTAAGGTTTTTCATGTTTGAGACATGTTGTTTTGGGTCCCTACTATGTTTTGGCCGACATGGATTGATTCACTTTGATAATTGCTTATTGATTTGGGCCAAGAGTTTGTACACATTTCATATTCTATTGGGTTCGACATGTAGTTGATGTTATCCTTAGATGCAGATATATATGATCAATTTTTTTGAGGAGATTGACAAGGTAAGAAGGAAAGGTGTGAGATTTTTGAGTCCTATGTGAAGAATATTCTAATCAAATGAAGAGCAGTCGGTAGAACGAAGTCATGAGGCATAATGATGAAATGTTCTAATCCAAAAATATCGTAGGGTGGAGAAATCATGGAGTAGAAGGAAGAAGCGATGAAGGAAAATTATTGTATGAGTTGTTTGTAATTCCTAGGTTACAACCTAGCATCTGTAAAGCCCGAGTGGAATATGTAATGGATTTTGAGATCATAATATAATGATGAGTGAACTTTGAAGGCTGGTTTTTTCCCTTTGAGGGTTTTCCTAGGATAACTCTTGTGTCACGTGTTCTTGCATCTTTATGTTGATTATCTTTTAGCTTCCATTCCATGTCCATAAGATTTCAGTGTTAGTTGTTAAGCTACAAGGTTGGATAGTCCCTCACTAGACCCTCCTACCTTGGACTGCATCAATTTGGTATTAGAGCAGGTTGTAAATCTTTTGGTTGGTTGCAAATCTATTTCAGAGCAGGAGAAGGTTGAAGAGTTGGTTATAGAATTTATCAAAGATGATTGTGAATCTGTTGTAAAATGGGAAAGATTGGGAAAATAATGAAGAAGGAAAAAGAAAACCTAATATGCGAAAGGGATACTTTGGGGGAAGAATTGTGCAAACGCAAGAAGTGTAATTCAAAATTGATGGAGAGGATGAAAGAACTAGGAGAAGACAAGTATGATGCTCTTTAAGAAGAACTAAAAAATGTAAGAAGGAGAAATGAAGAACTAGAAGCAGAGCTGGATAAGTTTGAGGATATTGAAAAGGAAATGGAAGAAGGATTCAAGTTGTTTAATAAGTTGGACAAGAGGAACAAAGATCTGGAGGAAAATTTGAAAGAGCTAAACAAGGAGAACAGTTTGCAAAAGAAGGAAATATTTGACTTGAAGGAACATGCTAACTGGTTGGAGAAGGAGAATGAGAATGTGAGATCTAAACTTGAAGTGTGTGATATTTCTTGTGATACTGATGATTTGTGTGACGTTACAAAAACTTCTTTAGAAAATGGGAATAAAGATGAAATTGTGACTAAGCCTGTAATTGTTGGAGATGGTATTGGTTTCAAAATCATGCAAAGAATGGGATATGGAGGAAAAGTATTGGGAAAGAATAAGAAAGGGATGAAAAAACCTATTGTACTAGTAAGGAGAGCAAGAAGTGAATTCCTTGGATATAATAGAGGTAAGGATGTTACAAGTTCAAACAATTCGAATCAAGGAAGAAAAAGTATGTATTTTTCACATTGTAATAGGCATGGACATGAAAAGGAATTGTGTTGGGATCTATATCCTTGTAAGTTTTTGTGGACTAAGGAATTATTCTGAGAAGATGTGTTGGAATAAAATGAGAGGGAAAAATCCTAGGACAAATTGTATACAAATGAATTATGGATGGATTGATGGATCAAAATGGAAGTATATTGCTCATAAGTTCATAAAGTTTTATAGGTTGAAGCATTCATATGTTGAGGGAAAGGAAGGATTGGGATACAAAGAAAGAAGAACTTATACAGAGTAGGAAAAGAAAAATAATTCAAACTAAAGAGAGAGGAACGATCAGAGTCATTTTTTATCATAGAGAAGTATATTGAGGAGATGAAAAAAGATCTCCTAGAGAAGAAACCCGTTTTCAAGTTTGGAGGAAGAAAGAATCAAGCACTAAATGTCATCAAGAACCTAATACCAGGGAAGCTAGTGAAAGAGAAATAGTAAAGGATTTAGATATAGGTTTTGTAGATGAAGAAGAGCCTAATGATATAGAATTAGTTTATGGAAAGGAAGGGGAACCTTTGGAGGTATCAGATTTCATAGAGGAACTAGAAGAAGGTGAAGCATTGATCTTAAGGAGAAATTTTATGTACTAGAGTGAAGTAAATGTGAATGAAGGAATAGAAAAATAAAATGATCTTGAGGCAACTTGTGGAGAAGGCTTGCTCAAACTGTCGATTATTGAGGTAGTGCAAGGATTGCAGGTAGATCGTTGAATCCAAATTACACTTGAGGAAATTTTGTGGGGTGGAATTGAACAAACTGTTGACCTTGAGGTAGTTGCAAGTACTTGTGAACAAACCACCGAGCCAATGTAAAAAGACAACAATTATCTTAAGGAAACTTGCGAAGAAGGCTTGCTCAGACCACCAACTAGTGAGACAATGCAAGTCTTGCAAGTAGAACACCGAACTTAGAAGAACTTGAGGTAGTTTTTAATGGTGGACTTGAACAGACCATCGACCTTAAGGCAGTTGCTAGTACCTGTGAATAGACTACGAAACCAATTCAAAAAGACAACATTTATTTTGACATAACTTAGCCCAAAGTGAAGAGGCTCACTTTTCAAATAACCCCAAGAGTCTGTAGGAGCATTCACAAGATTCAATCAGTTGGGACAAATAACATTCAGTTATAGAGGTTTTCAATGATGCAGTGAAGTTCAGTATGATGGCTAGCTTAGTATATTGAGGATAAGGAGTTGTGGATTAAATGGTTTCTTCTCGATTATATCTAGTTTATCTACTCAAAGTTTCAAAGGTTCACATGAATATTTGATCAAGTTACGAGTATCTATGTTTTGACAGTTGTTCTGCTGGTTTAGTTGGTGTTCCTAAAAGAAGATGATGCAATTCTAGTAATCTAAGTTGTTGTGAATGATTTTGTGGATGTTCCTAGATCATGATCTAATTGTGTTGTTGGTTCGTATTGATTGTTGTGCTCGTGATTGGTGATTTTCTTTCAAGAGTCCATGTTTTTCATGTTCATGGTCAATAGGATGATTGTAGTGTGTTGTGGATCTTCAAGGCTAATTGTTTAAGGTATTTCATGTTTGAGACATGTTGTTTTGGGTCCCTACTATGTTTTGGATGACATGGGTTGATTCACTTTGATAATTGCATATTGATTTGGGCCGACAATTTGTACACATTTCATATTTTGTTGGGCCGACATGTAGTTGATGTTTTTGACAAGTTAAACAGCATTTACGGGGCATTGTACCCCTCACAACAAGCCACTAGGGCCAAAAAGGAATGAAACAACAACATGAAATATTAATAGAAAAAACTAAAGAGACAGCCCAGGGAAAGCACACTAACAGCTGAAAAATAGTCGACAGACCACCAACAAGTGCAGCTAACTGGTCTCATCCCAGTTCTTGATCAAGAGATCCACTACCTCATCGCCCACCCATTCTTTGTTTTCCTGGCTATTATTCCCCTCCAGTTCCTCTTTAATGAAATTTGATAGCGCACTAGTAACAAAGTGGCTCAGTTTCATAGTAAAGCAGGTCAAGTCCCTAAATATTTTGTCCAGGGTGTTCAGTCTCTTTGCCACCATATCTGAATCTTCCCCAGTATCCCTAGTCTCCTGCATCTCACCAGGCTCAATCACCAACGGAGTGTGCAAGTCAGAGCCATGGCAAGGAGTCTTTCTATCCATCAGAATAGGTAGGGGATTCTCCCTCAAATCATCAGTCTCATTGTCAGACTCTTCCTCCTTATAACCCTTACTTTCCGACTGCTCCACCTCCGAGTCCTCAATAATCAGTCTCTTTTTGCTGTTCTTGGCCAACCTCCCCGATCTCCTCCTACCACTTTCCCCACCAGTCAGCTCCATGGTCCCAACAACTATTTCCCCTCTAGAGTCAATCCCAACCACATTCCTACCCTTGCCCTTGCCTTCCTTGGCAATCGTAGCCTGTAAACCTTTCTCCTTGCCCATCTTCAGATTAGTGACATTAGCAGCCATGTCAACCTGGGTGGCCTTTAACTCGCAGAGCCCTTTCACCGCCCTAGCATGAGCCAAGCCTAACCCACCCTTGAGCTTCTTATTGGCCACATTGGTTTTGGTACTCCCCACATTATCAGCAATAGGGTTTCAAGGAGGGCTCATGGACTCGGCTGGGGAGATGTGAATCAAAGAAATGGGATCAATATTCTCAACACTGACAGAGATGACTTTAGGCAGGCAGAGGGCGAGATGAAAATGGTACATGCGAAAGATAAGCCCCTGATGGAGCGGGGGAGGCAGGAGATCACCTGGATTACGACAGGCCGCCGCATTACATTTATCCACCGAGCTCTCTAGGTCCATAAGAAGGAAAAATGGAAAGCTAAGCAGAATTTTATGTCTGAGATGGTTAAGCAGAGGGAAGTGATAGAAAAAAAAAGTTTTGTACCTACCTTCCAGCATCACATATTTCATCAGAGCCATGCAAACCATATCCCACGGCTTGGGGAGCTCAGCTCTTTCGAACCCCGCCTGACTCCTAACCGGAGTCTCCTCTCCTCTAAAGAAAGCCTTAAGGCTCTCGTGGTCTGGATTTTTGGTGTGCTTAGGGTATTTTTTCCCTTCACAGCTCAAGCTCGTGGCCTACGCAATGACCTCCTCGCTAACTTCAAATGAAATCCCCCCAACAAAAACCCTTCTATTCTTCCAAGAACATGCAAATTGTCCTGAAAGGATGGGATCATGGCTGACCAGACACTCCATGAGCGGGGAAATACCTCCCTCAACTCAGATATGCCAGGCCAGAGGGTTATTCCAGAATTCATCACAGCTATCCGGCTCCGTCCGAACCCGATCTCCACCCATACTGTTAGGAAGAACAGGAAAAACTCTGAAATGCAGAAAAAACCAGAGCCAAACGTTGCGCACAAAATCAAACAAGGATGTTTAATGCAGGGCTTACAGTAATTAATCCCCTCAAGCCATTTACACGTGTGGAGGGGAACTAAGCAACAGTGAGAAAAGACACCGTAATTGATGATTTTTTGATACCAGAGAAGGAGCCAAAAGTTGGCGGAAAGGCAGGAAAAGCACAAAATCCCATGCAGATAACCCAGCAAGCTAACATTAGTAATCAACCAAACAAAGCCGAAGGAACCACCAGTTAAATTAGCTGGTACGAAACCTCTAGAATTCAACCAGTACACATCTTGGATGGTCCCATCATTATTCATACACTCATATCTCCAAAAATAATTAGGAGATAAACCAAGTACCCTTTTCTCCCAAAACTTAATACTCATAGTACCATCATCCTCCTGAGAAGCAACCACAGAATTCCAAATAACCCATATCACGTCACCAAATCTAGGCTTGATCACATCAATAACGTTTCCTCCCTGCCATCTCATCATCATATTTTTATAAGCTATACCCATTCTCCCATCCCAAAGAAACAACACGTGGATGCCCTTTCCCCTACTCCACACCCTCTCATCTTTTCGTGTGGTACTCCACCTGTCCTTCATACCCCAAAAGGCATTAATCCACCACCACACCCAAAAATGCCAGTGGCCCCCCCCATCAGTCCTCGTCATCCAGAAGTTGTAAGTCATTATTTACCATGTAATCCTTTTCCCGCTCAATCAAAGCTTGAATGTTTGGCGACAATTGTTCTGGTTTCCTCGAACATCTAGCCGAGTCCCACCCCAAGCCAAGATTTGCCATTGCATCCGCCACACTATTACCTTCTCTATAAATATGAGTCACTTTTTTGTCTCTTAATTTAGACATGAGAAAACTAGCATCCAATAAGATGTCCTTGGTGTTCCAACCTATGAATCTTTCCTTTTCCACAACATCCGTCACCACCTTGGAATCTCCCTCAATATGAAGATTAACAATTCCCAGAGAGACAACAATTTTGAGACCCATGAACAGTGCATGAGCCTCAGCAACAAGGGCCGACTGAATCCCTATGCCACCAGCAAACCCTACCACCATGTTGCCCATAGAATCTCTTATAATCCCACCTATACTTGCCCTTCCTGGACTCCCTTTAGTAGCACCATCAAAATTAATTTTAAACCATCCACAATTCGGAGGCTCCCATTTGGTGTTCCTCCTAGCTAATAGTTTCCTATTGTCGAAGGCATTAGCATTTAGCTCCTGGTGCCATTTCTTAGCCATTTTTATTTCAAAGTCCCTCGGCCCAACCTCAGGAAGTTTTCCATCAAAGAGGAAGATATTCTCCTCTATGAGCCTAACACCAATCCAAAACACCTCCTTGGGGCTCCACTCAGTATTCCTGAAGACCCGATTATTCCTCTCCTTCCATAAACACCAACCCAAGATAGGGGGGTCTACCTCCAAATTTCACAAACTAGAGGATGCAAAAAAGGCCCATTCCAGCCCATAATAAATGATAAAAGATCTTTGCTCATAACCCACTCTACCTCAAATTTCTCATAGGCCATCCCCCAAACTTTAGCAGGAAACGGGCAGTGAAGCAAGAGGTGATTGATAGTTTCTTCCCCGTCTTTGCAGAGAAAGCATCGATTGGGAAAGCATAAACCTCGGATTCTTAAATTGTCCTGGGTTAGAATCCTATTGTGACAGGCCTTCCACCAATTTTTTTTTATTTTAGGGATCAAGCACCTATTCCAAACTCTCCTCCAGTGTTCTTCCACAAGACTAACATTAGTCAGTAGACTGTAAGCGGATCTGACTGAGAGATCCCCCTGTTTATCTAAGGCCCAAAAGAATTCATCCTCTCTGTCATAAGAAGGAAGTCTAAACCTGGATAGTAACATCTGAATCGATCTAGCAAGACGACTAAGATCCTATGAGTGGGGGTAACAAAGGGCTAGCTCTCTCCAAATCCTAGCACCAGGAGGGCCAGACACATAGTCATAGATGTAAATCCCAAAGAATCTCTGAGCATCAATCATCACCCCCCTAAAGTCGGAAGCATCCAAAGGGGAATCTAAGAGCCAAACGTCTTCCCAGAATTTAATTTTGATCCCATTCCCCATTTTCCATTTTATCCCCTTTTTTAGCAGACCTTGAATGCTACAAATACTCCTCCAGATAATCGAACTGAGAGGGTGGGGTTCCGAAAGACAATCAATCAGAGGCCTGTTTTGAAGGTACTTTGTGTTTAGGATTTTACACTAGTCCTTGGAATTCCTTAAATGATCCCACCCTACCTTAGCAACCAACGCCCTATTAGAGGGAGCAATCTTCCTTATTCAAAGCCCCCCTTTAGATTTAGCCCAGCTGAATTTTTCCCATTTAACCAGAGTAATCTTCTTTTTCTCCTCAGTCCCGGCCCAAAGAAAATTCCTTTGAATCCTTTCCAACTTTTCTAATGTTATCCTTAGATGCAGATATATATGATTGATTGTTTTGAGGAGATTGAAAAGGTAGGAAGGTAAGGTGCAAGATGTGTGAGTCCTGTATTTGAAGATGTTCTAATCAAACAAAGAATAGTCGGTAGAATGAAGTCATGAGGCACAATAATGAAATGTTATGATCCAGAAATATCACAGGGCAGAGAAATCATGGAGCAAAAGGAAGAAGCGATGAAAGAAAATTATTGTATGAGTTTTTTGTAATTACTGAGCTATGGCCTAGCATCTATAAAGCCTGAGTGGGATATGTAATGTGTTTGAGATCATAATATAATGAGGAGTGAAATTTGAAGGCTGGGTTTTTCCCTTTGAGGGTTTTCCTAGGATAACTCTTGTGTCATGTGTTCTTGCATCTTTATGCTGATTATTTGTTAGCTTCCATTGCATGTCCATAAGATCTGAGTGTTATTTGTTAAGCTACAAGGTTGGACAGTCCCTCAACAGACCCTCCTACCTTGGACTATGTCAGAGTCTAGGAATTTTATAACAAACATTAAGCTATAAAAACATTCAATAATAGGGAACAACATAAACATTAAAAATAGAAGATTTCTTTTTATTGGAAGCTAAAAAGGAGGCATTTGTAAATTGTTATATCTTTTACAATTTTATTTTATATTTTATTTCTATGTCCCTATAACAATTTAATCCCTCTCACTCCCTACCATTGATTTTTTTATGGCTTAATCTCTACTACTCAGTTAAAGGATTGAAACTATAATCCATTAATGTCAACTTTTGTGTTAGTCATCACTAACAATGGAACTAATATTTTCTTTGTCAAACATGTATTTCAACTACACTTAAATCTATCAAATGAAAATTAGTTTTAAATATCTAAAAAATATGTCGATGTAAAAGTTGTGTCTGTTGAGAGGATTTATAACCATACTATTCATATGCATGTTGTAATAAATATATTTGCATCATTTTAAATCACTTGTGTTGTTTTAACCATTTTTTGGGCCTCACAAAGGTTTTTCATAATTTTCTCATGGTGTTTCTAACAATTTTTGTTGCAAAGACTAATTTTTTCTACATGTTGTTTCCTATCAATGCATTCATTGGAAATCATGGCACTAAAATTTATCCTTTGGTTTTTGGAATTCTTTTATTAAAAGGGAGTTTGGGTTGTTTTTTGCAAATTTTCCATTTAATCCAAATTAATTGTGTGTCCATGAAACAATGATAGTCATTGAAACATGTCTACTTGTTCAATATATACATAATGCTCTGTCTATTTTTTAATCCATGGACATCATGCATATGTTCAATAAATCACTATAGATATCTTTGGTGGGTAATTCACATTGTTGATTGTAGTTAACATGTCTGATTATAAATTGAAATGCATTCTTATATAGTTTTTATTTACTATTAAGATCTATAGGCTCCTTGATAATAGAAGTGTTGGAATAGCTTATTTCTATAAGGCAATTAGAAAACGTATCTAGAAAACTCAAAAATCACTTTAAGAAAATAGGATTTTAGTGCTTGTGATTTTAGCTACTTGTTTGAGATACATTTTTCAACATTTGAAGAAGCAACACCAACGACCAGATTCATGAGAGCAAGAGAAATATGTTCCCATAGTATATAGCATTGTTATAACTATGAATACAATAGCAACAATAATTGTCAGTTATCCACCGACAACCAGCCAAGATTAAAATAAAAGTTGAAAGAGTGTCTACTGCACTTCACATAGATCACATCAACTTCTTTAGAGAACAGCTAACAAGGATATTTCCATAACACATAATAAGTATGAATTATATTCAAATCACAGATTATGATCCCAAATAAAGTTGAATTGTAATCTAACACTGAATCCACATATTTGTAAAATGTACAAAGCCTCATTAGATAGACTATATATTTCTAATAATATATCTATAATCTTGTAAAAATCATAAGAAGACTAAATGAAAAAAAATGTAAAAAAATACTACATTGTTCATTGCAGCTTTAATATTAATTTCAATACTTCACACGATTGAAGGAAAATTTAAAAATTAATATATAAAATGAAATAATTAAAAAATTCTCACATATTAGTTAATTTTTTAAATTCTTATCTCTACTTCCTCATTAGTGGACATTGTCATTATAGATACAAATTCCTGTGTAATTTCAATTTATCGGTCTATGATCAACTTCAAAACTAGTTCAAAGACGAGGTCACAAACATATACTACAACACATTAAGTAGAAGTGTTAAGCCTGCAAAAGGAAATGACAATGCAATTTACCTAGAGGATAATTTATCAGGCTTATCAACCACATAGTGCAAATAATACTTATATATTTTATCAATATATTTAACTATCATTACTTATTTTTATCCTAAAATTAAGAAATTATAAAGCCATATGAGCTTCTGATTTATTATTGAATGAAAGTAAAAATCAATCCATTTGATGCCTTTTTCCATGATTCTTTGTATAGATCAAATTAAGATCAATCAATTATGTATCAATGAATATGCCCTATAACTATAAATATAAAATTGAAAAGACTGATTAATTAAATATTTAATTAACTTATGGACTTAGTTGATGCAGTTAGGTATAGATGATGAAGTTGATCAATTGCGGATTAAGTAATGAATAGTCATAGGGAATATTTTAGTTCTCTATATTTTTTGCCTCTTTGATATAATGCAACTAAGGGGTTTTTTTGAAAAGAAGAATTAAAAGTTGGATGGACTAAAATAAAGCTTAAGTATTAAATTGTAGCACAGATTGTTAAGTTAGATGGAACAAAATTGACATGTTGAAAAGACAAAGGATAATAAAATATGTGTTGTAAAATATGAAATATGACACATGACAAATTGACTTTAGATGATATGCATGCCATGAATATACAACTAAATGATTTATTTAACAACTAATCATGTTGATTCATGTCATTAGGATGATTAGATTTTATTTGCATGAGTGTACATATAGCATGATGAAATCTCACAAAAATGACAATCCAACTAAATGATACATGATAATGGATAAATGGTGAGGTAAAAAAAGTAATCAATAAGACATATTGCTATACCAACTCCATTTGCAACTAGCCACCTTGATTTTGATATAGAAATTAGTGTTATTCTTCATGATGCAAGAGACCATGATGACTATAAGTCATACGAACATAGACTAACACACAAATAGAATATAAACCCAATAGACACATTATATTTAGCATCTAGACATATGGATGATGATGGAAATTGTGGCAACAGGTTTAGAACATCAACAAGACTAGAAGAAGAAAAATCATAAACCAAATATAAAATAACTTAGTCTACGTAAATGTGATGCATCATATATGGGGAAAAGAAATGTGCAACACAATTTCAAAAACCTATGAAACAAATGACACTAGAAAAAGGTAAGCTTCAAGCATATTCAATTGATTTGAAATTTTTTAAATGAAGTACTTTACATAATTAGTGTGGATGTAATTGTTAAATCTATTAGAAGAGTCACTGTGTAGTAAATATTATGTTCTCTTTCTTACACATCTCATGTAATAGTATTCACAAATTCATAAACTTGATGAGAGAATACCTCTCAACAATGTTGTAGCAATATATTGATGTCTTTAATGGAGGAAATATGCCAAGAAATAAGCATTTGGCATAGACCCCTACAAAATTGATGACCAATGGAAAACACACTATTCCATGCATCAAAATAAAAAGGTGTTGAAAATCATGCATGTATATAACATGTGGTTATAGACAATATACATCCTACACCAAATTTATCTAATAAATTTTGAAACTACTTGCCATATAGTTTCTTTAATTCGACTAATACTATTCAGTATTTGTTTTACACAGATATGTATAAATAATAGGTTCATTCCTTCACCCATATATACACACATATATATAGAGAGAGATATTTATATTTAACCACAAATTTTAGGGGAAAGGATGGTTCTCTAGCACTTCTAGGGTTTTCACTTAGAACTAGAGAACTCTTTCCACTTAAAAAATTTAGAGGTATCATTCAAGATTAAGTTTTAAATGTGTGTAGAATGGAAGGCTTTAAATGATGGAAATTGATAAAAGAGACTAAATGCTAATGCAAAACCTATAAAATGGAGTATGTTTGAAAACACATTGAGATATGCAAACTTATACTAAATGACCTAAGAAAGCTTATGAAACAAAACAAAAAATTATAAAATTGGAAATGTGCACTTGGAAGTGTGTTGTAGACTTGAAGAAACTCTAATATTTTAGAAATACTGATTTTTATGTCTAGCAAGACACTTGTGCCAAGCTCAGTGACTTAGTCCTCTTTTGGGGTGATTTCGAAAAATTGGTCTGGGGCCTATTTTAGCCAAATAGGTATCTGAATCCATAGAAATATCTAAAAAATATGCACAGTGGAACTAACTCACCACAACTGGGGGAAGTTTCACTTTTGTCTTTTCTAAAAATATGAAGGTGGAGACAAAAGTTCTTGATCTGCACTTTTTGTTCCTCCAAGTGTTCAGACCAAAAACCTTGAATTTTGGCCTATAGGTGTCTTTTGGTGTAGATATTGACCTAACCAATAAGGAGATTCCTTCAACAAGTCTTCAACCTATTCCTCAATGATTTCCAAACCTTAAAAGTACCTAAATATACAAACACACAAAGAGAGAAGGAGAAAATGTTGAATGTTAGGGCATGCAGGTTTTCCTAGGTCAAACCCCTTTTAGATAACTAAACCAAAATGATGAAATAAGATAATGGAGAATTAAACATGAAACTATGGAGTTAGTACCTTCCCATGATGATTGATCTTGAGTTGTTGCAGCAATGGAGGAAGATTTTTCCCTTAAATTCTTTGGAGAGATGTCTTGATGACCTATAATACTCAAACCATAGCTTGCTTGAGAATAATGATGGATGGGAGATGAGGAATGAATTATCCAATGAGTCAGGTGAATGAATTAGGGTGAAAATGAGGGAAAAACCCTTTATTTATACATGATTTTCCCTAATTTCCCAAAAATGACACGTCACAAGCTGACCTTAGGGTTTAGGAGACAATATCCCACCAAAAATTTAGATTAAATTTTATTTTTATTGTAAATGGGACTAAGTAGCCCAAGGTAGTGACTTAGTCCACTTAGGAAATTTCAAGTGGATGTTGGGAATTAAAGTGTGATTATTGTTGCTTAACGGGATTATCTTCTGAAACACACTCAAGTAGGGCCTATAAGTGTATTCAGGGGTCCTTTTAACATAAGAAAGGGTTAGGTTTTTGATGACAAGCCTAGGAAAGTGTGAGAGTTTGTTACAAATCTTTACAAAAATTTGAAATAAGGCTTGGAAAGGGGTAATTAGGGGCCAAGATTCCAAAAATAGGATCAAATTAAGCAAACAATTGTCCTTTTCTTCAAAGGTATATAATTTTTGGTGACACATTTAGCCCCGACTTTAGTGAGAGGATGGACTTGCTTCAAACTCACACTAAAGTAGCCAAATGGTGCCAATGCGGACAGTGAAGAATGACAAAGATGAAGGAGAAATTCAAGCTTCTAGGATTCAAGATCCTAATTCAAATTGACATAAGTGCAAAAGGACACATTCAAGGGTGAATGATTTACATAAAAATAAGATGCATGATCATGTGATGACAAGAATTAGAAGGAATAGAAGAATAAGAAAAAGTAAAAAGGTGGATTGAGATTTGACTATTTGTCTAGCTAGTTATGGATCAGATCTAGGTTGTTTTTCTAAAATACATAGTCAGTCCGAGGCAACAAAACTTATGGTTGTCATCCGGGTGAGAAGTCCAAAGAAGTGGTTTAGTGAGAAAATCATGCCAGTGTGTTGGCTTCCCACCATATAATGAGAAAGTCATGCCAGTGTGTCAACTTCCCATCATACGAACCATACCAACATTACCTTGCTAATAACTTTGATAAGGCACCACAATTCTTGTGTAAATTCTTCAATAAATATTATGTAAAGATTTAATTAAAGGGGATTTTTCTTTCTTCATGTAAGGTCTTCTTCTTAGGGAGAATTGTGCCTAATGTATCTGAGAGAGGACAAGTCAAGGTGTCAGATCATTATCCATGTGATTCCTCATTCACATCAGGCCACTTCAATAGATCGTACACTCTTGGAAGGAATCAACCCAATGAAACCACCAAGAAGAGGACATGTCACAAGAAGAGTAAAATTCATGCCATGAAAGGATGTTGTTTATGTATACCCCCACTTTAAAGTGGTTGCTAATACCATTATTGTGAGAAATTGCTTTAAAGTTGAAGGATACATGAGAGTTTGTTCAGAAATCCCTATCCCAAGTCATATGTTTCTGAATTAAGCTACATCATGAAAAGGTAGTATGTCACATGCGGGTCAACTTAAGACATGTCATCCACATCCCAAGCTTTCTCTTATATGTTCATGAAATTCTAACAACTAGTCAAAAGAGGAAATGAAAAGTGACATACGAGGACAAGGCTACTTAACCCTTTGCCCCCACTTAGTGTAGGACAAAGGTGAGTCTAGAATGGATGATGGTATGTTTCTCCTCGTGATCGATGTAAAACATGTAATAGTGAGTGTGCTTTGATCCTATAACTATTACATGGAAAGGAGGAACAACTAATGCTATTTATGTGGAGAAGTAAAAAAAGTTTCTACTTGATACATATTTAATAATATGTCGATCAGGTTAGGATGTATCAAGGGTAAAGTTGTCTTGGAAGAATTGTGTGTGAGAGTGTTGACATTGGATGAAGGTTTTTTTTGGAAGGACAATAACGAGGATCATTAGGTTGTCCATGTTTTGTCATTAGTTTTGGATTTTGTGGTTGATCAATTTCCTCAAAGTTTCTCTTGGATGTTGTCTTTACTTGTAAGGTGGTTGAAGTGGATGTTTGTGACATGACCTCTTTTCCTCTTTCCATTGCAGATTGTTTTGTTATGATCATGTACTCCCTTGGGGAGATAGGTATGAAATCAAAGGTTTTCAAAGACTCTTCTAATAAATTTGTGGCTATGTAAAATTGCTTTTGTTTTTCGATATCATTTTTCTTGGTACTGAGCATAGAACATGTAACCTTTGTCATTGGAGGAGTAGAAGGTGACTTGTCATAAATGTTGACAATTTCTGTCAAGTCTTGATCTATATCAATCAATGTAGGATGCTTCAAAGTGAGGTTTATTTTTGGGTTGCACATTATAGTGTTGTTTTTTGCTTGCACCATGATACCTTCCTTATTAGGAGAGTGTTTTGGATAACTAAAAATGAGATATTCAATACATTCATTGTTTGGATCTTCATGATTGACTCTAGCACAAGTAAGGGAATGATCAATGGTTGAAGTTTCATGTGACATAAGATTCTCATCAACTGGATCTTGTAGTTCACCCTAATATCATCTTCACTAATAGGAGAGATATTAGGAGAAGGGGAAATTTGAGTGTTGTGATTGTCAATGATTGCATTATTTTCCTCTAAGATTTCATTATCTTGTGCCATAGTATCTATCCTAGGAGGAGAGATTTTTGGAAAGTGACAAACAATAAGTTCATGATATTTCATGGTTGGATTTGGTAAAGTAGCTTCAACACTCATAGGAGAGGCATTAAGAGAAGGATAACTAGAAATTTGATGGTTTGATTGGAATTGTTTGTTCAAATAGACCCTTCCAAATGTGAGGAATAATAGGAAGGAGAGAAATAATGCTATAAATCTCAATCAGTGGATTGCTTGATACTAACATATCCTCCTCAAAAATGTGTTTTTCATGAGCATTCATGATTATATCCGTATTTAGTAAAGCATTATCAAAAATAGGGGTGTTGGGAGATGAATGAAGATGAGGTAAGGTAGTAACCATGATTTTAACTTCGTGTGTTGTAAGGTCTTGGAAAGGGGGAGGAGGAGGAAGACAAGCAAGAATTTCATGATCCTCAATGATTTTGTCTCTTTGCTACAAGACACCTTCATCACCAATGGGGGAGATATCAGGAGTAAAACAATTATGATTATCATGATTATCGATGCTTGCATGATCCTGTTGTGTCAAATATTTAGTGGATGACCTAAGTGATATGAAGTCATCAAGGGCTTCATCTAATGTGTCAAAGTCATCTCTACTAAAAGGTTCGCATGATGTGCTAAGGTTAACCATTTTCTTTTTTGTTTTTTGTTTTTGATTTCTAATGAATTGCAAATGTAATTTGGTCTAATTGAACTATGAAATAATGCTGAAAAATAAAAAGTGCAAGAACCTAATTCTATCCATAAATTCAATGAGTGAAAATTATGATAATCCTAATAATTTAAATGTAATAGAAGCTATGCAAACTTAAAATTCAATGCAATGTTTCAAATTTCACACAAGGTAATGTACTAATTATATTATGCAATGATCTGAAAATGAAATGTTGTGAATGCAAAATTTAATTTAAGCAATGCATAAAATGAGCTAATGAAGGCTAGATCTAATGAAATGCATGTTACAAAAATTCATCCAACTTATACAAATAGGTAATGGAAGCAAAAAGAAGCCTAAAAATAGGGTTTTCAGCTCTGTAAAAGGTTGTTTCAGGGGTGGAAAGGGACTAAGTCACCCAAGGTGGCAAATTAGTCCTAGTAGGGAATTTAAAAAAAAAAAACTATAGATTTTTTGGATTGATTTAGGTGGTTTCTATGTTGTATGAGACATACCTAAGATGCAAATGCAAAATTTCAGAAAATTTCAATGATTTAAGATGCAAAAATGCAACCTGTATGCACTTTGACTAATGCAAAAATTTGAAACCCTAGAATGCAACTTAACTAATGAAAAATGCAATGCGTGATAATTATAGGACAATTATGGACTCCAAATCAGAAAATAAGGTATTTAAAAGGTGGGTTCACCAAAATATGCCACAAATTTCAGGGGAAAGTAGGTTCCCTATCACTTCTAGGATTTTCACCTAGAAGGATAGAGTTCTTTCACACCTAAAATTTGAGGGTTCATTCAAGATTATGGGTTTAATTTGTGTGAAATTTTATTAAATGTAATGATCTAAGTTTTGGAAATTTATAAAAGAGACTAAATGCTAATGAAAAACCTATAAAATGGAGTATGTTTGAAAACACATTGAGATATGCAAACTTATGATAAATGACGTAAGAAAGATTATGAAACAAAACTAAACACTGTAAAACTGGAAATGTGCACATGGAAGTGTGTTGTAGACTTGAATCAACTCTAATATTATGGAAATACTGATTTTTATGTTTGGTGAGACACTTGTGCCAAGATGGATGACTTAGTCCTTTTTGAGGTGATTCTGGAAAATTGCTTCGAGGCCTATTTCAACCAAATGGGTATTTGAATCTACATAAATCTCTAAAAAATATACATAGCCAGACTAATTCACCACAACTAGGGAAATTTTCCCTTTTATCTTTTCTAAAAATTCGAAGGTGGAGACGAAAGCTCTTGATCTATACTTTATATTCCTCCAAGTGTTTGAACTAGAAACCTTTATTTTCAGCCTGTAGGTGTCTTTTGGTGTAGATATTGACCTTACCAACAAGGAGATGCCTTCAACAAGTCTTCAACCTATTCCTCAATGATTTCCAAACCTTCAAAGTACCTAAATTTGCAAACATACAAAGAGAGAAGGAGAAAATGTTGAATGCTAAGGCATGGGGGTTTGCCTTGGTCAAACCCCTTTTAGATAACTAAACCAAAATGATGAAATAAGATAATGGAGCATGAAACATCAAATGATGGAGTTAATACCTTGCCATGATGATTGATCTTCAGTTGTTGCAGTAACGGAGGAATATTTTTCCCTTTAATTTTTTGGAGAGATGTCTTGATGACTTAGAATACTCTAACCCTAGCTTGCTTAAGAAGAATGATGGATGAGATATGAGGAATGAATTAGGGTTAAAATGAGGGAAAAACCCTTTATTTATACATTATTCTCCCTAATTTCTCAAAAATAACACATCATAGGCTGACTTTAGGGTTTAGGAGACAATATCCCACCAGAAACTTAGATTAAATTTGTTTTTTATGCTAAATGGAACTAAGTCACCCAAGGTCATGACTTAGTCCACTTGGGAAATTTCATGTGGATGTTGAGAATTAAAGTGTGATTATTTTTGTTTAATAGGATTGTCTTTTGAAACACACTCATGTTGGGCCTATAAGTCTATTAAGGGGTCATTTTAACATAAGAAAGGGTTAATTTATTGATGATAAGCCTAGAAAAGTGTGAGATTTTGTTACAAATATTTACAAATCTTTAGTGCCTCAACCATTGGGCAATGGAGTAATACAGAATAAAATCCTGATACTATGAAATTATCTTCATATAGCATTACTATAATGAGATATTTTAGTACACTAAAACAATACTTCTTCAATAATCCTAAGCATATACAACCATGAACATGTAATTAACTCTTCAAGCATTTGATTAACTCATTAAGTTAAAGAAAGAAAAAACTAACTACACTTTCAATTAATTGTTGAAACTGAAAGGAGGAACCCTTGATAACTCCAGTCATAATCCATGGAACACACATAGGAGAGTAAACCATCTTAATTTTATAGATTTATTTCAATATCAATAATTAAAAAAAATCATATCATACTAATCTGTATACAAATTTCCCCTCGGGATGATTTCCTGAACAAAATGTTCATAACACTTCAACCGTAAGACTGACTGTACAAACTTCAAAGCTTCGGACCCAAAACTCCTAACCCCACAATGAGTCGTGAAATCTCCATTATATAACAAGAGAGCAACAAGCATTAGGCTACATTATTGATACAAAAATTGAATTTCAACTCAAAGTGAAATTCAAATTTACATTCCTTGTCATTAGATAACATCATGCATGATCGAAGGAATCAAAAATGGTTACACAGTAACCAGCCAGAGAACAAAATTTGTGCAAAGAATGTGCACATCCACGTCCACAGGAGAAAAAAGCAGGAGCAAAACACGTCCAACCAACCCACCACCACTCACCATCAAGAGAACACATGGCCTCGGTATAGGCGACTGCTTCGAGTCCATGCCGATGACAGTGATGGAACCACCTCTCTTTTACCAGCCTTGCGAGCATCACCCCTAACAACTAGACTCGGTGCCAATGCAGCTATTGATTCAATTGCCAGAACCTCCTCGTCAACTCCCAAGAGTTCAATTAAAGTGGCCAAATAACACCAATAGTCCGAATCAGTGTCAGATTCATCAGAATCCAAAATGATCACCGAGGATGAACAGTGCACTGGCCACTTTCCCGTGTTTCTTGTAGCACCCCTGGGCACAGTGGGTGCCATAGGCTCCATCATGACTTGCGACCCTTGGGATCTCAACCTTGTACTCCTACGCTTAATTGATTTATCCATGAAAGAAATAGAGCTCTGCAATACACAGGAGAAGAAACCTTCCTGCACACAGATACAAGAAGATGCAATGCTGATCACATATAACTCAGTTAGCATTTATAGAATAGCCCAGCATGTAGGGTACAATTACTTGAAGGAAATTCAAGAATTCGAATAATTAGTGACCAAGATAACCATGAATACTCTCAGTAGGACGACACTGTTCACATGCTGGAGGAAATCAGGTGGAGATCCTCTGGAGAAGGAAAACCCATGCCATTAATGACATGAGCAACAGCCAAGCAATATATGCATGCGGACAACTCACACGCCCCCTTCTTGAAATTGAACCGCTGATTCAGACCACACTATAGCAATATGGAGGGTGGAGATCAACTCAATGGATGTTGACAATCCACCTCGACGCCCTCAAAAAACATATCCAATCAAAATCGTCAAAAAGGTAGATCTGAACCACACAGTTGGACCCACATAGTCCCATTGGCAGGAAAAGAAAAGCCACATGCCATGCCCTCACAGACCTCGCAACACCCTCCCGGATATTTACTCCACTCATGCGAGGTGTGCGAGAAACCATAATTACCCAATTATTAATGGCCATCACCAGTGAAAAGACGGCCCCACATCATATCCAACACCTCAAGAAGAAAACCCACTCATCCATTCATGCCAGATGTTGACATCTTGCGAGCCTCGCACCACTTTGGTGATTCCAGTAGGAAAACCTACGAGGTCGGCGAGAAGTGACCAAGATCCAATCTTGCAATTGGACGGTTCATCAGACTTCAGATAGAACATCCAAGTGGGGCCCGCATTAAAATTCTCGATGGTGTAGAACATAAGCCATCATGCCAAAAGACTGGCGAATTAGGTGAAACGGGGCCGGTAAAGCACGACCCGAGAGAGATAAAACCTCACTTAAGTGACCGGTTCGCCTCAGCAACAGGTCATCGTTAAAACATAACAAGAGGGTTTCAGAAGGTTGGTAATCAAAGTTACCATGAGTAACTTTGAAACCTTAAAACCCCAAACTTAATTCTCTTAGAAAATTGAAGTCCCATCAGTGGCTCCGACTGGGGATGTATGCCCCCTGTGGGCATAGCAAGAATCCAAAATCTTTGGTTTCGCAAACTAGATTACTGAATTGTACAAGCCCTTCAATAGATATATTGCCTTGTTCTGCCAACTGGACCTGTGTATACAAACATGGTAGCCCTAGGCTACCAAACAAGAGAAATCAAGGCTTACCTCTATCAAAAACAAAACTTTCCATTTCCTGACAGATAAAGAACTTGCAACATTCACCATTTGATGTTTCGAAGTGCATGGGATAACCAATACCTTTGCGACTGCTATGGAGGCTATCCCCACTCGGCCCCTGTATTATTTAATCAATGCTCTACCCCACCAATTTAAGAGCAATATATGACCATGTTAATATTTCACCTTATCCTGCTCCTAGTCATATTTTATA
Organism: Sequoiadendron giganteum; assembly: GCA_007115665.2. Lineage (NCBI taxonomy): Eukaryota > Viridiplantae > Streptophyta > Pinopsida > Cupressales > Cupressaceae > Sequoiadendron > Sequoiadendron giganteum. The sequence goes on from CM021104.1 coordinate 602,493,533, forward strand.
GGGTGTTGGCTCATCTGTTCTAGGAAATGAAAACTCTCATAACTTACCTGGTCTACAATATCATCCATTCTATTATCCTCGGTTTGCATATTGAACTGAAAGTTGTCATATAGATCAGTATGCAAAGTACCCTTATTTCCATTAGCTAACCAAGACGATACATAGCTCGAGGAAATTTTCTCCCGGCACATCCTTTCTTGTACCTCTTCATTCATCTCAATATAAAAACCCTCAAAGACAGGTTTAAAAACATCAACTTCACTTTGATTAGAAAAGATAGACCGATACATACTGGCTTTATTCTACTTAGCACTATATGTTGAATATGTTGATCTATAAGTGAATAATTCAGCAAAATCTAAAAACCCCTTACTGACTAAATCAATGCTAGAGGGCAGTAACACCTCCATCTCCACTTTACATAGATAGTCAGGGAAAACCATAGGGCCAGTGTATTCACCACAATACTGGCTACCTCCGATTGTATTCTTCTGATCATAGATATCAATATCCTTAGATTGTTCAACATTTATATAACTCCCCTATTCCAATGCTAATATATCTGAGGTACACTCTAGATATACATCATTTGACAATTTTTTCTTCACTTGGGAACAAACATGGGGCTCTTCATCCCCACACAACTCTGGTAAAAATAACATTTCTGCTGCATTCTCAGTACTGTAATCATTACCCCTAAAATCATAATCACTAGCTTGCAACAGAATCTCAGTAATATTAGAATCATAATTAGGATTAGGAAACACAATAGGTGTCTCATACAATCCTACATCATTTCGCCTCTCAATTTTTCCATTACTTATGCAAACATTTTGTAATGAATGAGTACTACCTTTATTTGGTGTAGATGCATTCCTGGCTGACTCTTCAATCTCTATCCATTGAATCACCTGAGCCAAATTATCAGGTTTCAATTCCTTTGGTAAGGAACTCAGTCCTGATTCATATAGTTCACAAAACAAATCAATGCACTCATAATCATTAGGTCTTTGCTCTATGGGAATTTGTATTAAGATTTCAAAAAATCTAAAAAAAAACTCATATGATGATTCCTTTTCTTGCCTTCTCATATCATATAGTTTTGATACACAAAAAACCTGATCATCTTCACTCAAATTGGACTTGGTTTCAACTTGGGTCTCATTATCATCAAACTGCATTTCTGGACATATAACAATTCTAGCAAGAATGTTATCATCAATTCTTTGAATAGTCGGCTCAGATATTATATTAGCATTGGTTAAGCAAGGGTAACCAATACCTGCAGCCGGATATCTCTTCATCATTGAATATTTCATATTATTTTCAATTTCCATAGCTAGCTGGTATGCTTGAGGTAGAGTAGTAGGTTCTTTATCCCTTAATAAAAAACTCATCCTCTTGTTGAAAGCACCTAGATACACAACCAAGCTTTCAGCCTCATTTGGTCTTATTTCTTTAGGGATCTCCCTTAATGCTCTTGAAAACCTGAGATTAAAATGTGGAACTAATTCCTCCTCTTGTATTTGAATTCCCATAAATCCTTTTCTCAATGTGTTGGGATTGACTCTTTCATCGAATTGTTCCATAAAAGCAATCACCAACAGATTCCATGAGTTAACAGAAAAAGCAGGTAGATAGGAAAACCAGTCCCTAGCATCACCTTTTAAGGTTTGCACAAATAATTTCATGACAACATCCTCATGATCAATTTCATAATCACCCATTACATCTACAAAATGTTGTAAATGTTTTGAAGCCGATTATGCAACTTGCCCTGTATATTGAGGTAAATACTTCCTATTCTTCTTGGGAATTGAATTAGGGCAATTACTGATACCACTAAACATAAAAGGCATATACCTTTGAGTTACAAAACTTCCAAAAGGGCTTAATACATGTTTTTCTGGCATATTTATGTTTGACTTTACACATGGTAGATTATTCAATATCATATAACTATCAAGCACATCACTTGTTAGCTCAACCAGGAGTTTTTTAATGACTGACAAAAGTATTCCTTACTTTCCAAGATTTTATGCAATACAAATGTGTTTCATAAATCCTAAATTACATATTGTATTACTAAAATTATGGTAAAACAAATCCTTGTTCCCTTGTATATTCTTGACATATAAATTTGGAACCATTTTTATCTTTAATCAAAACACCCATTATCATTAAAAGTAGTGAACTATTTTAGTTTTGGTGAAATACCTGGTAGTTGTTTGCAACATGTATCAACCTCTTTTCCAGACTATAAATAGCATAAATCTGGAACTATTCCTTCATTTATTCACTGGTTCTTCAGTTAGAGTCACCACCTCCTTTTAGAGGACAATATTTCAAAGAACTTTGAGAGCCTATTTTTTAGGTTCTGTCAAATTACGGGTTTCATTACCCATTACAGAGTCGCACCATACCACCAGTAATATCTCTCAGAGTTGTAACCCATTACCATCGAAGTTTATCACTTATCTTTACTTTGAACAACAAGTTCTGGATAAGCACCTCCCATCCGTATGGTTCCTTTGTCTTCTTTCTCCCTCTTTTTCTTTAAATTTCTTAGAAGTTCTCCCCAAATAAAACCATCCTTCAATGAATAACTCTAGAACTCCTGAATCTATTGCTTACTAGACACCATAGACCACAAGATTATCAGGATTATTTTGAACTACCTCCTTTCGCTTAATTTGAAAACATTCACTATGTAAATTTAGAACATCATATCTTTTAATATGACTCTATATCAACACTATCTACAACCAAAACTTAATGAGTTTTTCCCCAGTAGAGTCTCCATTTTGTTGGTGTTTTTTCCCACATAGAAATTGCAGATCTCTAAGCGGTAGCCAACCCCTATCAAGGATAACTACAACAACTAGTGGCCAACTAATGAGAGTCAGTTGTGGACTAAACTCTCCTACACTTTTGGTTCTGTAGGACCAAGGCGGGTAAACCTAAATATGTTCATAAGAATTCCTCATGACTAGTAAGAACACTTCCTGTATACAGATCACAATTCCTACACACTCAAAGGGATAGTCATCATTTCATGGTATTGGCAGACCATAGAATGATTACCAGTGTCGAAGAGCAACGGAATTGACCCACTTACTATAAGGAAATACCTCCCAAAGGAAGACAAGGTTTTAACAAGTGTTCATGTTCAGTATTTGGATTACCATGCTTAGAGCTTATAGTCTTAAACCAAAAAGAATGCTACAAAGATTGTTCGGTGCCTCATCCATTGGGCAACAGAGTAATACATAATAAAATCCTGATCCTATGAACTTATCTTCATATAGCATTACTATCATGAGATATTTCAATACACTAAAATAGTACTTCAAGAATCCTGAGCATATACAACCATGAACATGTAATTGACTCTTCAAGCATTCGATTAACTCATTAAGTTAAAGAAAGAAAAAACTAACTACACTTTCAATTAATTGTTGAAACTGAAAGGAGCAACCCTTGATAACTCCACTTATAATCCATGGCACACACATAGGATAGTAAACCATCTTAATTTTATAGATTTTTTTCGATATCAGTAATTAAAAAAAAACATATCATACTAATCTGTATACAAATTTCCCCTCGGGATGATTTCCTGAACAAAATGTTCATAATACTTCAACCGTAAGACTGACTGTACAAACTTCAAAGCTTCAGACCCAAAACTCCTGACCCCACAATGAGCCGTGAAATATCATTTATATAATAGGAGAGCAACAAGCATTAGGCTACATTGTCGATACAAAAATTGAATTTCAACTCAAAGTGAAATTCAAATTTACATTCCTTATCATTAGATAACATCATGCATGATCGAAGGAATAAAAAATGGTTACACAGTAACCAGTTGGAGAACAAAATTCATGCAAAGCACGTGCACGTCCACGTCCATAGGAGAAAAAAGTAGGAGTAAAACACGTCCAGCCAACCCGCCACCACTCACCATCGAGAGAACACACGGCCCCGGTATAGGCGACCACTTCGATTCCGTGCCTACGACAGTGACGAAACCACCTCTCTTTTACCAGCCTTGCGAGCATCACCCCTAACAACTGGACCCGGTGCTAGTGTAGTTATTGGTTCAATTTCCAGAACCTCCTCATCAACTCCCAAGAGTTCAGTTAAAGTGGCCAAATAACACTGATAGTCCGAATTGGTGTCGGATTCATCAAAATCCGAAATGATCACCGAGGACAAATAGTGCACTGGCCGCTTTCCCATGTTTCTTGTAGCACCCTTAGGCACAGTGGGTGTCACAGGCTCCATCATGACTGGCGACCCTTGGGATCTGAGCCTCACACTCCTATGCTTAATTGATTTATCCATGAAAGGAACAAATCTCTGCAACACATAGGAGAAGAAACCTTCCTACACACAGATACAAGAAGATGCAATTCTGATCACCTATAACTCAGTCAACATTTATAGAATAGCCCAGCATGCAAGGTACAATTACTTGAAGGAAATTCAAGCATTCGAACAATTAGTGACCAAGATAACCATGAATACTCTCAGTAGGATGGTACTGTTCACACGCCGGAGGAAATCAGGTGGAGATCCTCTGGAGAAGGAAAATGTGTTCCATTAATGACACGAGCAACATCCAAGCAATATATGACACGTGGACAACTCACACACCCCCTTCTTGAAATTGAACCGCTAATTCAAACCACACTGTAGCAATATGGAGAGCGGAGATCAAGTCAATGGATGTTGACAATCCACCTCGATGCCCTCATAGAACATATCCAATCAAAACCCTCAAAAAGGTAGATCTGAACCACACAGTGGGACCCACATAGTCCCATTGGTAGAAAAAGAAAAGCCACATGCCACGCCCTCGCAGACCTCGCAACACCCTCCTAGATATTTACTCTGCACGTGCGAGGTGTGTGAGAAACCATAATTACCCAGTTATTAATGGCCATCACCAGTGAAAAGACGGCCCCATGTCATATCCAACACCTCGGGAAGAAAACCCACTCATTTGTTCACGCCAGATGGCGACATCTCGCGAGCCTTGCACCGCTTTGGTGATGCCAGTAGGAAAACCTACGAGGTCAGCGAGAAGTGGCCAAGATCCAATCCTGCAATCGAACGATTCATCAGACTTCAGATAGAACATCCAAGTGGGGCCTACATTGAAATTCCCAGTGGTGTAGAACATAAGCCATCATGCCAAAAGACCGGTGAATCAGGTGAAACGGGGACGGTAAAGCACGACCCGAGAGGGATAAAACCTCACTTAAGTGACCAATTCCCCCGACAGCAGGTCACCATTAAAACATAATAAGAGGGTTTCAGAAGGTTGGTAATCAAAGTTACCATGAGTAGCTTTGAAACCTTAAAACCCCAACCTTAATTCTCTTAGAAAACTGAAGTCCCATCAGTCTGTTGGCATTTTTTAAAACAACCCACGTAGAACCCACAAGAGCTTCTATGAGCTTGCCATGCTCAATTATTAAAGTCGTGAAAGCACTGTGCCAACTTAACGAGAAGATAACAGTAAAGCTGCTATCTCTCCTACACTTCGGACTCTGTAAGATCCAGGAGGGTTTTCCTAAAATATGATGTCATTCATGATAGAAATGATTTTCTCATGCGTGGACAAACAACAGATAAATTCCCATCAATGTTAAAAGAGATAAACCTTCAAGAAAATGGCTACTTCTTAGAAAAGCTCAAATCTATTTAACAAGGAATTGAAATTACACCTAGTGTGCTGGTATGAGTTATTCGATTAAAATTTCCTGAAACAATAACACAAAATACAAGGATGAGAAGCAGTCAGAGTTCTAGTGCCATATCCTAAAGCACGGGGTCAAAACAGGAACTAAAATACAAGGTAACTTTCATCTAAAGCATCTATGATCTGTGTGAATAGCATTACAATCCATACATCGATACTTGAGTTTATTACTCCTTTTTAAATCCTATGTGAAAATTCACATAAACTTATTGGATAACTGAAGCATTTAACCAGTTCTTTGAACCAGAGCTATAGTCAAACATAATCCACAATAAATAACAAATGGAAATTAATGAAAATCATCTTCGATCAATACTTCATTAATAATTCATGCGAACCAACATAATAGGAGAGAAAATAGACTCAACACAATCACAAGGTTAAGATAAGTATGCTCAAGAACCCCATGATTTACTAAGTTCTCAAATCGGACTCAAAACTTCAAAACCTGGACATATTGTTCTCTCTATCTTACTTTTCTCTTATCTTACGTATCTTGAATAATTTTCACAGACCTCTCTCTCGGCCTAGAATTCCCTTTTATAAAAACAAGGGAGCCAACAAGCTTTAGGCCAGAGAGTACACATGTCCATTTCTTACTGGACTGCTAATCCCTAATCAGTTATCTTTACATCATTTGTTGGTAAGAGAGGAAAAGCCAAAAAAAAAAATGATCATTAGTTTGTAGTGGAGGAAGAAGAGGCATTGCTCCAAGTGTCACTCCCCTGACATCAAAGCATCTTTTAACCATTTTTTTGCACTGATTTTATTTGAACAACTTGTACCTGAATCCAGAAAGAGAACACATTTTAAAATATAATAGCCAAGGCCAAACTTGTACTTTACATGACCAAATTGCAATTCTCATCCAAATTTTTCATAATTCAAGTTCATCAATGAACACCCTTTTCCATGACTCGAAATCCTCCTCAGATGACCAATTGAAAGCCACCACCTGGTCCACCATTTTTTGATAAGGTACATACTTTATCATCAATGACATGGCTATTTTATCAAAGTTTTCCAGGAAACTAATGACAAAATGATAACTTTTGTAAAGTGTTTTCCAACATACAGATATCAACATTTTTGCATATTTCATGTGTTTGGGCAATCACTATATTATTCATTTGCTCCTTCCACGCCTGCAAAGGCTTGACTTTATCCTGACTATGCAGAATATGAGGTAGTGGAGTCAAGTCCTTTCCATGATAAATATCCTTCAGTGCTTTGATTTTGGACTCCATAGGAGTAGCAAACCCCTAGAACTTTTGCTCGACAATACTCTTAACAAATTGATATGTTGTTATGACTGTAGGATATTTGTTCCCATGTCATTTTTCCCCAATTGCCATAAATTTTAACTTCTCCATTCTAGGGCCCCATCTATTTAGCAAAGGGACAGCCAATTGCCTATCCCTTGGAAGCAATTTGAGTGCTTGCAACATCAAGGCATAATTTGCATGAACACCATTCAACTTACTCTGGACCTGTTTATGTAAATGCCTTAACACAATATCAACAATTTTTGAGTTATTCCTTCCTGCTGCATCCCAGATTTGGTTTACCATCTCCTTATATTTTTCAACTTGCCGAATTAACTCTTCTCTAGAAGGATCTCCTCTTTAGCCACTAGCCCTTTCAATTACAATAGGCACTTGTCCCATATTATATGGGACAATTTCCCAAGATTGCTCCTGTGCAGAAGGTTGAGGCTACTCTAAGGGTGGGTCAGATACAGTATGGCTAAAGCTAGACTACCTTTGAGACCTCAAGGTTTCCATTTGTTGTCTTAGTAAAGCCATTTCAGTTTCCAATTCTGCCACCCTTTTTTGACTTTTGTTATACTCAATAATAATGTCATTATACTGGCTTCTCAGAGTATCTCGGTTTTTAGTTAAGTCCTCCACAATTGCCCTAGTGAATTTGGCAACATTCACAGCCATGTCAATAGCCTCCAATGCAGGAGTGTCAGCAACTCTTTTCACAACCAAATGACCACTGAAGTCAGATGCTTCTACAACAATAGGCTTTCTAGACCCAATGGAGAGTGACCATATTGCCAGAGCATCCCATTCCTCACTAAAGGTTGATCCTTTAAGTGCCAATGCAACCTCCTCCTCTATTGCAAGTAGCAGCCTATTAGCCCTTCTTACTATGTCAAATACCACAGCATCAACAATATCCCATTTAGGGAGTAGCAATATTCCACACTTTTGAACCAATGCCCTACCTTGTTTTGGTGTGATTTCCTTAAACTTTTCCTTCATTTGCACTCTAACCTTGGACTGGATTACCTGCTCTGGGAGCTCTGGATGCAAACTTCGTTCATGTGCTACTTTCTTAGTATATGATGAGAGATGAGCTCTCCATACAAAATATTCAAAAACACGAGTATGAATAAAAGTCATCCATCATGAACTCTTTGCAAGCCTCCATCTTCAAATCATCATTATTTGTAATCCCTTTGATCTCATCCTTTCCCAATCTTAGGGTGATTGTTCTTGAACTTGTTGCAATGTCAGTTGGGTCCAATGGCAACTCCGAATTCATTTCATCTGGAGTTACAATAATGTCTTCCTCATCATTACCCCTTTGGCCAACATCCCTCACACTATCAGTTCTATGCCTCTTTGGGGATGATGGGTGAATTTGTTCTGAAATCTTCGGAGGTGAATCCAGATCAACAATATTAGGCATTGATTGCCTTGGGATAGATGATGTGCCACTCATTGTAACCTCCTCTATCCTACTTATCTTTCTCCTAGAAAATACCTTTATCTTCCCCTAAGGCTGAGAAGTAGGCCTTTCTTTAGTTCTTATCTCAGGGTACTCCTCAGTAACTTGTGACTTTCCCCTTCCTTCTACAATCCTTTCCTCCTTTAAGACCCCTACCATGCTCTCAAAATTGTCAAGAGCATAGATTGCCTTGCTGAGCTCATCCTTGGCATCAGGTATAGGATCAAAATCAGGCATCTCTTCCTATTTACTTCTTACCATTTTTGAATAGGCAATGAATCTTGCCTTCCTCTCATCTTGTAAGTTCAAATCAAAAATGTCATCAGGAAAATAAAAATTATGAACAAAGGTCCCAGTCCAGTGCTTAGCCTTCATTTGGGAGATGAAACCCTCAGGATCATGATTCCTAGGGTGTACAGTCCTTAGCCTATACGGCTTGAGCAATAAATGCAAATTTCTCCACCCTCCCTTTATCATGACAAAATCGGCAAAAGCTGTATATTCAGGGAAGAAAGATCCCTTCTTATATTCAGCAGGCAAATGGAAATCTTGAGATTCTCCCAATTGCCTCATGATTTCTATAAAACCAAGTCTAAGGGGGACCTCCCTAGGTAGAACAAATGGGATGGCATTTGTGCCAAAAACCCTAAAAACTGTAGTGCCATGGTTGGGGATAATATCCCCCCAATTATGTGTCGAATTCAACTTAGGCCTCCTCTCCATAGGTCTTAGGAAATCATGAATTTCCTTTGGAATCCTGGGGGAATTAAAAACCAAGGCCTTTCTTATCCTGGATTCGAAAACATTATGAAAGGTTACATAATCAAACGTATAGTCATCCATGTCCAAGACCCTAGTCCAATACTGGATAGGCATCTCAATGTCTCCTTCTCTTTTCTTCAATTCTATATCTTTCTCAAACACACTCTGACCCCTATACAAAAACATGTGAATTAGCAGAGAAAACCATTTGAATCCTACCCAATTCTTCCCTAGCTTCAAAGCTGCCAAACCTGAATGCATTTTCTCTTCAAGGTAAGTGGCAAAATCATATACCACATTATAACCAGGGTGTTGGATGTTTACAGACATATACATCACCTCTATAGGAAAAGTCTTCTTCAAATCAATCCCCAGAACCTGACATAGTGCACAAACGGTCTTCTTAAAATGGGGGGCGAAATAGTCCACTGGGAAAGGATCAGGCTCATCCCTGCCAATAACAACTTTCTTCTGATTTTTTCCTCTTCCCGACACAACCAAATGGGGTATTAAAAGGGATGTCTTGATCAAAACCTTGGTGTTTCTATATTCCTCCCTGAAGACCTCCAATTTTATGGGAATCATATCCTGGCTCCATTCGTGCTAACCAAAAATCTCTATAATTTCTTCCTTGGTTACCCTGATCATTTGCTTGCCAAGATGTGTTTTGACAGTTCAAGTCACAAGGTCGTACTTGGCAGCAATATCCTTCAATAGGTCTACATCCTCGTAGAAATTGGGTACCACCAGCTTACCCAGGTCCAATCTCTATGGATTACACAAAGGAACTACCAAATTTCTATTCCCAAACCAATTGGAAAATAACTGCCAACCAGTGTATGGCAATTCGGCATCACGAATTGTACACTATTTATCCACTAAACCTTCATGAATCAAGGGTCTATAAAACAATACCCTTCCATCCTGCTTCTTGCTTGTAGAAGGTTTCAACAAATCAATGATATCTTATGAATAACCCCTAGGCGTAGCCTCGGAACTAGCAGTTCATGCCTTAGGTGTCATTTGTATCAAACAGATGATAATTCAAGCTAGGGTTATTTTAAATGACAAACAATTACACCCTACTTTTTATTGCCGTCACAGAAAGTTGTTCTATATTCAAAAATCTCTAGCAATTACCTATATAGGCTCTAAAAGCCAATTTGTTCAACAATTCACTAGGAACCGAAAAGAAAATAGTCACCAATTGTTCAATAGGCAATGCTAACACCTTCCGAAAACACAAGAGAAGGCGTATGTATTACTTACAGTTTATTTTGCAAAGCGTCAAATGCTGCGAAACTAGAGAACTGCGATAGTAGCCACTTCCTTTAGCACCAAACAATTTCTTACAAACCAACAAGCAACACTGAAATAGCCATTTATTGATCTTTTGGCATTTAATTATGCAGGCTGAGTCAAACTCGACCATTACTATTTTCTCGCGTGAGATAGAATGACTATAGTACAACACTAATTCATTTGAAAACAAGTCGTTGATCAAAAGCACAGTTAGCCAGGCAGACAGCCCAGATTAAGTCAAAAATGATTTTAAAATGCGAGCAAGAAAACTGCCCATCAGGTACCACATCAGTGCGAAATGGGTCCCACCACATTTGTCCCCCAGTAACATCTGTATCGGTGTCAAAAAATCGTGCACCTCATAGCATTATTAAAACTAACATTTTAATTGCGTGAGGTCAGCGATGGACGGCCGTGATGCATCAGAAAGTACATAGCTATCATCACCAGCATTCATCCTCAGTCAGCAATCAAAACTGGCCCCACCACGTTATGCAACAGGTGGCAACATCTTGCAAGCCTCGCAGCATTGTCATGAGGTAAGCACAAATCTTGCGAGGTGTGCGATGAATGGTTAAGATCAAAGTCGCTACATTCGTCAATCAATATAATTTGCACATGTGAAATAGTTATTTTTAAATAAGGGGACTGACTAGGCAGATGGGGAAATAACCCTTGGGGTCAGAAAGATATTTCAATGGTTAAGTTATAAAATTATTCGGCCAAAAATCATAGGAACACAAAGGTCACGATGCAAAATCGAAAGGACGGGTAAAAGGGGATGGTAAAGTTATAGCCAAAGAGGGATAAAATATGACTTAAGTGACTGATCACCACCGATAACAAGTCAACACTCAGAAAGAAAAACCCCCAATGCCTAGACCAATCAAAGATAATGAAAATAAACCCACCACAGAGGGGAAGAAAATAAAAGCTCCACTAGTGGCTCCGATTGGGGATGTATGCCCCCTGTGGGCATAGCAAGAATCCAAAATTTTCCTTTACGCAGACTAAACAGAGAGAGAAATAAAGCCAGGAACAAGCCCGAATAGGGAAAACAAACAAACACAAAACTAAAATGACCCACCTACATACACTATTTACAGGACTGCAAAACGTACATGGAAAAGAGCTATTTCAAGAGAAATAGTATTTCAAGAACTGTCCATGTACTGGTAGCTCAAGAATCTCACCCGTAAGTGATTGTAGAAAATATGAATCTTCCCCATGTGTATCCATAACAATATAAGGGCCCAATCAGAGGGGATCAAACTTGCCATGTTTTCCCTTGTCTTCTGATCTAGCATTTCAAAGCAGCACCATGGCTCCAGCATCAAATTTTCTCTCTACTGCCTTTCTATCATAAAGGTGCTTCACCTGAAGCTGCAACTTCTCATTTATCTTATGTGCTTCCCTTCTAGTTTCATCTAGTTGACTCAACTCTTCCATCCTAAGTTGCATTTCGTCACACACATAATCATCATATTCCTAGACAAATTTATACATTTTTAGTAAGTTATTCTGAGGAATGTGTGCCTCCATCCCATAGAATAAATTAAAAGGTGAATGACCAATTGCCTTTTTAACAGTAGTCCTATCAGCCCATAGTGTCAGCTTCAGATTTGAATGCCACGCCCTTTTGTTCTTTTCTATCATATGCTTAATAATCTTCATCAAACTCTTGTTGCTAGATTCTTCCTGTCCATTTCCTTGGGGATGATATGGGGATGAATATGAAACAGTTATGCCATACTAATTGCAAAAATTTACAAATTCTTCTGATCTGAAACACATTGCATTGTCTGACATAATTCTGTTAGGTACCCAAATCAGCTTAAAATATTTTTAGTCAAAAAGTCAATAACAACTTTGCTTGTGGCCCTTCTAGTCGGAATTGCTTCAATCCACTTAGTGAAATAATCCATAGCTACTAGTATCCACGCATGCCCCCCGCTAGATTTTTCAAATATTTCCCCTATAAAATCTATACCCCATTGCTGGAAAGGAGCAGAAACAGACACAGGTCTTAATGGTAAATTGCCAAAAAACTTTAACTTTTCGGCAAATCTTTGACAGGCATCACACCTTTTAACATATCTGTGTGCATCCTTGAATATAGTAGGCCACCAATATCCTGCTCTTAGAATTTTATTGGCTGTTGCTTTAGCCATATAATGTCCTCCACAAGCTCCCTTGTGCATTTCTATCAGCAGATCCTCAGCTTGATCTCCATCCACACCTAAGTATAATGCCCTCAGGGTTTCTCCACCATAGTTCCTCATCAATAATGACATATCTGATTGCTTGTAATTTAAGGGTCCTTTTTTTAGTAAGGGGAATACCTTCAGGACATTGCATTGTCTGCAAGTACTCCACAATCCTCCTATACCATCCACAGGTCTGCATGTCACAAATAGGTGCAATATTTTGTTGCTCTATATGGTTAATCTGATTGACTTCCAGATTTGCCTCAGCCATTAATTTGGCTAGGCCCTGACCCCTTACAAGCTTAGTAATATGTATGTCAATATTGAATTCTTGGATTCTGTTAATCCATCTGCACCTTCTACCTATAGTTTCTTGCTGGGTGAAGATATCTTTGACTGCGGCTGTTGGTACATAGGCAACAACAGTTGCTCCCATTAGGTAAGGTTTGAAATTTTTTACTACCTTTACCAAGGCATATGCCTACTTCTTAGATGTGTCATATTTCAACTCTGCAGCTTGCAATGATTTACTAAAAAATGCAATTGGCTGCTCAAAACCATCATTGTTCTTTTGTAACAGTACACCAGCTATAGTATGAAAAGAGGCAAAAGAGAATAACTAGAATGGTTTTGAATAATTCAAGGATTTGAGGATAGGTGCCTACTTGATTGCATCTTTGATAGCTTGGAAGGCTTCAGATGGCTCCCCTGTCCATATTATTTTTTCTCCCTTCCTCAACATCTTAGATATTGGGAGGACAATTTCAGCAAAGTTACTGACAAACCTTATTAAAAAATTTATTTGTCCAATGAAAGACTGGATACCTTTCACATTTTTTGGCTGTATGATCTTGTCAATAGCAGCCACCCTTTCGGGGTCAATCTAAATTCCATCTTTTGAAACAATATGTCCTAGCAATTTTCCTTCTTTCACCTCAAATGTACATTTTCTAGGATTCAGGGATATCCCATATTCCAAAGCTCTAACAAAAATCTTTTCCAAATGGGCACAATGGTCCTCTTCTTTCTTGCTATGAGCAGTAAGTTCATCCTGATAAATTGCAAGGAAAAGATCAATAAAATCTGCAAAAGCCAAATCCATTGCGCTTTGAAAGGTCGCACCAGCATTTATCAATCCAAAAGGAATTCTAACATACACATATGTACCTCATGGCATGGTGAAAGCAGTCTTACATTGCTCAGTCTCCTTAACCATTACCTGATTGTAACCGGAAAATCCATTCATCAATGATAATAATTCACAACTTGTGACCTTATGCAACATAGCCTCCATATTAGGCAAAGGGTAATTTCCTTTTAAAGAGGCCATATTCAAGTTCCTAAAATCAACACATAGTCTAATATCCCCATTCTTTTTTCTAACAGGTATTAAATTAGAGACCCAATATGAATGTCTAATTGGTTTGATAATTCTTGCTTCCCTTAATTTAGCAAGCTCTTCTTGCATTTTAGGTTGCAGGGTAGGATTAATAGGTCTTTGTTTTTGCTTGAAAGGCTTCATATCAGGTTTTAATGGGATCTCATGCTGAAACAAATCCTCCCTATATGCCTTCAGGTCTTCATACGAACAAGCAAAAAGATGTCTATATTTCTGAAGCGAGGTAATCAACATTCTTCTAACATGAGGCTTCATTTTCTTTCCAATGTAAACATTCTTAGGAGTATATTTTGTTCCCAGGTTTACTTCTTCTAGGTCATCCTTATGAGATGGTATTTGCTTAGCTTTTTCCATATCAAGGCCATTAAACACCCTCTCAAGGGCAACCAAACCTCTAGGGATAGTATTAGTTTTAAGCTGGATAACCTCATTTCCAAATAAGGTCTCCTTACCATCAACATTAGTTACAAATGAACCGAAATCAATTTCCTGGCTTTCATATTGATCTACACAATGTTAAAACTTTAGAATATCAGTGTCATAAAAAAACACTTGCCAGTTGCATACATTATTAGCCACTGTAGGCCTAGTTTGTACTTCTATTTGTGAGATGCCACCAAAAGTAACATCATCAAGTTTAACAGCAATATTTGCTAGTAAATCTACTCTAGCATTTTGTCCTCTTTCAACCCATTCAATGCCAAAAGCATTAAATCCTTGAATAATGTCCCATACTGCATTTTGGTATTGTTTGAGCCTCTTATCTTTAGCTACAAAGCGGGATCTTATTTGGGAAACCACTAATTCAAAATCTCCCAAAACCTTTAACACCTTAATACCATGTTTTGAAGCTATCTTCAGGCCGAGTATGAGAGCTTCATACTCAACAACATTATTAGTACAAGAGAATTACAATAAGAATGAATAGTTGAAAGTTTTACCTTGAAGTGAAACAAAATATATTCCTACTCCTGATCCTTCTTTAGAGCAAGCTCCATCAAAATGCATGATCCATAAATCTCCTTCTGATAATTCCTTGGAAGCTTCTTTATCAATAGGTGTTGGTTTGGTATGTTCTTCTATTTTATCTTCCTCAATATGGAAGTTATCCAAATTAGTTTCTACAAAGTTAATTCTGATAGGTCCTAATGGGTCCTCCACATTTTCAATCATGTGGGGGGCTCTTTTCTCTCTATCTACCTTAACATCTTTTTGTTCAATAGAAAAGGTGGCAAAAGACAAGTCACACTATATACTTCCACCCATTGAAGCACTCCAAGGCCGAGACAATAGCATACCATAGGTTGGTGGAATATCCACCACTGTAACACTCATATGTAATTCTTTTTCAGGAAAGACTGCTATTCTATATAGAACATCATTTATGATACCTATAATAGGTACTTCCCTAGAGTCCATTGCATAGCACTTACCATATGTACTATCAACTGTCATCCCCATTGCATGCATTATTTTTACTGGCATCACATTGTTAGACGCTCCTGAGTCAATCATGCAATTTCTTAGCATTTTTCCATCAATTATTAAGCTCAAGAAAAAATGATTGACATGATTTGGGTTAGCTGTAACTGTAGTCCCCAAATATATTTGCGGACTCTCTGTAGTGACTTCTTCCACTGTCTTTTGCTTTTTTGTATCATTCTGATCAGATACTACTTCATCTTTTCTATTTGTGGGAATACTATTTATAAGTGCAACAGTCTTATCTTTATGCTCATCATTTCTAGGAAAGGAACAGTAACCTTAACTTACGAAAGCACTTGGAACATATCTATTGACGTATACTTAGGTAAATCGGGGAAGCATGTTTTTTCAGAAATTACCTTTTCTTTCCCCTTCAAAATTTCTTTACCAGAAGACTTGTGGTTACTATCCTTATTATTTTGAAGTACAACTTCACCATTCTCTTTGGCCTTGTCCACCTTTTTTGCC
Source organism: Sequoiadendron giganteum (assembly GCA_007115665.2). Lineage (NCBI taxonomy): Eukaryota > Viridiplantae > Streptophyta > Pinopsida > Cupressales > Cupressaceae > Sequoiadendron > Sequoiadendron giganteum. Next base: position 602,509,668 of record CM021104.1, read on the forward strand.
CATATCCTGGGTTTTCTTATCTCCTTAGGCTTTGGATCAATATTTTTAGCCTCCAAACTTGCTTTTGGCTTAATTACCTCGTTCTCCTTTATGAACAAACTACAAGGTTTACCAAACTCACCAGGGACAATCCTATTTCTCATTTGTATATTGTTCCTTTCCCTAGCAAATAAAGCCACAGTGTATTTTTCAATTTCTTCATCAGAAGGTCTCCTCAACACCGTATCATCTATCTCAAACTCATTCACAAAACAATCATCATTATCTTCTTCATTTGGAAACACTTGGTGATGATATATGCCATTTTGTTGCCTCTGAGCATTAACATCCCAGGCACAAGACTCATCTTCTGAGGAATAATCATCATAGGCCAGATCGGCTGGTCCTAACAATACATTGGTCATTGTGTCTTGGTCTTGGGTATTATATTTTAAAATGCATTCTCTTTCCGGATTCAAGTACAAGTTGTTCAAATAAAATCAGTGCAAAAAAATGGTTAAAAGATGCTTTGATGTCAAGGGAGCGACACTTGGAGCAACGCCTCTTCTTCCTCCACTACAAACTAATGATCATTTTTGTTTTTGGCTTTTCCTCTCTTACCAACAAATGATGTAAAGATAACTGATTAGGGATTAGCGGTCCAGTTAGAAATGGACATGTGTACTCTTCGACCTAAAGCTTGTTGGCTCCCTTGTTTTTCTAAAATAGAATTTTGGGCCGAGAGAGAGGTCTGTGAAAATTATTCAAGATACGTAAGATAAGAGAAAAGTAAGATAGAGAAAACAATATGTCTAGGGTTTGAAGTTTTGAGTCCGATTTGAGAACTTAGTAAATCATGGGGTTCTTGAGCATACTTATGTTAACCTTGTGATTGTTTTGAGTCTATTTTCTCTCCTATTATGTTGGTTCGCATGAATTATTAATGAAGTATTGATCCAAGATGATTTTCATTAATTTCCATTTGTTATTTACTATGGATTATGTTTGACTATAGCTTTGGTTCAAAGAATTGGTTAAATGCTTCAGTTATCCAATAAGTTTATGCGAATTTTCACATAGGATTTATCAAGGAGTAATAAACTCAAGTATCGATGTATGGATTGTAATGCTATTCCCATAGATCATAGATGCTTTAGATGAAAGTTACCCTGTAGTTCAGTTCCTGGTTTGACTCCATGCTTTAGGATATGGCACTAGAACTCTGACTGCTTCTCATCCTTGTATTTTGTGCTATCGCTTCAGGAAATTTTAATCGAATAACTCATACCAGCACACTAGGTGTAATTTCAATTCCTTGTTAAATAGATCCGAGCTTTTCTAAGAAGTAGCCATTTTCTTGAAGGTTTATCTCTTTTAACACTGACAAGAATTTATCTATTTTTTTTCCACACATGAGCAAATCATTTCTATCATGAATGACAAAATATTTTAGGAAAACCCTCCTAGATCTTACAGAGTCTGAAGTTTAGGAGAGATAGCAGCTTTATTGTTATCTTCTCGTTAAGTTGGCATGGTGCTTTCAGGACTGTAATAATTGAGCATGGTAAGCTCATAGAAGCTTTTGTGGGTTTTGCTTGGGTTGTTATAAAAAACGCCAACAAAATTATTTACATTTGTATTTTTGAGTTTTTGTATTGGGTTGGGTAGATAGAGGTTTGTTAAGTCTGAGTTATTTTTGAGTCTAGAAGCTGTAATTTCTGATTTTATAAGCAAATACAGTCAGTTTGTGCAAATAAATCATGAAATGTGTTTGCATTTTCATGAATATCTTCAATTTGTCTCCATACTTGTACAGTTAAATCATATGAATTCAATAATACAAAGTATTTTGAGTTTATCATCTCAAATTTCATGAGATTGTGTTATTTGTTTATGGGTCTATTTCAAAGAAATGGTTAAATACTTTGAGCAGATAATAGTGATTTCAAGTGTGCAGGTTGGATTTGATAAGGAGAATTTGATGGATAATAGGAGTGGGATTGTTGGTGTAAGACACTAACAGTTGATACAAAGCATCAACAATTTTAAATCCACTGGTTGAATGCCATTTGGTCATAAAGTTGTCTTATGTATTTGACTCCATGTCCCAGAATTGGCACTGATTTATCTTGCAGCTTAATGCATCTCAGAAACAAAATTTTAAATGTAAAATCATTCTTGTTCTTATTGTTTGGAAAGTTGTGTCTGTCATGTTCTCCTTGCTGATTAGTGAAATTCATTCAATAGTTTTCCAATATTGAGTGATACTTTAAGTTTCTCAGCAATTATGTGAGAACATAATTTGTTGAGCAATATCCTGTTACTTGTGTGTCTATATTGTTTGATATTGCTAAAGGGTTACCCCCCTAGGTCTTACAGAGCTTGAAGTGCAGGGGAAATGTGTATCCATTCCATTTCCTATCAGTTGGCCACTAGTTTTTGTTGTTCTTCAATATAGAGGTTGGATACCTCTTAGAAAACTGCAAATCCTAGCTCGGTTGCTATATATGTATGTATTTATACTTATATATATATATATATATACTTACATATATACAAACACAAGATCCTTTTTTCTTGACTAGCATAAAACTCAACACCATAATCAATTAATAGAAACCACACTTCAATCTATTTACAATAAGTGAAAATTAGGTCAAAATAAACACAAAATATGGTCATACACACAAGGCATGTGGGCTACTATTGACAACACCACATGTCCACATAAACATTTGCAGAAAGGATACATGTATAGAAAGGAATCATTAGGAAATGATAAGATTTTTTATTCCATTTCTCCCAATAATAAATTGCAATTGTTAAAATAAAAAAACTAGGAAACAAAACACCAATTACCAATGACAAAATTGCAAAACAAAAAAAACAAAAACTTCATTTTAATAGTTCTAAATACACATATTTGAAAGAAGTCTTATCTGTAAAAGATATCCATGATTTACATGGATCAAAACATCAATGGTACATCATATGTATTATAAACAAATAGAAATCTATCAATTTCTATCACTGTTCCATGTACACATAATTAATTTGGATTGAAAAAATAAAAAGTGTAAAAAAATAGCATAAGCTTCATTTTAAGACTTCCAAATTCACATCTTCAACAAAAGTCTTATTTTTTATAGAAATGAATGGTGTACATGCATCAAAACATCCACACTACGTCAAACCATGACTAAAACATTAAAAGCCAATGAGGAAATTGCAAAAATAGAGATCAACCAATTAAAAAACTCATTGATAAGGAACACCAAAGATTCAATCATGACAAAAATGTAAAAACTATGAAATCATATTGTAAAATATATAGGAACTTACAAGTGCCTCATTTTTCACTCCTAACATGATAGATATAAACCCTCTTAACAGACACATATTTCACCCCCATCAAACAATCTAAGAAAATGAATAGTCTGACATGCTTAAAACTTGATATCATAAACCATTAACAATGGTTGCACTTTAGTCTATTCATAATAAAAGAAAAATAGAAAATAGTATCATACATACATATATATATTTGCATATATATATAAATACATACATACGTACATAGATATATAAACACATACATTTATATAAATACATATGTATAGATACATACATATATATACATATATATATATGTATGCATACACACATAAAATGACACTATAAAATATGTCAACCTCATCAAACAACTTGAGTAGTTGAACCAACAATGTAAATAATACTTTGCTCGACAGACTTAAAACTTCACACTATAAGTCACTAATGATGCATGTACTTCATTTTATTCACAATAAATGAAAATTCACAAATAGTAAATGAAAATTCACTCATTAAAACACCACACATCGCCAGAAACAATGGTTGTTAAGACACGACTATATCAAAGCTCATTACAATAATTAAATAAATTACAAAATGACAAAGCCATGATGAAAATACCAATATAAATACATATATATGTATGTGTATATACTTATATATACATATAAATGTACATATATATGCATGTATACATAAATACACTTATATATGCATTCGTATATACATTCATATATATATACATATAATAAACAATGCAAATACTCCTTTGCTTGACAGACTCAAAATTCAACACCATAATCGATTAATGGCGACTGCACTTGAATCTATTCACAATAAATAAAAATCAGATTTAATTAAATGCAAAAATGTAGAACACGCATACATATATATACATAAAACATATATATGTACATATATATATATATATATGTGTGTGTGTGCATACACACATTATACATGTACATATACAAATATATATTTATGTATATATATTGATATATATATACATATATATGTATGTGTATATACTTATATATATACATACATATATGTATGTATACATACTTATATATATTTACATACATACATACATACATATACACACAAGACCCTTTTTGTTTTATAGCCATAAAACTTAACACCATAATCCATTAATGGTGGCTGCACTTGAGTCTATTTAGAATAAGTGAAAATTAGGTCTAAATAAACACAAATTATGGCCATACACACAAGACATGTGGACTACTATTGACAATGCCACATGTGCACAAAAACATTTGCACCAAACACACATGTATATCAAGAAATAATTAGGAAACAATAAAAAATTTCTTCCATTACTCACAATAATAAATTGCAATTGCAAAAATACAAAACGAGGAAACAAAACAGCAATTCCCAATGACTAAATTGCAAAAAAAACACATAATTAATTTTAATAGTTCCAAATACACATCTTTCAAAGAATTATTATATGCTCAAGATATCCATGACTTACATGCATCAAAAAATTAATGCTACATCAGATATATTGTGAATAGATATACATATTTCAATGTCTATCACTATTTCATGAGCACACAATTAATTTGGATTGAAAAAATATAAATTGCAAAAAAATAGCATAAGATTCATTTTAAGACTTCCAAATACACATCTTCAATAGAAATATTATTTTTTCAAGAAATGCATGATGTACATGCATCCAAACATCCATGCTACATCAAACCATGACAGGAACATCAAAATCCAGTGAAGAAATTGCACAAATAGAGATCAACCCTTAAAAACACTAATCAATAAAGAACACCAAAGATCAAACGATTGCAAAAATGTAAAAAACTATGAAATCAGAGTGTAAAAGATCTAGGAACTTACAAATGCCTCCTTTTTCACTCCCAACATGATAGATAAACCCTCTCAGTAGACACAAATTTCACCCTCATCAAACAATCTGATCTAGTGAATAGCTCGACAGACTAAAAAAATCACACCATAACCCACTAAGGATGCACTTCAATATATTCACAATAAACAAAAATTAGCAAATAGTAAATGCAAATATACTCATTCAAATTTCATGCATCAATAGATACAGCAAGTGCAAAGAACATTACAAAGCCATGACATATTTCCAATAGCAATAAACATTAGGAATTGGTTAAGTTCATTACAATAATCAAACTAATTACAAAAACACAAAACCATGAGGAGAATACCAATAGCTAATGAGAAAATTTCAAAAGAGTTTCAAAATTCCCTTTTAATAAATTAATCCCCAAAAAATTAGCATAGTGGCATTTATATATATTTTAGTAGCATGATTTATGAGGCATGCACTAATAAGAATCACCACACTAAAAACATTAGTTTCCCACCTTATAATGCAAAGAATAATTGGACAAGAGATTTTAAACAATGTAAACATATTTGTTACAACATGCATATCGACAAGACTTCTATAAACCCTTTCAATAGCCACAAAATTTACACCAACAAATTTTACACCTATCTTGACCTATATTTCAATAAATAGATTGGAGTGTTGTTGACATGCATGTGTCATAGAAAAAATATTAGTTGTAGTGTTAATAGTTGCCAACAAAGAAATTGAAATTTATGAATTATGGTGTAAAGTCTATAACTAAACAAACATGAACCCCTAAAAGCACTCAATGATAAGGAACAACAAAGAATAACCCATTAGAGGGACATAAAAAATAAAATGAAATGGCAGTGTATTTTTTGATAGATTGTTTGATGAGGGTCAAATATGTGCCTCTTGATAGCCTTAATTTTTTTTGGCACATCCTGATCTTTGCTAAAATCACATATTTTTAGAAAATATAATGATTTAAGCCTTGAAAAGTTCCACTTAAAGGATTCCAATTGAAGAGGATTTGATCAAAGCACAATAGATCAAACCCCCTTTGATATAAATCCGCTAGTTTTAAACCATACCTATAACTGAGTCTCCTTTACACCTATCAAAATGTTGATAGGAAACCACTTTTGATTTACCTTTTGGGGAATCAAATGAATTGATTTAATATTTTTTTTTAATTATGTAGTATTTATCATAAGATTCCCAAAAATTATACTTTTAAATATATTTAATTTTATTATTATTATTATTATTTATTTTTTGTGAATGTAGGTTTTTCACCAAAAATCAAGCTCTCAGTTTTACATGTGGAAAAATAGTAGATTATAAAAAAAATCTCAAAAATATGTTCATGCTAGGTATTGATGTCCTTGATCCAGTAAAAAAATTGAATTTTGATACATACAAAAAAAATTATATATTGTTTATGGTCCGCCTATGTCTAAATTGTGATTGGTTTGACTTCAAAACTTGATTGAGAAAAATATATTCAATAACACTATAAAAAAAAAATTAACATGCTAGATATTGTAGTTACAAAGCTAAATTCAAAAAATTTAGAATTTTATCCTTCATAGAAAAAAAATTATGTTGTTTAGGGTGAGCATCACTCTTTAAAAATGGTGTTTATTGTTAAAAACTAGTTTTCGAAGGAGATGGAAAACGAAATGAAATCTAATTCAAAAAAAATAAAAATATATATTTAGAATCTACAGAAAAAATGTCACAAATTACTAGTTTGCATCATCTTCAAATTCCTCATGGTTTGGAAGCTATAGGTGCTCGAAAGTTAAGATTTAGTTAAACAAATTCAATTCAATGTCTAGTTAGGCAAAAAATTGTAAACCAGTATTGTGGTATCATCCAAGGAAGAGCACCACACTCTTTAAGATGGTGATTTTTTTTACCCAAATCCTTACATTCATTAGTAGAAAGACCATGAACTCTATGATATGCACAAAATTAATTCTTGTAGTAATATTTCTTTCATGTTCATGGAGGGAGAGATATCAAATGATCTTAGAGGAGTCTTGACAAGATACTCTCTTGATCAAAAGTAGAGGATGTTTTATTTGCACTAGATGTCATACACACACACTAAATGATAAGGCCTTAGATGAAAATGGAGATAAAGGTGGTAAACCTATATCTTTCTTGAAAGAGTATGGTATATACTTCACTTGTTCTCCATCATTTTGCTTCATATTTTAATTGTATCCAATACCATAAAAATCTTCCAATTCAAATGAAGGAGGTTTATTCTTTTGAGAAGGATTGGCTTCTTCATTAGAACACAAATTCTTTTGAGGTTTCTTATAGTTATGCATTGTCCTCTCATGAGGGATGGGAGTTAAATAGACCCCATCACCACCATGTGGTAATTTTTTTGGCATATAACCAAGCTGATAAAATGAAAAAAAATGTTGTTCTGGTTTAGATTGTGATACTTTGTACTCTCCTATAAAGTAGGGCATAAAATATGATGAACCCCCATTGTCACTAGAACTTGTGTCTGAAAATGAATCGATTGTATATGACTCTCTGCACTTTGAGGGTGAGAGTTTGGATTCTTCATGGAAATGAGGCATAAAATCTAATGACCCCCAGTCATCACTAAAGAGTTGTGTTGTAGGTGAAATACATATAGGATTAACATCAACCTGTATAGGTACAACTTTTTTTTTGGAATGGAAGTATTACAAGATTTGGGATTGTTGTGATCATATGATTTATAGCTTTGTTTGTCTAACTTTAACCATGTATATCTTATTTTTTTATTCAAATTTCATCTCACAATGAAGAGTATATGGGTCTCCTTTCATAGCATGAATCCATGGTCTCCCTAGGAGAAGATTGTATGAAAGAGGTCTTGGCATGATATGGATAAGGGTAGGAAACACTATAGGTTTGACCTCAATAGGTAATGTGATCATTCCTAATGGTTTCCTATTAAAATTTTTAAAGCTAGAAATATTAACATGATTAATTTGATTACAAAATATTTTTTGATTCAATTGTGTGTTAATTTTTGCATCAATGTTTTGGATGACACTCTGTGATCCATCATCAGGATGAAAATGAGAGCACCAAGAGAAGAATGATAAGATGCAGACCAAGAAATGCCTACATAGGTTTGACAAGGGAAGGAGGGAGAAGGGTTTGCATGGTAAGAAAGGCACATGTAAATGAATTGACGGGAGAAAAATTCATAACATTGCAAACTAAAAACAACATTACAAAAACATAAAAAATTCAAAAAATTCAAAAAATTATTTTAAAAAAATAGAAGGAAATAAAAAAAAAGGCCTCTTGTCCACAACATTTTTATCTAGGAGTTGAATTTTACAAACATTAATACCTACTCCATTGTCTATGAGAGTGCACCTAACTATGGTTTCACTAATGATCACCGTTATCATTAAGGCTTCATTTTTTTTTAATATCAAGTGAGGGTAATTCATGTTTAGGGAATGTGATTTCAAATTGTATGACTTGCATATGATCAAAGGAGAGTTCTACATCATTCAATTTCATATAATATTGGATATACTCCTATTTTTTTGCAACATTTCTTGAAATAACCAATTGTATGTAGGTGATGTTTGAACAAGATTCCATAAGGATATGCTAGCAGGAGTCTTTTTAAGGTCTTCAACTAAATTATGTAAAGGCGGGCAAGGAGCACTAGGAAAAATATGTTGAGACAATGGTAATGAAGCTAGAGTGGTTTGGGGTTTCCTATAACTCAGTTGCTACAAAATATTGGTACTATAAAGTTTCATTATAGGTTTCAAGAGATCTCTTATTTCCTTTTAATGTGGTTCACTAATGGGAGGTGACTTAGGAAGCTCACTAATTAAAGGAGATCCAATATGTGACATCATAACCTCAACAAACTTGTCCTTATTTTCATAATCTCTTAGTGAAGAGGATTCTAATGTTACTTCATCATCTTCATCTAAGGAAGCCTCATTACTAATGTTTGAAAGAAATGTGTTAATGTTCACAATGATATTCTCCCTAGTAGGAGATGTTTTAGGATAAATACAAACTAGATGTTCATATGAATTCATCACAAGTAAGGGAGTCATAAATGGTTGGAGTTTCTTGCTTATCAATCATGGAATTCCCTTTTTCAATATTTTTTTCCCTAGGGGAAGAGAGGAAATTGATATTCTCATAACTTTCATTAATTGGATTTTCTAACATCAAATTAGCTTCCTCACCACTAGGAGAATAATAAATGTGATTGTCATGATTGTCCATAATTTCATCCCTTTGTCCCATAATTTCTTCCAAAATAGGATAGGTAGGGGGAGAAACATAAAGAGGGTTGTCATAGATCTTAAATATTTGATCATCTAGCACCAACATATCCTCCTCATTTACAATTTCATCCTCTTTCACTAAAACATTATCACAAGAGGGGAAGATGTTGGGAGATGAATGTAGACTAGTTGAAGTGTAGGTTTCAATGGTCTCTTCTTGTGTTATGTGATCATGATGATTTCCTATGGTTGTGTCCTCTTGTTCGGCAACTTCTTACCCAATAAGAGAGGTAGGAAAACATAAACAACTAGGATTCTCAAAATTCTAACTGATTGGTTCTTCTAACACCAAAATATATTCTTCATGAATAAGAGAGATATTAGGAGAAGAATGATTATGATTGTTATGATTTCCCAAGGTTGTATTCTATTTCGCTAAGGCATTCTCATAGAGATGGAATATGAAAATTTTCTTAGCATGCCTAGATAGGTAAGATACTAACATTGTTTGACCAAGAATGAAAGGTATTTCTAACCATCTCATGCAATGCTTCAAGAATATCAAAAATTTATATCGAGAGATGAAAAATAATTTTATCCAATGTACGCAAATATTTAAGAATGCAAACAATGTGTATCCAAAAATCAAAAGCACTTTTATCAAACTTATGAAAATATTTATGAATGTAAACATTGTGTATGAAAAAGTGAAAAGTAATTTTATCCATATTATGTAAAGATTCAAAAATGTAAACATTTTTCAGATCTGGTGATTTTTTCTACTAAAATGATTTAGAAAGAACTCAAAGATGACTACTCTAAATTGATGTTTTTGACCTAGATGAATAAAATAGAACTTACTGAAGCTTTGCAAACTAATACTATAGGTTGCCAACAAGTTTGAGAAGTACAAAATAAAGGATTTTAATGTTGTAAAAGGAAGTTTTAGGCTTGATTTGGTACTAAACCATCCAGAGGGGCATATGAGTCCCAACCAAGGATTTTCAAGGATTCAAAAGTTGATAAACAATAAACATAAAATACATAGAAATCAAAGAAACCACTTGTACTGGGACTAAATTGCCTAGAGGGGCATACAAGTCCTAAATTAGGGTTTTTGCATTAGTTTCAAAAAATTCATAGTGAATGTTAGGTTTTCTAGTTTGAATGTTGTCTATGCTAACTGTAATTACATATTTTAAGTGAAATTCAATGATGCAAGAGGCAAAAATGCAATCTATATGCACTTTAACTAATGCAAGATTTAGAAACCCTAGATACAAATTAACTAATGAAAAACATAATGCAAAGTTAATGTAAGATAGATCTAGGATATGATGCACTCCAAATCATAAAATAAGATGTTCTATAGGGAATATTTACCAAAATGAAATGAAGAAAATTATCGCTTTATGCATAGGGAGATAGAACAACCAATTTCCTTCAAGTTTCATCTCAATCCAAGCATGGGATGAGGGAGATAGATCTACTAGAAGGGTGTCCTATGGAGTCATTAAAGACTAAAAAGGGGGTTCACCACCAATCAAGGGCTTGGAAAAGACAAGAAATGTAAATGACATGCAAAACCTAAATATATGACATATAATATGAAACTGGAAGACATAATAACAAACTAAGAATGAGCAGAGGGGTAGCTAGAAGAAAAATGTGATCAACAAAAGCTCCAAAACCCTGAAATTCTAACTTTTAATGCTCACTGGGACTCACATGCTAGCTTGGGAAATTTATTCTCAATATAGGGTGGAGTTAATGGAAATGGATGCTCCCCATATTTGAGGCATAAACACAAGGATATGGTTCCTATTTCTCACTTGCTATACTCAAAGATAGCTTAGAGATTTTGATGCAATAAATAATGGAGAGAGATATCTAACAATAAGGTATCCTAGGGATTTAATATGATCTAATGAGGGATTCACCACCAAGTTTATACTTAAAAAAGATAATGAAATGCAAAACCCTAATATGATGCAAGCTTGAACTAAATGACTTAAAATGCATCTAAAAAAGATAATGAGTTGTGAAATGAAATATGTGCACCTAGAAACTTGATGATGATAAGAAACAACTCTAAAATTTTGAAAAACGTGAATTTTTCACCTACTAGGACTCATTCGTCATTCTAGGTGAATCGATCCTTGTTCTTGATTTCTACACTAGAGAAGCTTTTAGGAAAATGAGTATCCAAATTTTCAAAGATCTTTGAAAAAACCTAAAGTGGAACTCATTTTTCACTTGTAGAAAATGAGTCTAGTTTGGCTTTTCTAGAAATTCAAAGTTATGATCTGTACCTCTTAGTTTTCTCTTTCTGAGCTTGTCCAGGTTTCCATATCTGAAACCCTAATTTTGGGGTTGTAGATGACATTCTAGTGAAGATAATGACCTTGAAAATTGGGAGACAACTCCAACAAGATTGAAACCTAATACTCAATGATCTTCAAGTCTTCAATACACCTAGATCTATAATTACACAAAGAAAGAGATCAAAAATGTTGATTGTTAGGGAATAGAGGTTTACCTTTGTCAAACCCCTTGTAGATAATTAAACCAAATGATGAGACAATGAACTAAAGGAATGAAACATGAAACAAATAACCTGAATAATGGACAATAATACCAAGTGAATGATGTTTTGTAGATGATGCTTTGTAAATCTGCAACTCAACATGAAATGGCCATGAAGGATGTAGATCTTGATCTTTGACAATAGGAGTAGAACAATGCTTGTTCTTGGATCTTCAATGCCACATCACAACACTAGCTCAAAAACATGCTTTATGCTTTAAATTCTTGATTTGATGATGGATATTGAGTTCTTGCAACAATTGATGAAGAATTTTGCCCTTGAATGCCTTTGAATTGATCTTGAAAGCTATCTTGGTGACTTTGTGAAATCTTGGAATGCATAAATCTTGGGTACTTGGATTGATGGCATGAATGTATGATGATATAATTATTTGAGATCTCATTTATATAGGAAATCCACTCAAATGACCGTTAATTGGATCCCAAGGCTGATATGGAAGAAATTTGAGCTTAAAACCTAGTTTTTCTTGCTCAAACCTCAAAAATAGCTCAAATGGAACTCATTCAGCTCTTGGGTGAATGAGTCCCACTTGGATGGTACTTATTCACCCAAGGTAGAGAATGGGTCCCACAAGGTCTATTTTTCTTATTAGAATGTCGGGGAGTGAAGAAATTAGGTTTGCATGTTGATATTTTCAATTTTTTGATTAAAATATGCATTGGAATGCACAATATGGGGTCATAGGGGCCTATAAATGATGATATAAAGGTCATAAATTTAATAGGGACCAAAATTTCATTTGAAACTATAAATAAATACACTTTACAACATAAAATTAAGGAAAAATTGGATTTATTTAGCTTAGAAGGGCCCTAATCCCATGTGAATGTGTAAAACACATTACAACACTAGATTAGGTCCACCTTAGTTTACAATCCTCCTAAAATTAATGTGAAAGTGTCAGTAAATACACTTTACAAAATTAAATTAAGGTATATTTAATTTAATTTAGCTTAGAAAAGGCTCAAGACCTAGTAAAACACCTCACAACACTAGATCAAGGAGACACTAAACCTAATTTATCATTAATTACTCCCAAATTATGTGAGGGAAAGGGATACTTTTTTGGTGGTTACATATAGTTTCTTGGTAGGATCTGTAACCTCTCGGTGACTAGTCTAGATCTGTAAAAGACTGTAAAAAATAGTCTATTGGGACTCATATGCCCAAACTATTGCAAAGTGTCCTATTTTGTCATGAAATGTCCCAAGAGAAAAAATTTCAAGTAAAAAATTGTAATCCTCTGAAGATGGATTAAATAAGCACTTTCCCACCGATTTCATGCAAATAGGTTGGATATCTTGCTCTAGATCTAATTTTTTGTGAGCCTTGACAACTTTCTATGACAATTTTGACAAATTTTGCAACTTTTTCTTCAACCTATAAACTTGCAATCACACAAGGAGAGGAGAAAAATGTTGCTTTAATAGGGAATAGGGGTTTTCCTTGGTCAAACCTCATTTAGGTAATCAAACCTTTTTATGAAAAATGAAAAATGTGATGCAAAGAAGGGGTGGAAAACTCCAAACAATCCTCAAACAAGAAAACTTTCAATCTCTTAACATTCACATGATGGTTTTCATTTATTAGGCCTCAATCTCCTAGTAGTATTTTAGATTGACTAAAATGGGCACAACTTCCAAGGAAAAATTGATCTTGAAAAGAAAAACAAATATTTAGATACCCTTTATGGCTCTATTCAACATATGAAGAAATAAGATATGGTTACTTTGGAAGGAAAGTTTTAAAACTTGACTGTTCTACTCTTGACTAGGCTTGAAATGGAGTAGCAAATTCATTTTTTTTGGTTATAAATTTCAAACCAGACTTGATACCAAAAGTATAAACACAATTCTAGATACCATTTGGGCTTTATATAACATATCCAAAAAGTCCATGATCCATCAAGAATTTATTATCTAGATGGTGATGAGATAGTGCAAAATAATGCAAGATGAAATGCAGGATGGGTGCTCATAGATCAGGATTGGGATTTTCCATCATTCCTTATTGTTTGATATCAAAACATAGACACGATGCATCAAGGTATTGATAACTAGGATGGCGGTGTATCTAGTGTAATGGACTTTGAATTGACAAGAAGATAGGATAGTTCTTGTTCACACCTTGACATACAAAAACATTGTTGGAATGTAAGTTAGAAGTTTAGAACATATTGGACCAAAGCATATGCAATTGTCAACAACATACTCCAAATGGCCTTCCTACACACAACTAAGCATGTATGCACCAAGATTATTTTACAAGAGTATCAAAAAACACAAAAAATGAAAGATAATGATCGATGCCCCATTCCTTTCTCTCTAAATCATTTTAGATAGACATCATCGAGAGGTCCTTGGAATGGGTCATTAAGATAAATCATAAGAAAAGATCAAAGACAAATAGTCAATGTTATATATATCTCCCACCTTGTATAATTTAGCTAAAGTGACAACTGATATTGATACCCATTGTAGGAAGGATACATCCTAGGACATGTTGATTAGAGGTTGTTTGATGTTTGGATGATGATGCTAAGATGAGATGTTGATACAAATTTCACTGATGTATTTACCTATGATCTAGAATTTAGACTTTGACACTTAGGTTCTCACTTTATGACTTGCTACACTTGCTTTCTACTTGAATTACCAAAGGGTGAAGGTGACAATCAATTCATTATGGGTGAAAGAAAGATGGGATGGATGGAATTTTAGATTTTTTGGAATATTTAAATGTTTTCTTTGATATTTTGAAATTTTTTGAGGCTATTTTTGGTTTTTTTGAAAGTTTATATGAATTTTTTAGGTTTTATTTTTATTTTTTGAGGTTGTTTAGGGTTTTCTGAATATTTGAGGCTTTTTAGGTCTTTCAAACATTTTATGTTGTTTTGGTGTTTTCTATTTTCTGAATATTTTTGTGTTTTCAAGATATTTGGATGTTTTGGGGTTTTCTGAATTTCCAAGTTTCGACAAAGAAACTAACCTAAAGACCTATACTAGGGGCCTCGAGGGCTTATAAAAGATTAGCCTTGCCTACATTATACACACAGAGACCATGTAGTTCAATTGACTGGACCCATTTATAGTACAAAGATATGAACAGATAAGAGCAACACCTAATTACAAGGAACTGCTAAAGGACTGACCTAGGGTGTCTCGAGGGCACATCAATGATGGCCTTGCCTACATTCAAGCTCAAAGACAATGTAGTTCAACTCAAGGCATTTTTTTTTGGGATTTTTTATATTCAATCTTTTTAAAGATTTTGATGTTTTTTGAATGTTTTGGATATTCGCTGTAAATGTTTTTACAAATATTTTTGGATTTTCTAGATAAGATTTTATGATTTTTTTTTGGTTTTTTTATAAGATGTCCCATGACCTCAATATATAAAAGAACTTGATTGTGACACATAACGAAACTCCCCTAGTGTGATATGTTAGCCTACTTTGATAAAGGTAGGATAAACTACCCTTGGGAATATGCCAAGTAGCACTAAAGAGTTTATGATACCTTACAGTGATAAGCCATGATAAGGATGTAGATGGGGAATGAATGGTGATACAAAGAATGATAGGTCAAAAGAGCCAAAGAATAGACGGAGATACCTTATTTACGTAAGGTGCCTGTTTGCTAGGTTTTCACCAAGGTACTTGCCCAAAGTGCCACCAAAGTGGTTTTCACTAGAGGATGATTTTTTTCTTTACTTTTTCAATCCTTTTTCTCATTTTTTTGGATTTTGATCATTTCTTGAAATTTTTGTATTTCCTGATTTACACCCTTCATGTTTAGGCATAAAACGTTTTGAGATGCAAGCTATTGATTGGCTCCTGCAAGGGTTCACCTTTAGGGGTTGATAGTGGTATGCTCCTAATCCATAGTTTGTTGTGATGACAAAGGGAACCAACCAATTAGGCTAAAAATTTCCTTTTCTATCTTGATCTAGAAGGTTCTTCTAATTTTTCTTTAAGACAAGATACCCTACCTAGAACTACCACCATTTAATTCTCTTGTTATAGCTCTATTTTAGCTGGTTTTGATACACTTGCAAATTATTATGGGTGTCAAGATGGTGTTCATCTAGAAATTCTAGCTCATTTAGTCGAGACACTCTATACACTTCCCGAGTTATCAAATTCTTTATTGATACTCGCAATGATGGGATCTCAACCTCAATAGGAAAGATGGCTTTTGATCCATAGACTAGGGAAAAAGGGGTTGCTCCTATACATATGCAGATACTGGTTCGATAAGCCCAATGGTAAAAATTTAGCTATAGATGCCAGTCACGACTAGCTTTGTTAACTATTTTCTTTAGGATTTTTAGGATAGTTTTTTTTTACTTCTTCTTGGCCATTTCCTTGGGCATATTATGGTGTAGAGAATCGGTGTTGGATATTGAATCTTTGGCACAACTCTTTCACATCTTGATTTTTGAATGGGGTTCCATTTTCTATGATGAGGGTTTGTGGTATACCATAATGAAAAATTAGGTAAGTCAGGATAAACTTGGCAATTTGATTCCCTGTTATGTAGCTCATAGGTGTTGGAAAAATAGGAATAGACAACTGAGATGGGGGGTGAATCATTTGTTACAAAATTTAAACTTATTTAACCTTTATCAACCTTTAATCTTAGATCTGATAAATAACAGTGAAAGCATGAATTAACAACACATCATAAACACACAATACCAAGATTTTATATGTGGAAACCTTGTTAGGGGAAAACCCACGATGGAGGTTAATCCATAACTATAATCTATTCAAAGTATAATGACAATGAATAAGGAATGCACATGCATTCAAGCACACTGCCTAGAGCTCACTGCTGAAAAGGGAAGGCTCACTAACTTACATAACACAATCAAATTAAATCCATCTGATGAGGTTGAATTGAGAAATTAGCTTCTACAAAAGCCTGATGATAGTTCCAATTAGGCACATAAATACTTCTTCACACTTCACTCAATCTTCTTAACACACTTCTCTGAAATCGAATTATATAATCTTTTTTGCACATATCTTTCAAAAACTTAGCATACATTCACTGAGCATATTAAAAAATGATGAAAAAATCACTCTTATATATTCGCTACATGAATTTATATCAATAACTTTGTCAGCCGCAAATAAATAATAAATGAATTACAAACTATCGGCCCAATTCATGAAAAAAAATCAATGCTCACCAACCTAAGTTGGTCACACCATAATGATAACCTAAATCAACATCCTTGAACAAACCAAGCATTAAAAATTAATCCACAAGGATCCGCAACATGCTACCACCATCATGCCAGCCAAGAACATGAAAACTCGAACACACAAAGGAAAAATCTTTGATCACACCGATTAATGTGAACGTACCACAATGATAGAGTATGATCTAGAACCATCACTAAATATCATGGGAGCATAAGAAACAACTTAATTTACTAGAATTGCATTCTCTTCTTCTAGAAACACCTACCATAGTAACAGAATAACTATAGGAATTTAAAAACTCATAACTCGCTCCAATCTTGATTCACACCTCTAAAACTTCCAGAGAACATACTAGATAGGCTCAACAACAAACCCTTTAATGAAAAACTTATGATTACCAACTTACAGAAATTTTCACCATTTTGACAAAATAGCTTCATAGACTGTCTACAACATATTTATTCTAATTTTCTCAATATCCTCGACATATACAACCTTCAGAATCATCAATGCTAATATTGTTGACATCAATGACAACCACATATCAGAAACACAACCAAAAAATCCAACAATCTCCCCCTTTGGAATTGATGGCAACACATGATGTGAAAAATACCATCAACACAACTAACTCTTCTCCAACAATTCTTCTCCCTCTTACATTACTCTCCTTCCCTTTTCTACCTCAAAGTTTTTCACATTACTCTTCTCCCCCTTTCACATAAATGGAAAAGGTACACAAGCTCTGTACCACATAACTGAATCATCTGACTACTCCCCATGAGTAGCATCCACCACAACATTAATCTGAAATAAGATATGACTATGAGTGTATGGATTGATGCAAAGACTTAAATCTTAGTTTAGATTAGGAGGGAAAATCACCCCTAACTTACCTCTGAGATACTTAAAAGTATCCTTAGACAATGGTTTAGTAAAGATATCTACAATTTAATCCTATGTGGGCACATATTCCAATCTGACTTCTTTATCACTCACTTTGTCTCTCAAAAAGTGATACTTGATAGATATATGTTTTGTCTTTGAATGTAGCACCGGATTCTTGGAAATGTTTATGGCACTTGAATTGTCACAAAATATAGCAATAGGCTCATTATACTTAATTTTGATATCTCTTAGCATCTGTTTCATGCACATTACTTGAGTGCAATTGTTTGCAACAACAATATATTCTGCCTCAACAGTAGATAAGGAAATGGAGTTCTACTTTTTACTTAGCCAAGACACCAACTTCTTCCCCAAGAAGAATGGATCACCACTTGTACTTTTCATGTCATCCACATCTCTTGCCCAATCTGTATATGTAAAGGAATTCATAGTAATATCATCATCCTCAGGATACCAAATACCAAAATCAATTATCCCTTTCAAATATCTAAAAAATATCTTTATTGTAGTCACATTTGATTACTTTAGATTAGCTTGATATCTAGCAACCATACACACAACATTCATAATGTTTGGTCTGGTTTGATTCAAATAGAGTAATCCACCAATCATTTACATGTAGCTTATTTGATTAGCTTTAGGAGAATCATCATTCTATGTTAACTTGCATCCAATTACCATGGGTGTACCAACTGGTTTTGAGTCTTCCATGCCAAACTTTTTCAATAACTCTTTTACATATTTGGATAGAGATATGAAGATTCCATCCTCTAACGGAGTAATTTTTAATCCTAAAAAGAATTTCAATTCTCCAATCATTGACATCTCAAACTCACTTTTCATTTCATCAGCAAACTTCATGCATAAGTCATCATCACCTTCAAAAATAATGTCATCAACAAAGACTTCAATAATCAAATCTATATCTTGATCCATCTTGAAATACAAATTGTTGTTAGCAGTACCTTTATTCAATCCAAGCTTCAACAAGTATTTATCCAGTACTGCATACCAGGCTCTAGGGGCTTGTTTGAGTCCATATAGTGATTTCCTCGATCGAAAAACCATGTCTTTTTCATTAGTTAGTTGAAATCCATCTAGTTGCTCAACATAAACTTCTTCCAACTCACCATTCAGAAATGTTGACTTCACATCCATTTGATAGAATTTATAATTATTGAAAGTAACATAAGAAAAAAACAACCTTACAACTTCAATTCTAGCAATAGGGGCAAAGTTTTCTTCAAAACCAATACCTTCCATCTATGAGTATCCTTTACATACCAGTCTTGTTTTATTTCTGACCACTTCACCTTGTTCATTCAACTTATTCTGTAAGACCCATTTGGTTCCAATAACATTTTTGTCCTGAGCTCTGGGAACAAGAATCCATGTATCATTTTTCTCTATCTGCATCAGTTCTTCCTTCATTACTTCCATCCAATATTCATCTTTACATGCTTCATTGACATTGCTAGGTTCATTCTTGGAAATTAGGCAATACTCTTCTGCAATTCTTCTTCTAGTCTACACACCTTTGTTCTTATCTCCTATAATCTATTTTTCAGAATGATTTATCTTAACATACCTTGGGACTTTGGTATTTTCTCTAACTTCTGGCTCTTTTGTTCTCTCTTCTACACTTCCACTAGCTTCTCCTTCATGATTCTCTTGATTCACCAAAATGATTTGAACTTGATTATGTGTATGCGCATTATTTCCATTATTTGTACTATCTTGTTGATCATCTAAGTCATATCCATAATACCTAGATCATCTGTCAGTATCCTCATCAACTTTGACATTTTCACTTTCAACTATTTTCTTCAATATTCTATTGTAGCACCTGTAAGCTTTGCTCTTAGTAGAGTAACCCAGAAATATTTTTTCATCACTTATAGCATCGAACTTTCCAATATATTCATCTCTCTTGATATAAAATCTACTTCCAAATATTTTGAAATATTTAATAGTAGGCTTATAACCAAACCATAACTCAAAAGGAGTCTTACCAGAATTACCATTAAAATTTACCTATTTGATAATGTATACAATAGTGCTTACAGCTTCTCACCAATAGATATGAGGAACATTACCTTCCAACATCATAGTTCTAGCAGCATCTAGAATTTTTTTGTTCTTTCTCTCAACAAATTTGTTCTGTTGAGGGGTTCGGGGAGCAAATAATTATCTTTTGATTCCATTCTCTTCAAAAAATGAATTGAACTCCTAGGAAGTGAATTCACCATCTCTGTCTGATCTTAAGCATTTAACCTTCAAACCTGTCTCATTTTCTACCATAGCTTTGAAACATTTGAACTTTTCTAGTGCTTCATGTTTTTCTCTCAAGAAAGCAACCCATATCATCCTAGAGTAATCATCAATAAGAAACATAAAGTACCTTTCTCCTTGTAGACTTCTGATTTTGGATGGACCACATAGATCAGTATGAACAAGCTCCATTACTCCATTATAATGATGTTGTTTTCTCTAAAAATAAATTCTTGTTTGCTTTCCCATTTGACATTCCTTGCATATAGTGTTAGTAGGCTTCACTAACTTAGGTAGATCCCTAGCTAGTCATGTGGAGCTTACTTTGATAATGTTATAAAAATTCACATGACATAGCCTCCTATGTCATAACCATCTTACATCAACTTGAGAAATTAAACAAATTTCACTAGCAACACTTAAGTGAAAAATATTACCTCTTGTCTTTGTACTTGAAGCAATTACATTTCCAAAACTTCCCAATATTCTTCACTTACCATCTTTAAACCGAAGATTGTATCCTTTGTCCACCATTTTTCCAATACTCAACAAAGTATGCTTCAACCCTTCAACATAAAGGACATCATCAGTGTTATATTTACCACCAAGAGAAATAGTGCCTCTACTACAAATCACACTAGCATTGTTATCTCCAAATCTTACAATACCACTGTCATATTTTTCCAAGCTTAGAAAATTGTTTTTTTCACTAGTCATATGATGTGAGCATCTATTGTTAATCACCAACTCATCCTTTTCATCAATTATGGTTGCAAGAGCTTTCTCAATATTTTGATCACTAGTAGATTTGGTGGACACTGTACAATTTTCCTTGATAGCAATGAATACCCATCCATCCTTATTTCCAGTTTCTTTATCAAATTCATCATTAGTAACACCTTCTTCAACATAATAAAATTTCTTTTGAAATATAGACTTGTCAGGTTTGTACTTAGAAACTCTTTCAGGACACCTTGATACAAAATGACCTATCTTACTACAAGATAAACATTTAATAGGTAGCTTTCCTTTATACTTGCCATGTCCTTTGGCTTCTCTTTTCATAATCAATGCTTCCAACTCTTCTAGCTCTCTTTCTTCATCTTCAATCTGCTTCATCTCATCTTCATATTTGAAAATATTTCTAGAACTTTCTGTAATGCCCCGCCATGAGACCCTAAAGGAAGTTGCAACTCAACGCAGAAGCGTACGATTTTTTTTCTTCTTAAAAGTGCATTATTAACAAAGAAGATGCACAATACTTCGCAACAACCTCTAAGGTAACATGACAAGATTACATCGATAACCCATACATACAAACCACTTGCACTCAAAGCATTTATTAGAATATTAACCATACATTTAATTGCACATGCTCACAAATCATTAAAGATACTAACACTGAGACTGACATATAATAAGTTCCAGATTACATTAACTTAAAATTAGATTACAATAATCATTCCCGGAATGAGGTAGATCAACCTAACTATTACAATTACAACATTCCTCCTCGAATACAAATGAGGGGAATAATAATTACAAGAGCTAAACTATAGTAAATAGAAAGCTTAAACTAAAAATGAAACCACTGTGAGCTCTCCACTGAAAAACCTCACAACGCAATCTGCAAATCAAAAGGGGACCCAACTGCATAGGGTGCACATTCCTCCCAACCAAGTGGTACCCGAAGGCCCACCCCCCGTGCTAGGAGACAGTAACACAGATACAAGGACAATCCCTACAACCTCTAGTCACAACTGACTCCACACTAAAAAAAACCACCACAAGAACAATACTAACTCAAAGATTACATTGCTATTTGAGTTTAACAAATTGACTCACCAGTATCCTAAACATACTACTAACCTAGGAGAAAGCCACTCAAGATACATGAGTTACCCATCAAATCATTTCAGATCTTGGCCCCCATTGAGCTTCACCCTCCTATGGTTATCATGTGATACATCACCACTCCAAACTAAGGAGGTACAAATAATCCAAAAATTCCATTCAAAGAAGAAACAACCATTCCCCGTTCGAGGAAACTGGGTGACTCACTGAAAACAACAAACCTTACTACCATAGAGAACTACAAAAGACAAGATCATGAAATAACAACTCTCAAATTTAACATACTCCAATAGGAAGACTTACAAAACTCATCTAATACCTCTTTTCAATTACCCCTAAATACCTCAAAAGATATCTCAAACACATCATAAAGGCATAATAGTTTAATGTTTACAATATTCTAATTTATCAGAACTTTGCATACAATCAACGCAATGACTCATAACAATTCACACCACACAATTATCCCCATTTAACTAGTTAATTAAAAAGGATCTTCCAAACATAGATAAACATCACACTAACCATTTCCCTTATTTCCTCAATTTAGAATATTAAAACCTTTGTTCCTACTAACATATTATATATATCTTTTAAATACCTATTAGCGCAATACACTTAATTAAATATTCATTTCCTCTACATGCAACTAGAAGAACCACATCATCAATCCATATGATAATTAAATCTAAAATTTGGATTTACTAAATCCTTTCACATTCAGTGATGAGAAAGATTAATAAGACAAGTTACTCAATTTCCTTTAATTTAATAAGAACCCTTATAGAGACGAAGGAGAAAATTCAACTAATTAACTAACAGATTCTTCAAATACCTCAATTTAACTTAAACAACTATAAAAACTTCATCTCATTTATTATTCCAATTCCTTCAATTTTAAATTAATAAAATATCTATTTTATCGAACAATTTACATCATTTAAATAAATTATAATTTTCTCTTTTCCCAAAAACACATTATTTTAATTTCACCTAATACATGCATCTAATCCAATGCCTATTTAAACGAAAACAATAACATATTACAAGAATTCTTCATATTGAAATTAACTTCAACTTGAACTCGAACATGCATCTATTTATCAGAAGTAACTAGTCTAGTTATCTAATCTTCAGTTTCATGCAAATATTTATAACTAACGCTTACATATTTCCTCCATTTTAATAATCATGCATGCAATCTTTTCTTTTAAATTACATTTGGAAAATCAATATACATATAATTAATAAATTTCCAATAATTTTAATTATCTCTTCAATTAAAACTAAAACAACAATACATATATATATATATACATAGAATATATGTATTCACAATACCTTTTACATTTAATAACCTATCAAATCCAAAATTATAAAAATGAATTTATTAAAAAAAAAATGAATTTAAATAAAACCGAATTTAATAAAAAAACGAATTTAAATAAATCCAAATTTAATAAAAAAAAAAATTTAAATAAATAAGGATTTACCCTATTACGAAAAAAGGGTAGCAAGTTTCATTGAATAGAATATTACATTCTATTAAATACGGGAGTGGGAGGATCGGCTGGCTTGCCACAGCCGCACCCCACAGTAATGGGGGCAGACTGTGGTAAGTCCACCGCACCCATGGAATGGAAGGGGGCAGCGCTTCCTCCACATTTGTGTGGAGGGTGATGCCAATGGTGGCGGTGCCTCTCACACCTAAAATAAAATAAACAAAAAACCACCATAAGAACAAACTCGGCCCCCCTTGTTTCATCCGCTTGCCGTACGATGTTTCAATTAAATTTTAAAATATTATTTTGTACATAAATAAATACATATATATTATATATATGTGGGAATATATATATAAATGATACATATTTATATTCACATATATATATTGTATATATATTTATTGAGTTTCAATTATAAATCAAATTGGGGAAAAATTTCAAAACAAAGTCATCTACAAGCAAATTTTAATTGGACAATCAATTTTCCTACACGGAAATTTTCACAAATACAATAATCATTTTCTCAATTTTATGAAAGGGTTTCAATTTCAATCAAATTACATAGACTTCCTCATGATAAAATTTAACAAAATTTCTATAGGCAGATTTAAACAAATCCCAGAAGATTTTTAAAAATTATATTCCTCTAAATTCACACAGAGGCTTTGAAAACTAAAACTAAATTCTTAAATCATAGATTGTTTTCCTTTGAGTATATTCATAGCAATTCAACAATAAAGAAGCCTTTCAAATTTTGAAAACAATTTAAAGCTTCTACAATCAAAACACCAAAAACTTCTTGCATAGGCAATCTTTCAATCTCAATTACCATTTTAAGCAAAGCTTCTACAAAATTAATTTTGTACAGACAATGTTTCTCAAACATTTAAATAAATAAAATAAAACTTGAGGGAACCTATTTTCCTAAAGCTTGAAGAAACTTGAAGGTTGAAGCAGAGCCTCCCCTTCAGAGATCAATTCCAAAGCTTTCCCAAACTCACCACTTCCAGGAAGATGTAAAAATACAGAAAAAAACCCCCAAAATTCCTGAGAATCCCCTTTGTTTTGCCAAATTTTCAACCAAAACCTCTCCCAAAAATATTATCTTTTCCTCTCCCAAAAATCTCCTATGAAGAAACTTCTTTTCTTTTTCCAATTAAATTCCCTCTCAATAATTTCTCAACCAAGAGTAATTAATTCTTCTCACACACATGTCAAATTAGAAATATCTTTTCAACAACCAGAGATATTTTCTCCAAGCCTTTTCGCATGTTAAAATAATTTCTAATTACAATTTTGATTCTAAATACTAATTTAATTTCAACATAAATTTAGTAACTTCTAACTCCAATTTAAATTCCATATTGAAATTAATTAACACTAATTGAAATTTACCATTTAAAACTAAATTAATTTCCCCTTTGCTTTTAATTTTCTCAACAACATATTTAATTAATTAATTTTAATTATTTAATAAATAAATTAAACCCATTGGATTAAATTTAATTAATTAAATAAATCAAATTTAATTAATCAACTTAAATAAAAACTTCTATCCACAATGAATAATTTAAATTTAAATAAATATCAACATCATTTAAAGCAATAATTCTAAGTATTAATTTTCATACTCAAGAGCCCTGCAGAATTAAATAATATTAAAACAAGCATCCAAAGACATAACAGACTCGACTAATGACACACTATGACTAGGGTGTAGACCTGACACAGGTAACCTAGCTACTATCTCCCAATCATCATACCATTGGGTCGACACGCTCAAACCTGTGAAGCCAGGTGGAGTCGATGTCATGTACCTGCAAACCTATATCCAAGGCATCAATAGCACATGCATATAAAATTATTATAAAACACACCGTGAAGAGGAAATCACAGAATCGTAGGGCGCTTGCAAGCAAGTGATGCAATCATGACCCCTTCACCAATACAGTATCACCAAACTGACACTTCCATCACTAATAAAATTCATAAGCAATAATCATGTCATAATAAAACCAACATTATTTTAATCAAAGCATGTCAAGTATAACATCAAGGAAATTACAACTCTTAACACACATAGTTCGTATCGCTCAATAAACAATGATCAAATAATAAAACATCTTAATCTAACATAAGAGCAAAATAGAGGGGTGTTACACTTTCTCCCAGATCATATCTCTATTGGCTTTTTCCGGATACAGTATCTTTAAATTCATATTCTATTTTAGGAGTAGATTCACCCAATTCACTCAACTCAAAGTCAACTAGTTTACCAATCAGCATATCTCTTATCACATTTGTTACTCTTATGATTTCTTCAATATCATGAGCTTTCATTTTGTAAGAAGTAGGCATTGATCTAAGCACTTTAGCCACAATCTCATCGTCTTCCATAATTCCACCGACACACCTAATACCCATCACTAGTTCATTTACCTTTTGCATGAAAGTAGCAATGTTTTCATCTTCACTCATTTTCAAGTTCTCCCACTTTCCTTTCAGACTTGTTAGATTAGAAATATTCACTTGTGCATCTCCTTCATACAATGTTTCCAATTTCTTCCAGATCTCATGTGTTGTCTTCAAACCTATCACATCTGTCAAAGAACTTAGTAATGCTTCTATAGCCCTGATATTAGTTTCAACTTCTTTGATCTCATCAGGAGTAGTGGGACCATTTTGAAGAATATTATATCTATTCTTTGTAATCTTCCAGAAAGGTTCACCAATGCACTTCAAGTGACACTCCATTCTGACCTTCCATAGAGAGTAATTTGTACCATCGAATTTGGGACTATCCTTCTTGTATGATGTCATCTCAGATCACTTGAAGCTATTAAACTTCTTTAGAGGAACCTAATCTGATACCAATTGTTGGTAAAACAAGAATAGACAACTAAGAGGGGGGGTGAATCAATTGTTACAAAATTTAAACTTATTTAACCTTTATCAACCTTTAATCTCATATCTAATAAATAACAATGAAATCATAAATCAACAACACATCATAAAAACACAACACCAATATTTTATACGTAGAAACCTTTTTAGGGGAAAAACCACGGTGGAGGTTAATCCACAATTATACCATGTTAAAAGTATAATGAGAATGAATAAGGAATGCACATGCATTCAGGCACACTGCCTAGGGCTCACTGCTTAGAAGGGAAGGCTCATTGTCTTACATAAAATCAGATTAAATCCATCTGATGAGGTTGAACTGAGAAATTAGCTTCTACAAAAGCTTCATGACAGTTTCGATTAGGCACAAAAATACTTCTTCACACTTCACTCAATCTTCTTCACACTCTATTTTGAAATCGAATGATCTGATCATTTTCACACATATCTTGCACACACTTCACATAAATTCACCGATCATATTACAAAATGAGGAAATAACCGTTCTTATATATCCGCTACATGAATTTACATCAATAACTCAGTCGGCCACAAATAAATAATAAATGAATTACAAACTATCAGCCCAATTCATGAACAAAACTCAATGCACACCAACCTAAGTTAGTCACACCATAATGAGGACCTAAATCAACATCCTCAAACACACCAAGCATTAAAAATTAATCCATAATGATCTGCAAAATGCTAACACTATCATGTCAACCAAGAACATGAAAACTCGAACACACAAATGAAAAATCTTTGATCATGATCACATTGATCAACGCGGGCGTACCACAATGACAAAAAATGATCTAGAACCATCACTGAATATCATAGGAGCATACACAACAACTTAATTTACCAAAATTTCATTCTCTTCTTCTAGAAACACCTACTACAATAAAAGAATAACTATAGGAACTCAAAAACTCATAATTCACTCCAATCTTGATGCACACATCTGAAACTTTTGGAGAACATATTAGATAGGCCCAGCAAAAAAAAATTTAATGAGCGACTTATGATTACCAACTTACAGAACTTTCGACCATTCTAATCAACATAGCTTCACAGACTGCCTACAACATATTTATTCTTATTTTCTTAATATCCTCGACATATATAGCCTTCATAATCATCAATGCTAATAGTATTGAAATCAATGACAACCACATATCAACAACACAACCACAACATCCAACAATAGGAATGGCTTCAACCTGCTTAGTAAAGTACTCAATGGTGGTTATGATAAACTTATGGCCATTGGATGAGGTTGGAGTTATTTTCCCTATGAGGTCAATTCCCCACTATTAAAAAGGCCATGGTGTGATCATTGGTTGTGATTCTTGAGTTGGAACATGAATCAGATCCCCATGTTGTTGACACTAGATGCATTTTCACACATACTGATGAGCTTCTTTTTCCATGGTTGGCCAATAGTATTTGTCCTCAACAACTTCTTGGCTAATGTCATACCACTAGAATGGGACCCACATATGCCATCGTGTACTTCTATTAAGGCAACTAAGGCTTTCTCTTGGTTAAGACATTGTAGTAGTGACCCTTCGATGCTTCAATGGTAAAGGATATCACCTAGGATCACAAATCAAGATTCCTTCTTGATAAAGGTTTTTTTAAGGTTCGAGGTGATATCTGATGGAAGGTTTCCTTTGTTCAAGTAACTAAATATTTCATGGTACCAAGGCGATTAAGGACCAACAATGGCACATGCAAATTTAGATTCAAGGATTTTGAAAGTTGTCACAAGAAGTTGTTCTAACAAGAATTCACATTGAAGAATTTTGTTTGACATGTCTAGTAGTGATCCAATTATTGTCATGGCATCTACTGCTCTATTATTCATGTGAGGAATCTTCTCAAAAGTTATTTCTACAAAATATCTTTGAGATTCTCCACCATCTTCTTCTAAGGAGTGAGCTTGTCATCTTTGGTTTGATAGTCATCATTGACTTGGTTGATAACCAACTATGAGTCTCCATATACTTTCATCTCTTGTATTTGCCACTGAACTACATCTTGAGACTTGTGACCAAGGCTTCATACTCAACAATGTTATTGGTACATGGGAATGATATCTTATAAGACTCTGGGATGTAGTCACCTTAGGGGGTGATGAAAATAATTCCCACTCCTAATCCATGTTGGTTCAATGATCCATCAAAGTACATCTTCCCCTAAGTTGTTTGATTAATAAGGAGCACTGATTCATTAAGGAACTTAGATATTAAAGGGTTCTCATCATAGATAGGTTCTTTTTCTAGTTGGTTTGTGATCACTTGTCCTTTTATTGCCTTGTGCTCCACATACTCTATGTAGAACTCTATCAAGATCATTACCCATTTAGCCGTTCATCCCATGAGGGTTGGTTTGGATAACAAATATTCTAATGGATCAATTTTTACGATGAGCTTGATTTTGTGTGACAATAGGTAATTCCTAAAATTTTGTGAAGAAAAAACTACCACTAGGAATGCTTTCTCAATGGGTGAATAGTTAATCGCATAGCCTAACAAGGTTCTGTTGATGTAGTATATGGCCCTTTCTTTTATGTTTTCATCATGTTGTGCTAAAAGAGATCATAATGTTGCTTGTGTTGCTAAGATGTATAAGATCAATGGCTTGTTTGGTATCAGTGGCATGAGCAATAGAGGTTTTAGTAGATAATCCATGATCTACTAGAAAGCTTTACCACATTTATCATCCTATTTGTAAGTTATCCCTTTATGGAGAAGATGTGAAAAGGGGTGAGTCTTATCTGATAATTGAGCTATGAACCTTCTGATGGATTGTAGCCTTCCTTGTAATCCTCTCATCTATTTCAATGTCTATGGTGGTTCCATGTCTAAGATAGATTTTTCCTTTTCGAGATCAATTTCTATCCCTCTTTCTGAAATGATGAAGCCAAGAAGTTTCCCTGATGTAACCCCAAAGATACACTTTTTTGGATTTAGTCATACCTTGTATTCTTCAAGTTTGTCAAAGATAGGTCCTAAGACTTGTTGTAAAATGTGCCTCAACTTGTTGGCTTAAACCTCTATTAAGGACTTGACCAAGTTCCCTTCAGTTCATGCTTTTACCTTGTTACTACTTCGAGCAATTTAGAAGTGGCGCAGTTGCACGGTTTACCTCCTTACCATAGAAGTCATTGGCCTGCTTAGTGATTGTGCAATGTTACCACCATACCGTGGGTCTCTTCTAGCTAAGGAGCAGCTGTGCGGTGTTACCTCTATACCGCGGAGTCCTTTATCATTCTTGGCGGTAGTGCGGTGAACCTTTTTTGATTGGTGGTTGGGCGATTTACCTCCTTACCATGAGGTTCTTTTGGTTGTCTAACATGGCAGTGTAGTGGAACTGCCATACCGATGGGGTATTCAAGATATGTCATGGTAGAGCAATTACCTCTATATCGCAGGAGCTAACAAATTGGGTGGTGGTAGAGCAGTTACCACCATACCACAGGAGATCTTAGACTGTGGAGTGATGGACACCGCCATACCATAGGAACATCTTAGCTATCAAGCAGTAGAGTGGTGGACACCACCATACCATGGGTACCTTCATCTTGCCCAGTGGTAGTGCGGTATACCACCACACCGTGGAGACTTGTTAACTGTGTAATAGTATCATGGTGTAAGATTGGAGGTTGTTGCTGACTTGGAAGAAGATTTTGTGAATAACTAGGAAGTTTGAAAGTTGTTAGACTAAGGAAGTTGAACTGAATTGGTAGTACAGATAACGAATCTTTTTTTGATTGTTGCTATACATTTGAATGTATGTGATCATTAAAAAAGGTTGGTTAGATGATCGAATGGCTGGTTTTTTTGTGAGTATCATTGTATGTTGATATGAGAGCATTGTAATAGTGTTATTCTATGTGAGGATAATCTGAGAAATATTGTTGTTGTAATATTTTCATTTGGAAGGAGACTTTGGAATTTTTATGTAAATTCATTTACTGTAATACAAGTGATTTTCTTTGGTGTGGTGGGTTTTTCTCCCATAAGGGTTTTCCCATGTAAATCAAGTGTCAATTGTGTTTGATTTTATTTCTCTATTACTTTATTTCTTGTATGTGTATCTTAATGAATTGAAATTGTAAAATTTAAAGTCATATCTTCATTCTCCTCTAAGTTTTGACATTAGGAAAGTTTTTTCTACACTCAAATTTTTCCTAACAAGTGGTATCAGAGCTTGGCCAGTTGTGTTATCCTTGTGGGTAGGTTGGGTTTTTAGTGGATTTTTTTGTTCAGTGGGAGTTTTGTAGAAGTCTTGAAATTTGTTAAATTATAGATTGAGATGGCAATGACAAGTACGTCTAGAAGGATTGAAATTGAGAAATTCAATTGCAACAATTTTGAGTTGTGGAAACTCAAAATGGAAGATCTATTGGTTGATCATGAACTTTGGGTTGTTGTGTCTAGAACAAAACCTATAGGAATGAAGCAAGAAGATTGGGAACTAACAGATTGAAAAGAAAAGGGACTGATAAGGATTTTTTTGTTAGATTCAATTCTTTTGAATGTTCATGAAGAGAAGACTGCATCTTCTTTATGGAAGACTGGGAGATATTTACCAAGACAAGTCCTTGGTGAATAAGTTGTAATCTTTGAAAATAGAAGGAGGAACATCTGTTGCTGATCATTTGAATACTTTTAACATGTTGATTGCTTAGTTAACATTTGTAGGTGTGAATATTGATGATGAATATCGTTGTATGTTATTGTTATGTTCTTTGCCAGATTCTTGGGATCACTTGGTGATGGAGATTAGGAGCATGACAACCACTTTCAAGATGGAGGGTGTGGTTACTTCTTTGTTATTAGAAGAGATGATAAGGAAGTCCTCTAAGATGGGGAAGGAGGCTCTGGCTGTTCAAAAGAAAAAGGCAAGAAGAAGGACAAGAAGTCCAAATCAAAATTAGAAGGGAGATCAAAGTCTCCTAGAAAGAAGTCCAAGGTGAAATGTTGGAATTGTGGGAAGCCTAGTCATGTACGAAAGGATTGCAAAGAGGAGAGAAAGAAGAAAAGGAATTCTTCTGACAATGATTCTTCTTAGAGTGATGCAGATCCCTTCATTACAGCCTTGGTAACTCAAGCATTAGATGATGTCTAGCTGATTAATTTTGGAGCATCATTCCACATGACATCTCATAGAGATTGGTTTACAAAGTATGAAGAATATGATGTTGGAAAGGTGTATTTGTCAAGTGATTTATCTTCGAAAATAGTTAGTCATGGAAGAGTCATAATTCAATTTCCTAATGGAAGAATTAATGGAATTGATGGCGTAATGCATATACCAAGTCTGGCTTGAAATTTAGTTTATGTAAGCAAGTTGAACAATGTTGGAGTGCGAGTATCGTTCTCAATAAATGATTGTAAAATGACAAGAGGCTCGATGGTGTTGGCTAGGGGTGCTTGAATTGGTACTCTGTACAATTTGGATGCACTAGTTGTTTAATTCAATAGTGTCTCTGCAAAGTCATAGAAGGTTGTCCGTAAAGAGAAGAATGAAAATATTCCTATTATGGAAAATTTATTGGAAGTTAAACTTATAGTAGAAAATACTATGCTCTAGCATCAAAGGCTCGGTCACATTGTTGAAAAAGGTTTGGAAGCTTTGAAAAATAAAAACTTGGTTGAGGGGCTTGATGATTGTAATCTTGAATTTGAATTCTATGAACACTGTATATATGGCAAAAAACACCATGGTTCATTTTACTATAGTCCTCATAAATCTTCTGGTGTTTTGGATTATATTCATTTTGATGTGTGTGGTCTAGTGGATGTTCCTTTGTTATCGAAGTCTAAGTATTATGTTTCTTTCATTGATGATTATTCAAGAAGGGCATTTGTGTATTTTTCAAAAAGAAAATCAAAAGTGTTCAGTTGTTTTAAGGAATTTAAAAACCTTGTGGAAAATCAAACTAGAAGAAAAATAAAGTGTCTAAGAACTGAGAATGGCAGCGAATTTTTTCCTAATGAGTTTGAAAGGCATTGCAAAGACCATGGGATTAAGAGGCATAAAACAACACCTTACACTCTACAAGAAAATGGAGTTGTTGAAAGGTTAAAAAGGATGTTGATGGACAAGGCAAGAAGTGTGTTGAGCAATGTTGGTCTAGAGCAGAATTTCTAGGCTGAGGCTATGGCTATAGTATGTT
Source organism: Sequoiadendron giganteum (assembly GCA_007115665.2). NCBI lineage: Eukaryota > Viridiplantae > Streptophyta > Pinopsida > Cupressales > Cupressaceae > Sequoiadendron > Sequoiadendron giganteum. Next base: position 602,542,592 of record CM021104.1, read on the forward strand.
ACTTGTTGATAAAATGCCTATGGAAGCTTGGTCTGGTAAGAAACCCTCTCTAAGAAATGTTGGTGTCTTTGGTTACGAAGCATATTTTTATGTAGCTGATGTGAAAAGATCTCAATTGGAAAACAAAGCTGAAAAATGTATCTTCATTGGGTATGGACTTGGTGTGAAAGGATACAAGCTTTGGAATCATGTGAATAAGAAGGTATTTTACAACAGAAGTGTAATCTTTCGAGAATTGAAACCTTTTTCAATGGATTTGCAGTTAGAGATGAAAGAAAAAGAAGAAAAAAATGATGTTGTTGAGATACCTCTAACTCTAGGAAAAGTGGAACAACACATTGAAAGTGTACCTAAATCTAAGGAGAGTTCAAGTAGCTCTGAGAGTTCTGAACAAGAAGAAGAACCACAACCTAAGCCTCAGCCTGTGAGGAGGTCTACATGTGAGAAGAAACAACCAAATAGGTATGGATTCTCTATGTTAGGGTCTAGTTGTGCCTATGCTTTGATTACTAACACGGATGAGCCTAGGATTGTAAAAGAGGCAACTGAAATGCCTGATTCAGATTCATGGTTGGAAGCCATGAATGAAGAAATGGCATCATTAAGGAAAAATGATATTTGGATCTGGTTCCATTGCCTGAAGGTAAAAAGCCTATGGGCTGCAAATGGGTGTTTAAAAATAAAATTGGTCTAGATGGTTGTGTTGAAAAGTGTAAAGTGAGATTGGTTATGAAGGGTTATTCCCAGGTAGAGGGAATTGATTATGGGGAAATTTTTTCTCTGGTAGCAAAGATGACATCTATCAGATTTCTTTTGTCACTTGCAATAGCATATGATTTGGAGATTCAGAAGATGGATGTGAAGACAAAATTTCTTCATGGTGATCTTGAAGAAGAAATTTATATATCCCAACCTGAGCACTTGTGAAAAAAGTTAAAGAAAATCTAGTTTGCAAGTTGAAAAAATATCTATATGGTTTGAAACAATCACCTAGAATGTGGTACCAGAAATTTTACACATTTATTTTGTCATTGGGATTTGTATGATTAAAATTAGATCATTATCTATATTACAAGACTAAAAATGATCGGGTTCTTATTATTTCCCTTTATTTTGATGATCTGTTGTTCATAGGAAATAGTAAGATAATGATTTCTAATCTAAAGTCTCAATTGTTTGCAAAGTTCAAAATGAAAGATCTTGGTGTAGCTAGGTACATTCTGGAGATGGAAATAACCAAGGACAGAGAGAGTAGAAAACTTTGGCTCAGTTAGAGTAAGTATATTAACATTGTTATTCAAAGATTTGGTATGAATGATTGCAAGAAACTATTTGTTCCAGTTTTGTAGGGAATGAATCTATCTGTTGAATATTGTCCAAAATCTCCTAGTAAGATGGAGGACATTGTTATGCAGTTTTTGCACACACACCCCACTGAAAGTGGGGACCCTCTTTTTTTGATTTTTGGTTTTTTTGCCCTTCTTTTCTGGGGGTTTTTGTTTGCTTGGGTTTGCGCTTTAATGTCCATTTTTCCAATTGAAGTGGCATACTTTTAAAATATATTGAAAATCTGAAGTTTTGACTTTATCTCGGGTTTTTCACTATTTTCGAGAAAATTTATCTGGGCTTGATTCTCCCGGTTTCCTTACAATGTCCGAAATTGCTACTTTTTGCACTGCTTTCAGGAAAGTCCACACATCCCAGATTTCCCCGAATTCCATGGCAGTGTCGAATCTCCGAAGTCCGTGGCAGTGTCAAATCCTCGAAAGTTTTTTGTGGCCGTGGTTGTCTTGTCGAATGCATTAATGGCATTTGTGCAGAGGTCTTGGGGCTTTGATATATTGATTCTTTGCGAAGTAATTGATCATTTGAGTTTGTGCATTAGCTATCATTTGGGCTTGTGTCTTGAGCTATCATTTGGACTTTATCTGGATTTTTGAAGCCATTTGGATTGTGTGTTTGCATTTCCTATGCGTGGGTTATTCTAGCTCGCGTTGAATGGTTGTTTGTCGGCTTCATCAATCACAACCTCTGCACTTCCATGGTATGTAGATGTGCCCTTTTCTTTGTTTTCTTCAGGAGTCCTTCATGGTTTCTTAGTTCCTTTGGGTGCATCTCATCATTGAGCGTTTTGGGGTTTTCATTTAGTGCACCAGTCCATTTTTATTGATCAAGCATGTGCATTTTTTTTCTAGTGTTGCTTCATATTTTGGCATTGACTTGTAGTTTCAAACTTTCCATTCTAGTGTATGAGCGAGTCGTTTGTGCTTTCATGGCAGAAATTTAGGGTTCTTGACTTAGGGCATGGCCAATCCTCTTCAAATTTCTGTGAAGAGTGTCCTTAGTTCATGTTTTATTCATCAGGGTCCTAGGTTGAGTTGGTTTCGGAGTTTTGGTCTGGATCTGGAGTGATGTTAATCGATTTGGTGGAGGTAGTGAAGATGTAGACAGGTTCGGGTTTTCGAGGTCTTCGTGGAGTTCCACTTCCCCCAGATTTCCCCAATTTTTTTATCTCCTCTTCTTTTTTCACTTTCTACCGGATTTTATTTGGTTTCGCCAACATCCGTTCCATCCGAATTTTCCTGAGGTCCGTGGTTGGGTCGTTTTACCAATGTCAAGCTTTAATATTGTTATATTTGGATTTTGCCAAAATTTGTTCCATCTAGATTTTCCCGAATTGTCTGTGTCTCTTCATTTTTCCCGAGTTAGTTATAACTACTACTAATTTTGCCAGAATCCATCTCCAGCGGATTCTTCCGGGTATTTTGGGAAATGTTGAATTTGATGGTTATAAATAATGGGTTTCTTGGTAATCTATTTGATTGATTTAAGGAGCTTATGCTAAGTGTTTCTAATGATTTCCCTTGGTTAATTATTGAGTTTAAATGATGTTATGAAATTTTGTATGTTTGGTTCGCTGGAATCTACCTAGTCTGGATTTTTTCAAAAATCCTTCCCAGTGCAAAATCCACGAGGGGAGCTAAATCCCGAATTTTAAGGTAATAATATTCTACACTTGTTGCTTCTTATGGATCTAATTGTGGTTAATTTTATGTTTTTGTAGGCAGGATCAGGACAAAATGTTGTTGGTCAAGGCAAGGGAAAGGAAACCGATCCCAGTGCAGAGGCTTCTGCCATCTCAGATGCAAAAAAGGTTAAGTTAGATATAAAGAGAAGAATTCTTGAGAGCAAGTTGACCTCAATTTGGTTAGGGATCATAGATACGAATGTAGGCATGTGGGACTATGAGGAATTCAAGGCTGAGATGTTAGCACCGAGCCCTCCTTTGTTGGCAAGGAGAGTGGTGGAGTCTGGGTTGGCTCATGTGGTAGGTTTCCCTTCTACAGTGCAGTGCTACAAGTTGGTGCTTGAGTGTGCTAGAAATTATGATAGTGGGACATAGAGAATAATTGGTCCTCAAGGAAGGATTTTTGCTAGTTTCAGTCCTATGGCCACTGCTGCAACCTTTGACATGCCTAATAGGTCCCATGTGGTAGGCTTCGACCTAGAAGTTGCCAGGAAGTATTATGAGGAGAACATTGTCAAATCTCAATAGGTGATCAACTCTTGGCTAGAGAAGCCTAAATCTCATTTTTCTAAATTGCCTAAGCAATTATTCAGGTTGAAGTTCAAGAGGGAGTATTACAATGTCATCACCCTTCTCAACAGGTTGCTAGGATTGAAGAGTGCAGGTGTTTTTGAAACCTGGATATTCAATGTGATTGCCAGAATGGAGCAAGGAATTGACTATCATTGGGTAGGTGTTATCATTAATATGATCCATCATCAGTTGTGTAATGTCTTATAGACCAATACTTTCACTATGACCTCTAAACTAGTGTATTCATTGGCCAGACTTCATCCATACAAAGGATTGAGCACTAGGGGTATTTTTGGATAGGATGATATCTATGAAGTGTATCCACAGTTGCTCTTGACTGGTGGAAGCTACCGGAGGTCGAATGATGCCTTCACAATGTACATTACCAGACTGCTCCAAGGTGCAGAGCATGTGAGAATCTCACATAAGGCAAAAGAGTTGATAAGGAGATATGGAGCCTAGTTTATCCAGCTCTCAACCTTCTCATATATCAGAATTGATGGTTTTCAGAGGGCTCCCTAGAGACTCCCTAGATATCCCACTGATCATGTTTTATTTTTGGAAGTCACTAGATAGATCTATGACTTTGATAATGTTGTGAAGGGAGAAATGCATAAGATAGGTTTTGGGAACAATTTCCCTTTGAAAATAGGAATGGGTGAAGTTTATGCCTCCATTCAGTCTGCTCATGCTTTAGAGGAAGAGATGGGTACTCTTGGGATCTCTTTTCATTCTAAGAGCAAGGTTTGATGTTACTGGCGAGGCTCAGAAGAAGGCCAATAGCGACTATAGCCATAAGGCTCATATTGAGGACGACTGGATTAACCTTGTTGATGAGTTCAAGGTGAGAAAGAAAAGATTCTCCAGGTTGCCAGTGGATTTGGTGAGATTATACAATGTAAAATCCATCCCTGATCAGGTAGAGGAGGATGGAAATGTGATTTAGAGTCATGTTTATGAGGTATTAAAGGATAAATCAATGGGAGAAGTTGACTAGTTAGAAGAAGAAAAGACTGATTTAGATTAGGTTATGACCCCAGTGATTAAATATTCCAAAATTTGGTTGAAGCACAAAATGCTGGAGCTAGAGAGTGAGGGTGTTTCATGCACCTATGACCTGATGGGAGACTTAGAGTCTCATTCTGCTTCCGAGGCTTCACTTGAGCCAGATCCAAAGGGAAAGGAGAAAGTGTATTCTCCTTTCAGAATCGAGGTAAGGGAGGTGCAAGCTAAAAAGGCTGTAGAAGTAGGAAAACAGAGGAGGCATGTTACCAACAAGAGGAAGCATGCCTCTAAGAAGGAAGTTGAGAAGAACCAAGAGGAAGAGAAGGTTAAAAGTGTTCATGCACTAATGAAGAAGGTAAGAGTTACAAGGCCATCCCAGAAAGTGGAGGAAGTCCCTAAGGTTGATAGGGAAATTGAACCACTAGTGGTAGAGGTGGAAAGCTCAGGGGAAACGACACAGGTTTATATGAGGAGATCAAGGACTCCTTCCCCGAAGGATACTGTAGCCAAAGATAGTGTTTTAGTAAGTATCCCTACTGTTGAACAAGTAAGTCCCTCCATTCCTCAAGATGCTAGTAGTGTACGGGGAGAACCGAAGCAGGATGAAAGTCCTAAGAATTTGGGCGAGGAAGAGTTACAAGAGGGAGACCTCTTTAATGCAAAGGCAGAAAATGATAGGGTAGTTCAATCTCCCTTGGTGGCATATGTGGACTCTCCTGCAAAAGAACAAGTAGATAAGACTCCTCAAAAGGAGGAGGAAATACCAGCTAGGGCCCCTTCACCAGTGAAATTTGTTGTGGAAGAGCAGGTACAATAGGAAGAGAACCCAACTATGGATGTTCTTAAAGGTCCAAGGGTTGAGAAAGATGCAACTACTGATTAGCAGGAGAAGGAAAAATATAAACAGGACACAGTGCCTACTGGGCCTACTATTCTGGATTGGCTTGAAAGCGAATTAAAGAGCAAAATGGTAATAGTGGAGGATAATCCTCCCAATTCGGATGCCCTCATGGCTAATGTAGAGAGGGAAAAGACCAAAAAGAAGGCAAGGGTTGTATCCTGGATTGAAAGGGATGGACCAGGTAACCGAGTGGCCCATATTGCTACCCCTGCTCCCAACAAAGATAGGGACAATGTGACTACCCAAGACTATAATGTGCAGACTGTTAACTTGGGGCATGCTACTATGGAGTAGGATATTGAAGAGTATGAGGGCTCCAGTGCAGTGATTGTGGGGAGATTGAAGAAGGCAGTACAATCTAGGAATGAGCTGGTGCAGGTGAATGAAAAACTAAGGAAATACTTGCAAGAGTTGATGAAACCTTTGCAAGCTATTGGCTCCTCCTCTTCTGCTACAGGATTCCTACCCCAAGAGACAATTTTTGAGTTAGAAAAGATGAAGGGTCCCTCACATGCTGCAATTACCTGGTTGCAGAGTATCCAAGCTAAGGGAGATGATGTTATTAAGGGCATATTGTCCAGTAGAGGGGATGCACTAAGGTCGATTGATTGGTTGAAGGCTGCATTGGCACAAGATAATGTGGATACAAACCTCCTACTATAAAAGACTACAACAATCATGGGGTTTACTGAAGACAAATTAGTATAGTTCAGGATTCTTCCTTTTCCAAGGGTTTTCGAACCTTGGGAATCATTTGAAATCCTACAAATGAGGCAGAAGGCCTTGAAAAAGATCCACAAATAGGCGAGGTAGATTGAGGATGCTCTGATTGGTGTTCATGATAGGTGCATTTCATTCTTTGAGGTCATGACTGGAAGGAAGAAGTTTTCTCCAAAACATCTCAGTTTGGAGCAACTTAAAGAATGGTGGAGGGATATATATTCTCCAGTTAGTGAAGGGCCAGTTATTGAACATCAGTTGGATGATGCTGCAACTTATATTGCAGTCATTGACAGGTATTTCACCAAAAAAGCTGACTGGGATGGTACAGCTAGGCAGGCAAGAGAAGATATAAGAACTCTTGAGAAAAAGATTAGGGTTTTTCCTATGCCACCTATTGCTGAGCTAGATAGGGTCCTGTTGGCCATACATAGTGAAGAAGATAAAGCTAAGGACAAGGATGGGGAGTGACTATATAGGGTGACATTGATATTTATGCTTCCCATTAATTCACATGTATTGGGCCGACCTTTTGGTGTCTTGGCGATTTTGGATGAAATTGGTGCTAGTGGCACATTCCATGTGTTCGAATATCTTTTAGGCCGACCTCTTGTAGGTCATGTTTTTATTATAAATTATAATTTGGGCCAACCTATCCTATGGATTCTCTATAAAAGCAGGCGTGTTGCCTCATTTGGAGATATGGAGATTAGAAAGTAGATATAGAAGGATAGGTAGATCAGGAGAGAAATAGTTAAGTGATATTAGAGCAAGTTAGGGTTTATTTTCAAGCAAATGTTGTAATAGAAAATTGGAATTACTGCTATTTTTGGATTATTTAATATAAGAGAGATATTGTGTTTGGTATCTATCTTCTAGAATTTCATCTGGCATGGTTCTTGTTATTCTATCTTTCAAATTGCTTAATCTTTATGGTCAAATTATTTTGGTAATGCTTAGGGTTTCATGTTTGGAATGTTTGCAGTGATCTCTAGTCCATACTTTTTGCAGTTAGTTGATTGTTAGCTACTTTGCAAAGTTAGTCTAGACTTATATTTATGCTTAGTTCAATTGTGAAGGTTTATTCACCTCAATTGCTACAGGATTGACTGAATGAATATTTATGATTTGAAAATATTTAAATACCTTAGAAGATTGCACTATTTCTGTGGAATTACAGATTCATATGGGTCAAGCAGAAAATAGTTTATGAGAGATCGGTCCATTTTAAGCATTTTATCCTTTTGCATTTTCAATCTTAGTGTTAGAAGTAGTTTTACAATTATCTTTGAAACCTTTATCTTTTGTTGTTTCTTTATTATTAGGGTTCCAATCAAGTTTCAAAGTATCAATTTAGTGTCTACATTTGATAAGGTTTGAAATCCAGTGTTGCTCGTAGTAAGGTCCCATTGTGATTACCAGCATTTTCACATTTATCACTGAGTTGTTTTACTGCATTGTCAAGACCTAACATTAGAGACCTTGGGGTTATCTCTTTTCCCATAGAGATGTTCCTTTCAAGAGAGATAGGATATTATATTCTATCTAAGTTGTTGTTATGCAGAAAACACCATGAACAGATTGGCGCTAGAAGGAGGGCCTTTAAACAAGCAAGCTGGAGCATTTCTTAAATGCCATCTCTCCTGAGAGACTTAGAAGAAGAACTAGATCTACTCTAGGAGAGGAAGAATTTTAAGAATTACAAGCCCCTACTAGGTTGAGAAGGACCAGAGGAGGGGAAGAATCATCATTAGCTCATCCACTTCCATCATCTCCATCATCCTCATCTTCATCTGACTCTAGGGGGATTCTCATTCCACAACCACAACCAATCATAAATCAGCCATTACCACCCCCACCTCCACCAATGTCTTTTCTTTCTACTAATCCATAACCATTGATCTTCAACAATTACAATGTTATGCCCAAAAATCCTAAGCATTTCTACTCTAAGTTTCATACTCATGACCTTAAGAGAATGGCAAACGAGCATATTAAGATTTTCCAGACTTCTCTGAGGGATAGAGGGATTAACCATGAGGATGTTGCATGTATATTGTTCCCTTACTCTCTAGGAGAAGAAGTCTTCTATTGGTATAATCACCTACCTGTTGCTTCCATCCATAATTGGACTGAGTTGGAAGCTGCATTCCTGCAAAAGTTCAAGATTCCTATCAGTGCTAATGAGCTATACTTACATTTTATTGGGGTAAAAAGAGAGATTATTGACCCCATAGGATCATTCAATGATAGGTTCCATTGAGCATATACTAGACTCCAGGCACCTTATGCTGGAAATGAAAATACTACTTTGGAGATATACCTTGAGGCCTTGGGTAGCCTTACAGCCACCTTCTTGAAACAAAGGACCAATCCTCCAAATAGTTTTCTCACTGCATATGTGAAAGCAGTAAAGGTCGGTACAGACTTGAGACAACATTTATCAGGACCTTTGCCATCCTTGGGACCTATTGCTCACCTTGGACAAATCCAAGCCCTTAATCAAGCTTTGACTAGTCATGCTCCAATAATGAATCCTATACCGTCACTACCTTTGGTTCCTCATCCAGGTCCACCTATAAATCAAGCTCAACCTATGACTTCTTATCCTCAACAAAGAGCTAATCAACCATTACAACAACAACAAGCTGGTTTCCCTACATATTTGTAGAATTCAGAAGTCTTGAATCAGGCTGTTAGTTCTGGGAATATACCCGGATATCCTTCTAGAGGTAATCTGATACCTCTTAACAACCTGGATAAGGAGAGGTTGGATGAATTATTTGAACAAGTGAAGAGGTTGAATACAGAGGTAACTTATTTGAGAAATCATAATAGCCAGCTTTAGCCTGCTCAGAAGAATATACAATCCAGCTATGGCAGGGAAAACAAGAATTTCGAAAGAGATCAATACTTTGACAGGAATCAAAAATTATGACAGAAGACAAGGCTCTGGTCATAATTTTGATAGAAACCAATAAGGTGGACAAGGATTTGATAGGGGGAAACAACCTAGGTAGAATAGATCTTGGAATATAGGGCCTAATAATGGAGGGATTCCTACTCCTCTGGATCAACCTGCTACTCAAGAGAAACCTCCAAACGATGTATACCTAGTAGAAGCAGCTTTGTCTGGATGGTGCAGACTCCATAAAACAAGTCAACACTTTGAATTAGACTGTGCTGAATTTCAGACTGTAGATTCTATCTTTCAGTATGAAGTGGAGAATAATTTTACTGGGTAGGAAATTGTACCTTCAAACCCTTACGACTCTCCAGTACAGGTACTTAATCATGCTCCATTTCCCAAGGGTGAGGAAAATGAACCAGAAGAAGTGTCTAGTACAGAGGATGAGGTAGAACAGGTGTTGAATGAAGATGAAATCTCCCAATTGTTTAACGAAGAAAATGAGAATAACAATGGCCCTTTAGATGAGGAAGAAGTTGGTGTTGAAGAAGTTCAGATGTTTCAACAACCAGTGAAGAAGTATGATTTAAAAAATAGGCCTAACAGGTGTCCACAAGCTGGAGGTCCTTTCACCACTTCCATTCCCCCTAACAATTTCAATACTCCACCTAATCCACAAGCTAATAACAATCCATCCTATCCTTAGGTGTCAACATAGTACCTGTTAAAGGGGAACAATGCTGAAATTTCCAAGGATAAGTAGGCCAATGGCTACAAATAATCTCAGGCTGACCTAAATGTGGAGCAATTGGGTGAGTATGTGACTAAGGAATTCAAGAAAGTAAAAGTAAGTCTTTCTGCTTTTGAGTTGTTAAGAGTTTCTACTATTAGAAATGCAATTTTGGGATCATTTAGTTCAAATACAAAATCACAAGGGGTAGCCACGAATGAGGCTACTACCAAGTCTTCTAATTCTCAAACACCCAGAAATTAGGTCCCACCTATGTACAAGAGGGGAGATAAGGATAAAGGTCAGGTTGCACAAGCTGATACTCATCTGAACTTGTTTCAAGGTAAGATGGAAACTCCTCCTTTCCTAATTTATGTTTGTATCTTCGGAAAGAATTTGCATAATTGTCTTCGAGATTGAGGAGCCTCTACAAATGTTATTCCTTTTTCTATTTGAAAATAATTAGGTATTACTCCTATTGCCTCTCAAAAGAAGGTTACTCAGTTGGATAAAATAGAGGTGAGTGTAGTTGGAGAATTGAACATGATCCCTACATAGCTTACATCAGACCCTAAGGTGCAACAAGTGATCAATATCCAAGTTGTTGACATCTCTGATACTTATGGTTTGATCTTAAGTATGTATTTCACTAAAGCTTTGAATGGATACACATCCATAGATCATTCCCACATGTGGTTACCTTGGAAAGGATATCCAAATCAAATAAGAATTGAAAGAGAACCTAGAATGAAATATGTGATCACAGAATACCAAAATATCTCAAATGAGGTGTTAGTGTCTGAGGTTAGCATGGAGAATTATGTGTTGGTTGCATCAGTTAGAGGGGATGAAGAAGTTTTTATGTTGCAGGATTCTTGAAATGAACACATTCCAGAGAGTAGTGGTCCTGAGACTTTGATTGAACAAGAGAATGAAATAAGTGATGGAGAAGACAAACAACTTGGTTTGTTGGATAACTTTTAGGAATTCATCTAGAAGTGTATGGAAGACTGGGTACAATTGAAAGGAAGCATGACATTTGATGAATTATTGCTTCCAAGTTGGTGCAGTGTACATGATGCCTCTCATTCTGAGCTAGAATGTGACTTGTGTCAGACTGCTGTCAGACAGATACAGAAATGCCTTAATCTAGTTCCACCTACTGGACTCAATGTGTAGGAAGAATAAAACAATGATAAAGGTAAAAGCTCAATACTTCTTAAAAAACTCCCTATCCCTGGTAAAGAACAAGGTAAATTGAAGTTGAAGGAACCTGATGGTTGTTGGACACTTAGGTTTGATGGATCTAAATCCAAGCAAGGTGCTGAAGCGGGATTTGAATTGATTAGTCCTAAAGGAAAGAATTACTTTGCTGCTCATAGACTCCAGTTTCAATGCACTAATAATGTTGTTGAATATGAGGCTTTGATCCATGGCTTACTAATGGCATCAAGAAAGAAAGTTAAGATATTGCAAGTATTCGAAGATTCTGAATTAGTGGTCAATTAAGTAAGAAAGTAGTATTCATGTCGTGATAGAAGAATGACCAACTATAGGCATAGAGTGTGGGATCTCATTGAGGGGTTTGATGCCTTTAATATCCAATTGATCCCTCGAAACAAAAATCAAGTTGTTGATTCTTTAGCTCAAGCTACTAGCATCTTATAGCCTTTGTTGCTTTCAGGATTGAAGAAATTTATAGTTGAGCTCACTCAAGTCCCTTCAGTGCCTGACAACGTTACCAACTTTCAGGTATTTGAAGATGATAAGCATATTCTGGAGTTTATTACAAGCTGTGATGTGTTTGCCTCCCAAGTTATTGATGAGATAGAGCCTCAGAAAGTAGAAATAGACTTTGGAGGAATCATCAATCTAAAGACTAATACCATTCCAAGGGGTATGGTGCAACTTGAACGAATTTTTGACTTAGATAAAATAAGAGATCAAGAACAACAGACTAAAAGAGAGTCCATTAGCAGCTAGTGTGAAACATATAATATGGGGACACCAGATGACTTGAAGAACATTCTTATTGGCAAGTTATGTACTCCAGAGGAAAGAAAAGGGATTATTGATACCTTACATACATATCATGATGCAATAGCTTGGAGTTATGAAGATTTGAAAACATGTGATACTTCAATCATCACACACACCATCCCTCTAAGATCAAATGTCAAACCTTTCTGATAGAGACAAAGGCCCATTAATGCTCTGTTGTGGAAACTGCTTTCAACACGTATTATATTTCCAGTAAGACACTCTACTTGGGTGGCAAATTTGGTTCCAGTAAGGAAAAAGAATGGAGAAATCAGACTATGTGTGGATTTAAGGAATCTGAATAGAGCATTAGAAAAGGATAATTATCCAATTCCCTCACTAGATGAAGTGCTTCAGATTGTCAATGGATCGCAAATGATGTCCTTTTTGGATGGGTATTCTAGATACAACCAAGTCATGGTGCAATATGAGGATAGGCACAAGACTGCCTTTACTACCAAATGGGGAACTTTTTTTTACAGAAGGATGCCATTTGGATTGATTAATGCTGGAACTACATTCCAAAGAGCCATGGACATTGCTTTTAAGGATATAATTGGCAAGTGCATCATTATCTATATGGATGATTTCACTATTTTTTTCTAAGAAATGAGGTGATCATATAACAGACTTATGCAAGGTGTTTCAAAGATGTAGAGAGTTTGGTATTTCACTTAACTCGAGAAAGTGCATTTTTGGAGTCACGGAAGGCAAGTTATTAGGACACATTATCTCAGAACAGGGTATTACTATTGACCCTAAAAGAATTCAAGCTATCTTGAAGATTCAGCCTCCTACAAGTAAGAAGGAAATGAAGTCATTCTTTGGTAAGATTAACTTTGTTAGGAAATTTATCACAAAATTTGCAGAAATAGTCAAACCATTGAATGTTATGTTAAAACAAGAAGCGAAGATAGAATGGAGCACAGAAGCCAAGGAGGCATTTGTGGAAATCAAGAAGGCTATTGCTGAAGCTCCTGTATTGGTGAGTCTGGATTACACTAAGCCTTTTTATATATATTCATTCGCTTCTGATCAAGGGGATGAACACCCTATAGCCTTCATGAGTAATCTTTTAAAAGATGTAGAATTGAAATACCACAATGTGGAGAAACAAGCCTATGTTTTGGTCCAAGCAGTGAAAAATTTAAAGCATTATATCTTAAGGAATAAAGTTTTTTCCATAGTCCTGCAGTAAAGTTGTTATTGATGCATAATCAGTTAGGTGAACGAAGGGCCAAGTGGGTAACCATGTTGTAGGAATATGATATGGAAATCTAGCCATGAAATTAGTAAGAGGACAAGGGCTTACAAAGACAATGGCTGAGATAGGTCCTGATCTCACAACTCAACATTATTACCTTCAAGAGGTATCTCCAGGAGACTAGTATGATGAAATTTTTTTTTATCTATTGAATCAGCAGTGTCCTAATCATCTTAATACGGTTCAAAGGCGAGCCTTTCACTTGAAGAGTGGAATTTTTATGATGAAAGGAGCTATACTATATAAGAGAAATCATGCGGGTGTTTACTTGAGATGTTTAGGGAAGAAGGAAGCTGCTAGAGTGATGATTGAATTTCATGAGAAATATGGCATAGGCCATGGTTCTGCATCATCCACTACACATCAAATCTTAAGGGTAGGCTATTACTGGACTACTTTGTTTAAGGATGTACACCAACATGTGAGAACTTGTCACATATGTCAGACCACAACAAGTAAGGAAAAACATGCAGCTCTTCCGCTTCAACCAGTCATAGAGGTAAAATCATTTGCTCAGTGAGGCATGGACTTTATAGGTTAATCCTTCATCTTCTATGGACCATAGGTATATTCTTACCATAACTGATTATTTTACTAGATGGATAGAAGATCTTGCTTGCAAACAATGTACTTTAGATGTGGTAATCAATTTTCTTGAATCAGGAATTATTAATCGTTTTAGTTGTCCACCGTCTTTGGTTTCTGATAATGGTCATGCATTTGCATCACTGAAGTTTTCTAATTGGGCGTATGATCATGGGATTTCTATTAAGTTTTCATCCAATTATTACCTTTAGGGTAATGGTTTAGCTGAGTCCTCCAACAAGAACCTACTGACAGTTATCTGTAGGCTGTTAGAACAAAATCCTAAGGATTGGCACACCTAGGTCTGATTTGCTCTTTGGGCTGACTGTACTAGATAGAAGGAATCCATAGGAACCTCTCCTTATCACCTAGTGTATGGTTTGGAACCTGTGTTTCCTATTCAGTTGAAAATCCCTACCTTGCAGCTCATTAATGAGTACTATAATGAGAAAGATAAACATGAAGCTTGTTTGGCTGAACTATTGCATTTGGAAGAGAAAAGAGATGAAGCCCTAGAGAACTTTTCTAAACATCAGGGTGTAGTAAATAGATGGTTTGATAGGAGAGCTAAGGTAAAGGCCTTTAGAATTTTTGACTTAGTTCTTTACTGGGATAAAGCCCATGATCATAAGGGAGAGCACGGTAAATTTGATAAACTTTGGCTTGGTCCTTACTAGATTTCAGAAATTTTGGGAGATAATGTTTTTCATTTGAAAACCCTCACTGATGAGGATATCCCATTGCTTGTTAATGGGTAGTATCTGAAGCATTATTTTCAACCTTGAACTGCTTGCAGTTCATCCTGTACATAGCTAGAGTAGGTTCGCTTTCTTCTTTGCTTTGTTTTTGTTTTGCTTTAGTAGTTTAGGTTTGTTTTGGTTTGTTTTGCTTTTTGTTTTGTTTTGCTTTTGGGCTCCTAATGTCTTTGGGTTGTTGCACCTGTGCATCAGGGCTATTTTGTTTGGGATTGTTCTAAAAATTTCTCTTATAAACTCTAATCAATTTTTCAGAATCAGGTGGTGAAATTCTTTTATCTAATCTTCTTTGTACTAGGAATTAGAACCACTTGTTTTAGATACACTTTGGAATATATTTGGGTCTCACATTTCATATTATAATAAAGAAATTTTTGGAGTTGCATGAGGTTCCTGAGTAGTTTGGCCTAGTGAAAAATATTATATTCTGCTTCAGTGCCACTGTGTTCCTCATCCTTGAGCGTGAGTTCCATTACTTACAAAGGTGAACAAGAAAGTTCTATAAAATAGAAAGAGAAAGAGGAAAATTTTGAAAATTTGAATGGCTTCACCTTATCAGGAGTATCCTAGTATCTCTACCGGGGCTATAGACGTCTGACTAGTAGTAGAGCTATGCTTGGGAGGGTCATAGTGATAACCTCGTCGGGGCTATGGACGCTTGACTGGTAGCGAGGCTCTATCCAGGTTGCTTTTGGAGTTTGGATATTATGTAGCTTGGTCAAATTTGCTCTAGTTCTTCTTGCACTTATAGGATAAGATTCAATGCATAATACACACACTTGGACCCTGGTATAGGAAAAAAGTCTTCTTACTTGTGGTTTCTGAAACTTTGTTCATAGGAGTCTTGATGAGAGGATTGAAACCATAGATTTTGGGTTCTTGATTCTAGTTTATCTTTGAAATGCTCTGGAGCATTTCCCCAGTGGAGTTGCCATTTGTTGTGCAATTTTTGCACACACGCCCCACTAAAAGTGGGGACCCTCTTTTTTCACTTTTTGGTGTTTTGGCCCTTCTTTTCTGGGGGTTTTTGCTTGCTTGGGTTTGTGCTTTAATTTCCATTTTGCCAATTGAAGTGGCATACTTTTGAAATATATTGAAACTCTGAAGTTTTGACTTTATCTCAGGTTTTTCACTGTTTTCAGGAAAATCCGCTTGGGCCAGATTCTCTCGATTTCCTCCCAATGTCCGAAATTGCTACTTTTTGTACTGCTTTCAGGAAAGTCTGCACATCCCGGATTTCCCTGAAGTCCGTGGCAGTGTCGAATCCCCAAAGTTCGTGGCAGTGTCGAATCCCCAAAAGTTTTTTGTGGCTATGGCTATCTTGTCGAATTCATTAATGGCGTTTGTGCAAAGGTTTTGGGGCTTTGATATATTGATTCTTTGAGAAGTAATTGATCATTTGGGTTTGTTCATTTGCTATCATTTGGGATTGTGTCTTGAGGTTCTTGGTGTTTTGACGGATATCTAGATTTTCGAAGCCATTTGGACTATGCGATTGCATTTCCTGTGCGTGGGTTTTTCTAGCTCACATTGAACGGTTGTTTGTCGGCTTCATCAATCACAACCTTTGTGCTTCCATGGTATGTAGATGTGCCCTTTTCTTTGTTGGTTTCAATGGATTTTCTATGTTTGCTTGGGGAGTCCTTCGTGGTTTCTTGGTTCCTTTGGGTGTGCATCATCATTGAGCATTTTGGGGTTTTCATTTAGTGCACCAATCCATTTTTATTGATCAAGTGTGTGCGTTTTAGTCTGGTGTTGCTTCATATTTTGGCATTGATTTGCTATAGTTTCAAACTTTCTACTCTGGTGTATGAGTGAGTCATTTGTGCTTTCATGGCAGACATTTAGGGTTCTTGACTTAGGGCATGGCCAATCCTCTTCAAATTTCTGTGAAGAGTGTCCTTAGTTTACGTTTTATTCATCGGGGTCCTAGGTTGAGTTGGTTTCGGAGTTCTGGTTTAGATCCAGAGTGATATTTATTGATTTGGTGGAAGTAGCGAAGATGTACACAGGTTTGGGTGTTTGAGGTCTTCACGGAATTTTGCTTCCCCCAGATTTCCTCGATTTTTCTATCTCTTCCTTTTTCACATTCTACTAGATTTTATTTGGTTTCGCCAAAATTCGTTCCATTCGCATTTTCTTGAGGTCCGCGGTCGGGTCATTTTACCGATTTCGAGCTTTAATACTGTTATATTTGGATTTTTCCAAAATCTGTTCCATTCGGATTTTCTCGAATTGAACGTGTCTCTTCATTTTTCCTGAGTTAGTTATAACTATTGTTGATTTTGCCAAAATCCGTCTTTGGCAGATTCTTCCGGGTTTTTTTGGGAAATGATGGGTTTCTTGGTAATCTATTTGATTAATTTAAGGAGCTTATGTTAAGTGTTTCTAATGATTTCCCTTGGTTAATTATTGAGTTTAAATGATGTGATGCGATTTTGTATGTTTGGTTCGCTAGAATCCACCTAGTTTGGATTTTCTCGAAAATCCTTCCCAGTGCAGAATCCACGAGGGGAGCTAAATCCCGAATTTTAAGGTAACGATCTTCTACACTTGTTGCTTCTTATGGATCTAATTGTGGTTACTTTTATGTGTTTGCAGGTAGGATCAGGACAGAATGTTGTTGGTCGAGGCAAGGGAAAGGCAACCGATCCCGATGCAGAAAAGGTTAAGTTAGATATAAAGAGCAGAATTCTTGAGAGCAAGTTGACCTCAATTTGGTCAGGGATCACAGATACAAACGTAGGCATGTGGGACTATGAGGAATTATAGGTTGTGATGTTAGCACCAATCCCTCCTCTATTGGCAAGGAGAATGGTGGAGTCTGGGTTGGCTCATGTGGCAGGTTTCCCTTCTACAATGCAGTGCTACAAGTTGGTGCTTGAGTGTGCCAGAAATTATGATAGTGGGACATAGAGAATAATCGGTCCTCAGGGAAGGATTCTTGTTGGTTTCAGTCCTATGGCCATTGCTGCAACCTTTGACATGCTTGATAGGTCCCATGTGGTAGGCTTCGACCTAGAGGTTTCTAGGAAGTATTATGAGGAGAACACTGTCAAATCTCAACAGGTGATCAACTCTTGGCTAAAGAAGCCTAAATCTCAATTTTCTAAATTTCCTAAGCAATTATTCAGGTTGAAGTTCAAGAGGGAGTATTACAATGTCATCACCCTTCTCAGCAAGTTGGTAGGATTGAAGAGTGCAGATGTTTTTGAAACCTGGATATTCAATGTGATTACTAGAATGGAGCAGGGAATTGACTATCTTTGGATAGGTGTTATTAGTAATATGATCCATCATCAATTGTGTAATGTCTTGCAGACCAAGACTTTCACTATGACCTCTTACCTAGTGTATTCATTGGCCAGACTTCATCCATACAAAGGATTGAGCACTAGGGGTATTTTTGGACAAGATGTTATCTATGAAGTGTATCCACAGTTCCAATTGACTGGTGGAAGCTACCGGAGGTCGAATGATGCCTTCACAATGTACATTACCAGACTGCTCCAAGGTGCAAAGCATGTGAGAATCTCGAATAAGGCAAAAGATTTGATAAGGAGATATGGAGCCTGGTTTCTCCAGTTCCCAACCTTCTCATATATTAGAATTGATGGTTTTCAGAGGGCTCCCTAAAGACTCCCTAGATATCCCACTATTCATGTTGTATTGTTGGAAATCACTAGATAGATCTGTGACTTTGACAATGTTGTGAAGGGAGAAATGGATAAGACAGGTTTTGGGAACAATTTCCCTTTGAAGATAGGAATGGGTGAAGTTTGTGCCTCCATTTAGTCTGCTCATGCTTCGGAGGAGGAGATGGGTACTTTTGGGCTCTCTTTTCATTCTAAGAGAGAAAGGTTTGATGTTACTGGTGAGGCTGAGAAGAAGGCCAATGGGAATTATAGCCATAAGGCTCATATTGAGGACTACTAGGTTAACCTTGTTGATGAGTTTGAGGTGAGAAAGAAAAGATTCTCCAGGTTTCCAGTGGATTTGGTGAGATTATACAATGTAAAATCCATCCCTGATCAGGTAGGGGAGGATGGAAATGTGATTCAGGGTCATGTTTATGAAGCATTAAAGGATAAACCAGTGGGAGAAGTTGACTAGTTAGAAGAAGAAAAGATTGATTTAGATCAGGTTATGGCCCCAGTGATTAAATATACCAAAATGTGGTGGAAGCACAAATGCTGGAGCTAGAGAGCGAGGGTGTTCCATGCACCTATGAGCTGATGGGAGACTTAGAGTCTCATTCTACTTCTGAGGCTTCACTTGAGCTAGATCCAAAGGGCAAGGAGAAAGTGAATTCTCCTTTCAGAATCCAGGTAAGGGAGGTGCAAGCTGAAAAGGCTGCAGAAGTAGGAAAATAGAGGAGGCCTATTTCCAAGAGTAGGAAGCATGCCTCTAAGAAGGAAGTTGAGAAGAACCAAGATGAAGAGGAGGTTGAAAGTGTTTATGCACTAATGAAGAAGAGAAGAGTTACAAGGCCATCCCAGAAAGTGGAGGAAGTCCCTAAGATTGACAGGGAAATAGATCCACCAGTGGTAGAGGTGGAAAGCTCAGGGGAAAAGACATAGGTTTATATGAGGAGATCAAGGACTCCTTCCCCGAGGGATACTGTAGCCAAAGAGAGTGTTTCAGTAAGTATCCCTGTTGTTGAATAAGCAAGTCCCTCCATTCCTCAGGATGCTGGTAGCATATGGGGAGAACCAAAGCAGGATGAAAGTCCTAAGAATTTGGGTGAGGAAGAGTTTCAAGAGGGAGACCTCTTTAATGGAGAGGCAGAAATTGATAGGATGGTTCAATCTCCCTTGGTGGCATATGCGGAATCTCTTGCAAAAGAACAAGTAGATAAGTCTTCTCAAAAGGAGGAGGAAATACCAGCTATGGACCCTTCACCAGTGAAAATTATTGTGGAAGAGCAGGTACAAAAGGAAGAGAACCCAACTGTGGATGTTCCTAAAAGTCCAAGGGTTGAGAAAGATGCAACTACTGATCAGTAGGAGAAGGAACAAGATAAACAAGACACAGTGCCTATTGGGTCTACTATTCCGGATTGGCTTGAGAGGGAATTGAAGAGCAAAATGGTAATAGTGGATGATTCTCTTCCTAATTGGGATGCCCTCATGGTTAATGTAGAGAGGGAAAAGACCAAAAAGAAGGCAAGGGTTGTATCCTAGATTGAAAGGGATGGATCAAGTAACCGGGTGGCCCATATTGCTAAACCTGCTCCCAACAAAGATAGGGACAATGTGACTGCCCAAGACTAGAATGTGCAAACTGTTAACGTGGGGCATGCTACTATGGAGCAAGATATTGAAGAGTATGAGGGCTCCAGTGCAGTGAATGTGGGGAGATTGAAGAAGGCAGTACAAACTAGGCATGAGATGGAGAAGGAGGATGAAAAACTAAGGAAATAATTGCAAGAGTTGATGAAACCTTTGCAAGCTATTGGCTCCTCCTCTTCTGCTACAGGATTCCTACCCTAGGAGACAATTTCTAAGTTAGAAAAGATGAAGGGTACCTCACATGCTGCAGTTACCTGGTTGCAGGGTGTCCAAGCTAAGGGAGATGATGCCATTAAGGGCATATTGTCCACTGGAGGGGATGCACTAAGGTCGATTGATTGGTTGAAGGCTGTATTGGCACAAGATAATGTGGATACTAACCTCCTACTGCAAAAGACTACAACAATCATGGGGTTTACTGAAGACAAATTAGTACAGTTCAGGATTCTTCCTTTTCCAAGTGTTTTTGAACCTTGGGAATGGTTTGAAATCCTGCAAATGAGGCAAAAGGCCTTGAAAAAGATCCACAAATAGGTGAGGTAGATTGAGGATGCTCTGACTAGTGTTCATGATAGGTGCATTTCATTCTTTGAGGTCATGACTGGAAGGAAGAAGTTTTCTCCAAAACATCTCAGTTTGGAGCAACTTAGAGAATGGTGGAGGGATGTATATTCTCCACTCAGCGAAGGGCTAGTTACTGAACATCAGTTGGATGATGTTGCAACTTATATTGCAATCATTGATAGGAATTTCACCAACAAAGCCGACTAGAATGGTACAGTTAGGTAGGTAAGAGAAGATATCAGAACTCTTGAGAGAAAGATTAGGGTTTTTCCTGTGCCACCTGTTGCTGAGCTGGATAGGGTCTTGTTGGCCGTACATGGTGAAGAAGATAAATCTAAGGACAAGGATGGGGAGTGACTATATAGGGTGACATTAATATTTATGCTTCCCATTAATTCATATGTATTGGGCCGACCTTTTGGTGTCTTGGCAGTTTTGGATGAAATTGGTGCCAGTGGCACATTCCATGTGTTCGAATATCTTTTAGGCCGACCTCTTGTAGGTCATGTTTTTATTGTAAATTATAATTTGGGCTGACCTATCCTATGGATTCTCTATAAAAGCGGGCGTGTTGCCTCATTTGGAGATATGGAGATTAGAAAGTAGATATAGAAGGATAGGTAGATCAAGAGAGAAATAGTTAAGTGATATTAGAGCAAGTTAGGGTTTATTTTCAAGCAAATGTTGTAACAGAAAACTGGAACTGCTGCTTATTTTGGATGATTTAATATAAGAGAGATATTGTGTTTGGTATCTATCTTCTGGAATTTCATCTGGCATGGTTCTTGTTATTCTATCTTTCAAATTGCTTAATGTTTATGGTCAAATGATTTTGGCAATGCTTAGGGTTTCATGTTTGGAATCTTTGTGGTGATCTCTAGTCCATACTTTTTGTAGTTAGCTGATTGTCAGTTGCTTTACAAAGTTTTCCTGGACTTATATTTAGGCTTAGTTCAATTTTGAAGGTTTATTCACCTCAATTGCTATAGGATTGACTGAATGAATGTTTATGATTTGAAAATATTTAAATACCTTAGAAGATTGCACCATTTTTGTGGAATTGCAAATTCATCTATGTCAAGCAGAAAATAGTTTATGAGAGATTGGTCCATTTTAAGCATTTTATCCTTTTGCATTTTCAATCTTAGGGTTAGAATTAGTTTTAAGATTATCTCTGAAACCTTTATCTTTTATTGTTTCTGTATTATCAGGGTTCCAATCAAGTTTCAAAATATCAATTTAGTGTCTACATTTGATAAGATTCAAAATCCAGTGTTGCTCATAGTAAGGTCCCATTGTGATTACCAACATTTTCACATTTATCACTGAGTTGTTTTACTGCATTGTCAAGACCTGACATTAGAGACCTTGGGGTTATCTTTTCTCCCATAGAGATTTTCCTTTCAAGAGAGATAGGATATTATATTTTGTCTAAGTTGTTACTGTGTAGAAAACACCATCAACAGACATGACCAAATTGCATTATGCTAGTGTAGTTGGAATTTTAATGTATGCAATGGTTTGTACAAGGCCAAAGATTTCCCAATAAATGGGAGTTCTTAGCTAATTTATGGTGTATCTATGAATGATAGATTGGGATGTTGTGAAAAGAGTGTTTAGATATCTAAGGAGCTCTTCAGAATATGGTTTGTGTTACCATGGAAATTTGGTTGGGTCACAAAGGACACTTAGCATTCATATATATGTGGATTCTGATTGCGTAGGGGACATTGGTAGTAGAAGATCCACTAGTAGATATTTTTTCATGATCAATAGTGGTGCAATTAGTTGGATGAGCAAGCGAGAGGTTATAGGCACTTTATCTATTACAAAGGTTGAGTACATGGAAGCAAATCATGCCTATAAGGAATCCATTTGGCTTAGAAGATTTTTGTTTTGATATTGGTTTTGATGTAGGGTGGATTATTATTTGTTGTGACAGTCAGAGTGCCATTTTTCTGGAAAAAAATCCAGCTTTTCATGCCAAGATGAAACATATCGATGTGCAGTATCACTTTGTATGAGATATGGTGGAGGATGGAAAGGTCTATTTGGAAAAGGTGGATACTCTAAGGAATGTTGTTGATGCTTTGACAAAACCGGTGAGCATGGACAAGTTCAGGTGGTGTGCAATTTCAATGAGCCTTGGGGCCTATGTTTTTTTAGTAATTTCAAAGTCTAGAGGAAGCTAGTAAGTCTTTGTCAAGTGGGAGCTTGTTTGAAAATGTGCCTCAACTTGCTGGCTTGAACCTCTATTAAGGACTTGATGAAGTTTCCTTCAGTTCATGATTTTAACTTGTTACCACTTGGAGCAATTTATAAGTGGCACAATTGCACAATTTACCACCTTACCATGGAGGTCTTTGGTCTATTTGGTGGTTGTGCGATATTACCGCCATACCGCAAGTCTCTTCTGGCTAAGGAGAAGTTGTGTGGTGTTACCTCTATACTGCAAAGTGCTTTATCATTCTTGGTGGTAGCGTGGTGAACCTTTTTTCTATGGTGGTTGGGAGGTTTACCTCCTGACCACAAGGTTCTTTTGGTTGTTTGATGTGGTAGCACGGTGGAACCAACATACCGCTGGGGTCTTTAGGATATGGCATGGTAGATTGGTTACCTCTATACCACGGGAGTTAACAGAATGGGTCATGGTAGAGTGCTTACCACCATACCGTGGGAGATCTTAGATTGTAGAGCAGTAGAGCAGTGGACACTACCATACCGTGGGAATATCTCGACTGTCGAGTGGTAGAGTTGTCAACACTGCCATATCGTTGATATCTTTGCATTGGGGTGTAGTAAAGTGGTTATCACCATACCGTTGGTTCCTTTAGCCTGTCCAATGGTAGTGCGGTATACCGCCACATCATAGAGACCTATTAACTGTGCAACAATAGCATGGTGTAAGATTAGAGGTTGTTACTAACTTGAAAGGAGATCATTTGAATAACTGAAAAGTTCAACAGTTGTTAGACTGAGGAGGTTGAACTGAATCGACAGTATAGAGAATTAATCCTTTTTTTATTGTTTCTATACATTGCAACATATGTGATCATTAAAAAAGGCTAGTTAGATGATCAAATTGTCATTTTTTTCATGAGTATCATTGTATGCTGATATGAGAGCATTATAACAGTGTTATTCTGTGTGAGGCTGATCTGAGAAATATTTTTGCTATAATATTGTCATCTGAAAGGAGAGTCTAGAACTTGTATGTAAATTCATTTACTATAATACAAGTGATTTTATTTGATGTGGTGGTTTTTTCTCCCGTAAGGGTTTTCCCACATAAATCAAGTGTTAATTGTGTTTGATTTTATTTCTCTATTATGTTATTTCTTGCATGTGTATCTTAATGAACTGAAATTGTAAAATTTAAAGGCATATCTTCATTCTCCTCCGAGTTTTGACATTAGGAAAGTTTGTTCCGCCCTTGAAATTTTCCTAACAAGAATTGTATGTGCTCACTTCTCTTCTTTGATTTTTCCAAAATATCGTCCACATAATCTTCAACTATTTATTTGGATCATGTCATGAAAGATGAGGGTCATTTCTCTTTGGTAAGTAGCTCTTGCATTCTTCAACCCAAATTGCATCACATTCGAGCAATAGGTTCCTCATGGACAAGTAAAGGAATTTTTATGTTCATCTTATTTGGTGATTATGATTTGATTGTAGCCTAAAAATCGATCCATGAGTGACAACAATTCATGCCCAGTTGTTAAATCCATAATGAGATCAATGTTGGGAAGAGGGAAATTATCCTTCTGGTATGCCTTATTTAAATCCTTAAAATTAGTGCATATTTTGATGCCCCCAATGAGTTTTGAGACTAGTACCAGGTTTGAAACCCACTCAAGATAATCTATCAATTAGATGAATCCAATGTTAAGAAGCTTTTGTAGTTCTAGTTTTACAAAGAGTTCTATCTGAGGGTGCATCTTCCTTAATTTTTGCTTGAGTGGTTTGGCTTTAGGATAGACTGATAGTTGATGTACAACCACTTCTAGATCAAGGCCTGGCATATTTGTGTATGACCATGCAAAGTTAGCTCTTTTCCCCTTAAGGAATGTTGCAAGGTTATTTTGTTCTTCATCTAACAAGGATTCAACATAGAAGGTGATCTTAGGTTCTTGTTTTGTTCCCACATTGATTGGTGTAGCCTTTTCTTCTAGTACTGCTGATTTTTCTAGATGCATTGCACTAAGGGGGAGATTCAATCTCTCATCCTTGGGTGCCTTAGGGAGGCTTCCACCATTGGATGCATCCTTTGTTTTTACTATTTTAGGACTAGAGAGTGCCACAATGTGGTTTTCACTCAATAATTTGCAAGTTAATTGCATTTCATTTATTTTGTGACTAAAGGATTGGTACGGGAGCACCTCAAATTTTCAATTGTAATTTCTTGGGCACTTAGAATTTCGTGGGACCATGTTAAAGAAATGGTTAAGTGTTTAAAATTGCAGTGATATATTCCTACAAAAGATTAAATAACAGTTGTAACCGAATACGAGGATAGTGAACAGTTTGTTTAAACTACCCTAGAATCTCTATAAAGAGATGAGATGTAACCGAATATAGGAGATAGAGGGAATAGAGAGAGCGAATAGGAAGAAAGAGTAAGGAGAGAGTAACGAGAGGAGAAGAAATCGGGCTCTCTAGCCTTCGGCTAGAGAGCCATTTAAAATATGTATGTTTTTTGGCATGCTAATATTTGGAATTCGATAGGAGAAGTTTACGTTTCCCGTCGTGGCATACTCTCTATCTTTCTTGGTGTATTGTTTTGCAATTGTGAATGTAGATTAGTTTGGAGGAATTTGTTCTTTGTGGACTATTTTAAAATAATCCTTGTTGTGTATGGGTCGAGTGTCTTTATGACAGTCCCAAATGGAATGGGAGAACTGGTTTGATATATATAGGTTTGCAGAGAAGCCATTACATCATGGTGTGAGCTTGACCATTATGTTTGAGTAGTGTATGGCTTGGCTTTGGATAGTGAGAAGGTGGCAGACAGTTTCATCTCAGCAGAAACTTGTCAGTGAATGCATTTCCTCCGGTATGGTGGATGCTATCCATGTTCATGCTCGGGTTGTGACCACTATAGTGGTGATAAATTTTCCATCCCATGCCATGGAAGACTCGCAAGGTCATGTTAAACAATGAGATAGAGTTAGAAGTGTTACCATATGTCTTGATCAGGAGTGATCAGGAGTGATAGGATATGAAGGAGTTTGCAGAAACATGACAGTGAGTGCATGTTTGTCTGCAACAGAACCTTTATTGGTGAGAATAGTGAGCGATTATGTCGATGCTAAAGGATATCCAGTGTCTTGTGTGTGACTTATGGATGTTTATGATATATTGAAATTGGTTGCCAATTTTACTGCATCAGAATGGTATTAGAGCCCAGAAGGTTCTGAGTGTGTAGAAGGCAATCTACACCAGGCAGTAGCATGGGTTCTTGGTTGCTAGTTGATCCATCCAAGCTGCAATAGTTGTTCTTGCGTGTGTGAAGATCTCAAGCTAGGGTCTTCGTATTGTCTCCACCACGATGCAGCTAGGTAGAAGGTGCAATGAGAGCAACCACTAAGAGAAGGGTCGAAAGCATCTTCCAGAATTGTGTGTGGATGAGATGGCAGTACAGTGGTGGTGTGAAGCAGCCGCATGCAGAAAGGAGGACAGCAACCAACATAAACTCCATTGATGGGAGTCATTTAACAACAGTGAAGGAAGCAGCAGACGCCTTGATTTAGTGATGACAACATAGAGGCGAATGATTTGAATTGCAGTAGTCTCACCTCGGCATTTCCATGGGACTTGGAAATCTGTTAAGTTTGGGAGTATGGTGTGGGAGCACCTCGACTTTTCAAATGTAATGTCTTGGGCACTTAGAATTTCGTGGGACCATGTTAAAGAAATGGATAAGTGTTTAAAATTGTAGTGATATATTCCAAAAAAAGATTAAATAACAGTTGTAACCGAATACAGGGATAGTGAAGAGTTTGTTGAAACTACCCTAGAATCTCTATAAAGAGATGAGATGTAACCGAATACAGGAGATAGAGGGAATAGAGAGTGTGAATAGGAAGAAAGAGTAATGAGAGAGTAACGAGAGGAGAAGAAATTAGGCTCTCTGGCAGAAAATATGTATGTTTTTTGGCATGTTAATATTTAGAATTCGATAGGAGAAGTTTACATTTCCCGTCGTGGCATACTCTCTATCTTTCTTGGTGTATTGTTTTGCATTTGTGAATGTAGATTAGTTTGGAGGAATTCGTTCTTTGTGGACTGTTTTAAAATAATCCTTGTTGTGTATGGGTCGAGTGTCTTTATGATAGTCCTGAATGGAATGGGAGAATTGGTTTGATATATATAGGTTTGCAGAGAAGCTGTTACATCATGGTGCGAGCTTGACCATTATGTTTGAGTAGTGTATGGCTCGGCTTTGGATAGTGAGAAGGTGGCAGATAGTTTCATCTCAGCCGAAACTTGTTAGTGAATGCATTGCCTCCAGTATGGTGGATGCTATCCATGTTCATGCTCAGGTTGTGACCATTGTAGTGGTGATAAAGTTTCCATCCCATGCCATGGAATACCCGCAAGGTCATGTTAAACAATGAGATAGAGTTAGAGGTGTTACCATATGTCTTGATCAGGAGCGATCAAGAGTTTGTAGAAACATGACAGTGAGTGCATGTTTGTCTGCAACAAAACCTTTATTGGTGAGAATAGTGAGCGATTGTGTCGATGCTAAAGTATATCCAGTGCCTTGTGTGTGACTTACGGATGTTTTATGATATATTGCAGTTGGTTGCCAGTTTTACCACATCAAGGATTCAATCATCTCCCCATAGTATTTCCCTATATCAAACTCTATATCAAAGCCTGCTTTGTGATCTACCCATGATAATTTGTCTTGGAGTCCCATGAATTTTGAGATTGCTTCATTATTTTCAAATAATCTAGAATTGGTGGTCCTTGTTGGTCCATATCAATGAGTTGCGGGTATACCAGGCGTATTTTCATTGGTTGGTTGTTTGAGACAAAGTATGTTATGAATATCATAAAGAGGGTGTTGTTCTCAAATAGGTCACCCATAGCTAGGGGGAAGTCATCCAAGGTTGTATCAAGTGATGTAGGCAACCAAGAGGAAGCCTCAACTTGTTTAGAAGCAATACCTTTTCCAATAGGTGTGACCTTGCTAGTAGTACAACATAAGCCAATATTTTTTGTCATTTCTCAGGAATGATCGGTTCTACTAAACCAATGTCATTTTGTCCTAGATTCTCATTCTTGTTATACCCCATGCTTTGCATTAACTATAGACCTTTTGTGTCATCTTTCATGGGAAGAACAGGAACAGTTCATTCATCTTGATGGAGTATTTTAGAGATATCATGCTCAGGGACATCTTCTTGATTCAAATCTCCCCATTTGGATAATTTTTGGTTCTTTGGTGCTAGATGTTGGTTTCCCATGTGTTTGAGGAGAAATTGGTAACTCTCCTAAGACAAAGTTGTCTTTCAATATTTTGTAGCTTCCACAACCATCTTCGTGGATTACTGCTTTGACATCAGGTATGCTTTTTACAACAGGTTCTTATGATGCTGAGGTAGATGCTAGAGATGATGGGTCAACAAATGAGCTTGATGGTATAGGTCCCTCATCATTTTTGGGTATTTGTGGGATCTTGTAAAACTTGGCTTCAAGGCTCTTGCAATAGTAGAAAGGCTCAGGATCTCCATGGATAGTGATTTCTCTATCCTCGAAAGGAAACTTCACACACTGATGATAGATTGAGGCTATGGCTTTCAAAGCATGGATCCAAGGTCGACCAAGTAGAATGTTATAGGAAAGATCAAGATCAAGTACTTGACATGTAGTCTTTGCAATAAGAGGTCCCACTTGGATAGGGAGTGTTATGATTCCTTGTGATACTTGTTCTTGGTCATCATATGCTCTGATGGTGGTACTCATGCCTTCTTAATAGTATCTTTTGAATAGAATAGATTCTCTATCAACTACAGGGTACAAATTTTTAGACCAGCACCTCCATCTACCAATACTCTTTTGACCTTGTTTTTATGAATGACAAACTCAAGGTGTAAAGCACGGTTATGAGATGGTTGGGATGGTAAATCTTGTTTAGAGAAGAGGAGAAGATGGCTGGTGATATGACCTACCATAGCTTGAAACTGATCGGTATTAATGATCTTGGGAATAGAGGACTCAAACAAGGATTTTTCTAGTATTTCCCTTTCTGTAGGAGATAATTTCAGTAGTTCCAAAATTGATATCTGAGTGGGGGTTTGTTTAAGTGTATCTACAATATTGTAGTTGCTAGGATTAGATGTGGGTAAAGTAGGTTGTGTCCTAGATTGATCTAGGATAGCTCATTGAACGATTATTTTTCCACATCACATGGTGACTCAACATTTCATACTAGCTCCTTTGATAGTGACAATAGTGATAACACTATCATAGGAAGCAACTACATTGGAATAAGTATGTTGAACATTGGTGTAATCCTTATCTTTACCATTATTTTTAGCTTTGTTATGATCAGAAATAGGATTCTTTTATATCTTGAGATCCTCATTTCCAGTGGGTACCTCAATAGATATGGTATCATTCTCTATGAGATCTTGGATGATATTCTTGAGTTTCATGCAATTTTTTGTTTTATGTCCTTTTATTTTATGAAAGTCATAGAGATTAGACTCGTTGTACTAGTGTGGCTTTTCTTGGGGTTCTTGGTAGTTTTTGAAGTTAGGAAGTGTTATCAAATTTGACTCTACCAGTTTCTTCATGATTATTTCAATAGGTTTCAATAACTTGTGTACTTTCATTTGGGATAGTTGTTCCTATTACCAGTTTTCCTTGGTTGCATGTTGTTGTTATTGATATGATTGTTTTGAGGTGGTACCATTTTTTGTATAGTTGGTTGGATATTAGCAACTTGATTATCATTGGGTCTAGGAGCACTTAGTATGACCTTAGTATCCACTACACTTTCATTCATTACATTTTTTTTTTATCCCATACACAAGGTTTCTCATTTGAACTAGTTGAAAGATGATTGTCTTTGTAAGCATGAGTATTTCCTTGTGAGATTAAGGCTCTTTCAATGTTAAGGGATCTTGGGACAAGATCATCATAGGATGTGATGAATTTCATTTTTAAGTGGAATGATAGATTTGGATCAAGGTTGGCTATAATTATTCCCACTTGTTGTTAATCAAGAAGAGACCACTTTATTTTACTAGCTCTTTGTCTCCATCGTTGTAAGAAATTTGTGAAGGTTTCCCCTAGATTTTGTTTGATAGTTTACAAATCTTTTAGACTAATGTCCATGTCAATATTGAAGGAGAAGTGATTGGTGAATTTGTCAGTGATTTCTTGAAAATGTTTGATACCAAGAGGAAAATGAGAAAACCAATCCATAGCAGTGCATATTAAACTTTGAGGAAAGAGGTGCATTAGTGAACCACTAGAAAGATATTGACAAGAAAGGGAAAGAGGATTACCCAATTAGGCTCCTATGCTTTTTCACCTAGGATCTTGGATGGAAGAATGGCTCTCCTTCCACTTAATGATATGCTTTTTTGTGATTTCATTCAAATATAGGGGTTGAAAAGGGTTGTGTTGTGTGTGATGAAGTGTATCTAAATGTTGAAATGTAATGAAACTCAACTAACTATGAAATGTAAACAAAAGAAAATTTAAACTATATGTAAAGTAAACTAAATGACCTAAATGTATGTAAAATAGAAATAAACTAGAAGATACAGAGATAGTTCGCTTGGGAATTGAAATTTACAGAAGAGGAGTTCTAGAAGGTTATGGAATAAGTTGGAAATATTCATAGGGACACTTACACCAGAATGGGTGACCTAGTCCTCTCCTTGAGAAACATTGCCATAATGGATTTCTGGTAAAAGCGTATACAAAAATACAAAACCCCTCTTTTAGGCTTGGTACAAGGACAAGGTCACCAATGATGGTGACCTAGTCCTCCTGGTACTTTCAAGAGTTTTGAGGTCTGAATTTGTAGGTCCCCACTTGCACTTCTATTTCTAACAGAGACCTATGTTCAAATCTTTAGAAAACAACCTGCAAGTTGTCTTTTATCTCCTTTTAGGTTTTGATGACTTGAGTTGATGTAGATGGAATGATGGTACCATTTTCAACACTTTTCAACTTGACTAATCTACATACACACCTACAAAGCACACATGCAAAGAGAAGGAAAATATTAGGGTTAGAGAATAGCGGTTTGCCTTAGTCAAACCCCATGTTGGTAATCAAACCCAAATGAAATAGAAAATGAAAGGGAAGATGATTGAACAATTAAAAAATGTAAACACTCACCAAACCCTTGTTGAATATGTCTACAACATGTAAGAACCAACTCCAATGGAGGTTACTTGAAGTGCCTTGTGCTTGAATGCGAGAGTGCTTGTGAAGATGAAAATAATGTTAGGGGGGGGAATGAAGGTGATAACTCTTATTTATACATGCTATGCCCTAATTTCCCAAAAATAACACATGATAGGCTGACCTTAGGGTTTTGGAGGGAAGTTCCTAATATAATTTTGTTTTAATTTTGAATTTTATGCCAAAAGGGACTAGGTTGCCCAAGGTGGCGACCTAGTCCACTTGGACAAATTCAAGTGTTGGTCGGGAATTAAGTGGTGTTTAATGATTTTTAACATGCGTATCTCTCGAAACACACTTAAGTCGGGCCTAAAAGTACATTATGGACCAATTTATCATAAGGAAGGGTGAATTTGTTGATGAAAAACCTAGGAAAGTGTGAAAATGCATTACAACACTTTACAACACTTTGGAACAAGGCTTGAAAAGGGGTAAAAAGGGGTTTTTTAGGTGAATTGCATTGAAAGAGTCTTAGAAAAGTGGGAATATGTGTTACAAAACTTCACAACACCTATGTAAAACATTGTTAGGTTGTTGTTGATTTGCAAGCGTTCAAGGCCTAATGTGACATTATAGCATCAGATCAAAGCAAAATCAGGCCAAAATTCAAGGGAAAAGGCCCAAATGAGTGAAAAAGTGTCAAGGCTACACTTTTTGGCAACACATTTAGCCCCCACTTTAGTGAGAGGATGATCTTGCTTCAAACTCACAGTAAAGTAGTTGAATCATGCATGTCGAGATGGATTTGATGTATTCATGCTAGTAAGGTGAGATGAATATAATCAAGAGGGATGATCAAGCCCATAGGATGTGGATCCCATTTCAAACAAAAAATAAGCACAAAATATCACACAAGGAATGATGTGAAAGACTAAAGAGAGAGGGAAATTTGGATCAAGCTTTGAACGTTCATCCAGCTAGTTATGGATCGGATCTAGGTCATTTTTCCAAAAGGAAGGTGTACTCACTCTGGGGCAATGAGACTTTCATTTTTTCACTGAGTGAGAAGGCCCAAAGGGATGAGATACATAAACTTAGTTGGTATGCACTCACACACACACAAAGGTGGCTATGGGGAGAGTCGTGCCACTAGTTGGGCTTCCCGCTCAACCATATCAAAGTTATCCTTCCTGATAACTTTGATAAGGCACCGCAAAATAGAAGGGTTCGTGGTTCATGAGACAAGAAAAGCCTCAAATGAGTAGAACTCATCAACAAGTGAAAGATTGCAACACAAGCATGCAAGTTATGTTATGCAAGGTGGCCATGTATGCAAGAATGCAAGAATGCAATATGCAAAAGGTAAAATACATGTAAAATGAAAAAATATAAAAATGCAAAATAAAAAAAGAGTGTTCCAAGGAGTCTTATTTGGTTAATGTGAGGTCTTTGACTTAGGGAATATTGTGTCTAAATTCTCCAATAGAGGACCAATCAAAGAATAGAAAACTTGCAACTTAGGGGATGTAGTGCATCACATCAGGCCATCAAGAGGAATGTGATATGCTAGAGAAGTCACACTTATGAAGGAGATTACACCCAGTGTCATCCAAAAAGTAGAAAACACATCATATGAAATGATAAGGCTACACTAGGAACCAAGGAAAAAGAAAAGAAAATAAAAATGCAAAATAAATAACTCCAATGTATGCCCCTACTTTAAAGAAATTGCTACACACCATTTTGTGAGCAGTTACTTTAAAGTAGAGAAAGGAAAACTGCAAAAAGAAAGAATATAACATGAGAGAATGCTTGGAAAGCCCTCTGCCAAGTGATATGTTTCCAAGGGAGGCTACATCATGTAAAAGAAAAGGAAAAAGAAAAGGGAAAGGGGGGGAGGCAAAATGAAAAACTAGAAACACATAAGGGATCTATGGATTTGGGGTCATTATGTTCGTTGCTACAATATTTGTGTAGAGAGCTTGGAACTTTCATCATCTTCCTAAATACATAGATCTAGAAGAAGGACACAAAGAGAGTGAAAAAAAAGGAAAATACAAAGTCATTTTGGGTCAACATGGAAGACACATAGGGTGTCTTATGCTTTGCATCATCCCCAAAAGGACAAAAAAATAAAAATACAAAGGAAGAGAGCCTTTTTGAGTCAACATGAAGGAGACGTTGCAGTCTCAATGCCTTGCATCATCCTTAAATGAAAGGTAAAAAGGATAAAAGAAAATGAAAAGAGTCCATTTGGGTCAACATGAAGGATACATTGTGGTCTCAATGCCTTGCATCATCCCTAAATGGGAGGAAAAAAGAAAAGGAAAGGACAAGAGTCCATTTGGGTCAACATGAAGGAGACATTTTAGTCGCAATGCCTTGCATCATCCCCAAATGGGAGGGAAAAAGAAAAATTGAAAAGCAAAGTGAATGCACGACATATAGAAGAATGAAGGTACACATAGAAGAATGTCACAAAGAGAGGGAATATCAAACATAATAGTATGAGGGAAACATGTCACATGGATGCAAAAGAAAAACAAAAGAATAGTAAGGAAAATGTGCATCAATCAAAAAGCAAGTCATCTGCCTCCCAATCTTGTCAGTATAAAATTTAGGTAGGCAACTAGCTAGAGGGATAACAAAAAATTTCAAACTAGCGTCAAGGTCAATGCTTGTCTAAGGAGAATTATCATGTATGCTCATGGAAGAGGAAAATAATGAATTCAAAGTGTGATGTACCTCTTTATCTATTTTAGCATTCTCCTCATCATCATCATCTAGATTGATGGCAATTTAGTAGGGCTAATGACAATATTAGTGGTAGCATGAAATATTGTCTATGATGGTGGTAAAGGATCAGGTTGCGGTGGTGGGGGAGGAGGTTCATCAGGCACTACGTCAGGTAAAGGTGGATTATGATTTTTAATATTTTCTTCATCCTATGACTAGCGAGCAAGAGTGCGACGGTGGTGTGTATGCTCCCTAGCTCCTTTATTTCTTTTTAATTGTTTAGCAAGTTGCATCTGAGGAGCGGGTTGGTCCACCATAGGCTTCTTTTCATTCCTAGGGAGAGGAACAGTAGGAACCATAGGTGGGTCATCCACTTTCTCCTTGGATTTATACAATTTTTTGATGTGAGGAGGTAGGATGGAATTACTGTCATGATCGCTAGGCCTCTTGGATGATGTGGAGGAGGTTTTAGGTGTTGTCTGGTTAGGCATGTCAGATTCAAGTTTCAACATACCTTCATCAAGGATGGGTATTTAGAGGTGGAAGGAGGCATGTTGCGAAGAAAGAATTCAGAGATCTTCTTTGCTTTAAATTTTTGATATGCAATAAAAAATAAATATCATCTAGGGCTTATGGGTTCCATGGGATGAGGCCAAAAATCTTCTAAATAAAAGTTTCCTTTGGAGGATAAAGGATTGAAGCTACTATGGTGGATGGTGAATATTTTATTGTTAATGGGAAAATTCATGTTGGCAACATAAGGGAAAATAACTGAGAGGGGGCGTGAATCACTTGTCACAAAATTTCAAACTTATTAAATTTATTAACCCTATTCTCATATCTGATTAATAACCATGAAATCACAAATCATCAACACATCAGAAACACACATAACACCAATATTTTGGTTTGGAAACCTTGTTAGGGGAAAAAACATGGTGGAGGTTAATCCACAAGTTTATACTTTATTAAAAGTATGGAAAAATGGGGAATGCACATGCATTGAGGCACATTTCCTAGAGCTCACTGCTCAATTACAACTATCTTATTGACCAAGGGAAGACTCACTTTCTTATATTAATATTCAAATTAAATACATCTTAAATATCTTGAACTGAGAAAATAACATTTGTTAATGCCTAATTATAGTTCCGATTAAGCACATGAACACTTATTCACTCTTCTTCACTCTTCTTCACACTCTGCTCCACCTTCGAAAGATTTATTCAATTCTTCAAGAACACACATTTACTCACATTCATTCAAATGAAGAAAAATCACTTATATATATCTGAAACAAGGAATTACATCACTACATGTCAGCTTCAACAAAATAATAAGATGAATACAAACTATCAACCAAAACCAATACAGCTTATTAATGTGAATCTACCAAGGTCGGACACAAGATAGTGAAGACCCAAAATAATATCCTTGAACACAAAACACCTTCAAAAATTATTCCTTGAAGATCCACAACACACTACAATCACCTTGTCGGCCATGAACATGAAAAAAATGAACACGCAAGAGAAAATCATCGATCGCAAGTACAACAATCAATGCAGATGTGAAACATAGATAGATAATGATCTAGAAACATCCACAAACACCACATGAGCATTCACAACAACTCAGATTACTAGAATCACATTATCTTCTTCCAAAACACAAGCTATAGTAACAAAATAACTAACACAACATAGAAACTAATAACTTGCTCAAATCTTCATGCACATCTCTAAAACTTTTGGTGGGTAAACTAGATACACCTGAAAAAACCCTTTAATCCACAACTTCTCAACATCAACATACTGAAATTTCCATCATATTCATCTTCACTACTTAAAAGACAACCTGCGACATATTTTATTACAATTTTCTCAATATCCTCGACATATACAGTCTTAAAGACATTAATGCTAATAGTGTTGACATCAATTAAAACCACATATTAGCAACACAACCACAACATACAACAATCTCCCCCTTTGGAATTGATGGAAATAGATGATGTGAAAAGCACCATCAATGCAACTAACTTCAACACTTACTACCCCTTAGGTTCTAACTATTTTCTCCTCAAATAATTCCCAAATTTTGACATTTATCTTCTCCCCCTTTGATATCAATGAAAAAACTACACACAAGCTCTGAACCACATATCCGAGTCATCTTACTACTCCCCCTGAGTAGCATCCACCACAACATCAATTCAAATCAAGATATGACTGTGAAATGCACAGACTGATGCAAGACAATGCATCTTAGTTCTGATTAGGAGGGGTAATTACCCCTAACTCCCCTTTGAGATACTCAAAAGTATCCTTAGGCAACATCTTGGTAAAGATGTCTACAATCTATTTCTTAGTAGGCACATACTCCAATATCACTTCCTTTTCACTCATCTTCTCTCTCAAAAAGTGAAACTTGATAGATATATGCTTGGTATTTGAATGCAACATTGGATTCTTAGAAATGTTAATTGCACTTAAATTATCACAAAATAGAAAAATAGGCTCATCATACATAACTCTGATATCTTTCAACATCTACTTCATCCACAATACTTGAGTACAATTGTTAGGAGCAACAATTTATTCTACCTCTGCAGTAGACAAAGAAATGGAATTTTTCTTTTTACTTAACCATGAAATTATCTTCTTTTCAAAGAAAAGTGTGCCACCACTAGTACTTTTCCTGTTATTCACATCTCCCTAATCAGTCAATCAAAATCCATTAGGTTTATCAACATAGACCTCTACTTCCAATTCTCCATTTAGAAATGTTGACTTTACATCCATCTGATAAACCTTGTAGTTTTTGTAAGTAGCATAAGCAATAAATAGTCTCACAACTTCAATCCTAGCAATAGGGGAAAAAGTATCTTCAAATTCAATTCCTTCCATCTAAGAATATCCTTTATAGACCAGTCTCACTTTGTTTTTGATAACTTCACCTTGCTCATTTAGTTTATTTTGAAAGAGCCATTTAGTTCCAATTAAATTTTTGTCCTTAGGTCTGGCAACAAGAATCCATGTATTATTCTTCTCAATTTTTTGTAGTTCTTCTTGCATTGCTTCAATCCAATGTTCATGTTTTCATGCTTTGTTTACATTACTTGGCTCAGTCTTTGATATCAAATAGTATTCTTCTACAATTCTTCTCCTAGTTTGGACACCTTTGTTCTTATCACCTATAATCTGATTTTTTGAATGATTTAATCACACATACCTTGGAGTCTTAGGGTGTTCTTAAACTTCAGTCTCTTGTGATCTCTCTTTTGTATTTTAACTAGTTTCTCCTTCCTCTTGATCTTCTTGATTCACTAGAATGATTTGAACTTGATTTGAAGTATGACCTATTTTTGTACTATCATTTTGATCATCAGAATCATATCCACAAGTTTTAGATGGTGTAGCAATGTCTTCATCAACCTTAAAATTTGCACTTTCAACCATTTTCCTCAATCTCTTGTTGTAGCACCGATAGGCCTTACTCTTAGTAAAAATAACCAAGAAATACTCCTTCATCACTCCTAGCATCAAAATTTCCTATATCTTCATCTCTTCTGATATAGCATTTACTCCCAAATATTTTGAAAAATTTAATAGTAGGCTTATGACCAAACCATAGCTCAAAAGGGGTCTTACCAATATCACTTTTGATTTGTACTCTGTTGAGGATATAAACAGTAGTACTCATAGCGTCTCTCTAATAGATATAAGGAACATTTCCTTCCAGCTTCATAGTCCTAGTAGCATCTTGAAATTTATTCTTCCTTTCAATAACTTTATTTTATTGAGGGGTCTACGGTGCAGATAATTGTCTCTTTATCCCATACACTTCACAAAAATAATTAAACTCATGGGAAGTGAATTCACCACCTCTATTTGATCTCAGACACTTAATATTCTGACCTATCTCTGTCTCAACCATAGCTTTAAAGATCTTGAACTTATCTAGAGCTTCAGATTTCTCCCTTAAGAAAGTAACCCACATCATCCTAGAATAATCATCAATAAGCAACATGAAATACCTGTAACCTTGTAAACTTCTAATTCTAGTAGGACCACACAAGTCAGTATGCACAAGCTCCAACAATTCATTTGAACAATGTTTTTTTCTCTGAAATGATTTTCTAGTTTACTTTCCTAACTAACATTTTTTTCATATGGCATTAAAAGGTTTTACCAACTTAGGAAGATCTCTCACTTCTTGAGTAGAACTTATCTTGATAATATTGTCAAAGTTTACATGACACATTATCCTATGCCACAACCAACTTTCATCAACTTAAGCAGTCGACCAACTTTTACTAGCAGCATTCAGGTGAAAGATGTTATCTTTTGATTTTGTACTTGAAGCAATCACATTTCTAGAACTTCTCAATATTCTACACTTTCCATCCTTGAATTTAAGATTGTATCCCTTATCAACCATTTTTTTGACACTTAAGATATTATGATTCAAACCTTCCACATAAAGAACATCATTTGTATTATGCTCACCATCAAAATAAATGCATCCTCTACCATTGATTATACCACCATTGTTATCACCAAATCTTACAACATGGTCACAATCATACTTTTCTAGGCTCACAAATTTTATTTTATCACATGTCATGTGATGACAGCATCCACTTTCAATTACCCATTCATCCTTCTCTTCAACTTAAGCAACTAGGGATTTCTCCACATTTGTACAACTAGTAGATTTAGTAGACACATGATTAATTTCCTTGATAGCAATAAAAACAAACTAATCTTCACTTACATTCCCTTTATCAGATTCATCATATATTATTCCTTCATCAGCAGCATAATAACACTTCCTTTGAAATCTAGGCTTGTTCTTTCTTGACTTAGGAACTCTTTCTAGACACACACAAGTTCATTCACTCTTTGCATGAAAGTAGTAATATTCTCATCATCACCCATTCTCAACATTCATATTTCCCTTTCAAACTTTGTAGCTTAGCAATCTTCACATTAGCATCATCTTCATACAAAGTTTCCAAATTTTTCCAGATCTCATAAGCAGTGTTCAGATCCATAACATTTGTCATCTTAGAATCAATCAAAGCACTCAACAATGCTTCCTTAGCCCTGATATTGTATTCAACATCCCTAATATCAACAGTAGTAGTAGGACCATTTTGAGGGATAATATACCTATTACTTGTAATTCTCCAGTAGGATTCACCAATGCATCTCAAATGACACTCCATTCGAGTGTTCCATAGAGAATAATTTGTTCCATCAAATCTCAGACTATCCTTCTTATATGTCGCCTTCCCAGATCACCTCAAGTTGTTAAACTTCTTCCAAGGAACCTTCTTTGATACCAATTGTTGGCAACACAAGGGAAAACAAATGAGAGGGTGGGTGAATCATTTGTCACATAATTTAAAACTTATTAAATTTATTAACCCCTATTCTTATATTTGATTAATAACCATGAAAGAATAAATCATCACCACATCAAAAACACACATAACACCAATATTTTTGCATGGAAACCCTTTTAGGGGAAAAACCATGATGGAGATTAATCCACAAGTTTATACTCTATTAAAAATATGAAAAAATGAGGAATGCACATGCATTCAGGCACAATGCCTGGAGCTCACTTCTCAATTAAAAAAGGCTCATTGCCCAAGGGAAGACTCACTATCTTATAGTAATATTCAGATTAAATCCATCTGAAAGATCTTGAACTGAGAAAATAGCATCTGCTAATTCTTGATTACAATTTCGGTTAAGCAAATGAAAAATTCTTCACTCTTCATCACTCTTCTTCACACTCTTCTCTGCCTTCAAAATATTTAGAACATTATTCATGCGCACACACTTTCTCACACTCATTCAAATGAATAAAAAATCACTTATATATATCTACAACAAGGAATTACATCGCTACATGTCGGCTTCAACAAAATAATAAGATGAATACAAACTGTTGGCCCAAAATAATAAATCTTATTAATGTAAATCTACCAAGGTCAACCACAACATAGTGAAGACCCAAAATAATATCCTCGAACACAAAATACCTTAAAAATTATTCCTCAAAGATCCACAACACGCTACAATTACCCTGTCAGCCATGAACATGAAAAACATGAACATGCAAGAGAAAATCATTGATCACAAGAACAATGATCAATGCGGATGTGCAACATAGATAGAGCATGATCTAGAAACATCCATGAACACCATAGGAACACCACAGGAGCATTCACAATAACTCAAATTACTAGAATCACATTATCTTCTTCTAGGAACACCAGCTACAATAACAGAATAACTGACGGAACACAAAAACTCATAACTTGCTCAAATCTTCATGTGCACATCTGAAACTTTCAGTGGATAAACTAGATACACCTAAAAACCAAACCCTTTAATCCAAAAGTTCTCACCATCAACATATTGAAATTTCCATCATACTAATCTTCACTGCTTCACAAACAACTTCAACATATTTTATTACAATTTTCTTAATATCCTTGACATATACAGTCTTAAAGATATTAATGCTAATAGTGTTGACATCAATGACAACAACATATCAGCAACACAACCACAATATCCAAAACTTCAAACACTTGTTAATAACATATGGGACCACTTTCATTGAATGAAGCCATGAGTGGCCTAGTCACAAATGCAATTGGTTTGATTGCAGGATGATAGAGAATGTAACGTCCAATGTCGTAGGTCCTATTTGTAATGGGAGAGCTATCGATCTGATCGTAGGGCATGAAAAACCATTATGTGTTTTGATCCATGCAGTAGGTCTATCATAAACATCTTGAGAAATGTCATGTAGTACCAAAAACTCTTCGATGATCACATTGTCACCATAGTCCGGATCTATGAGTATCCCATTAGTGGGCTTATCATAGATTCTGCTAGCTATGTAGAGAGGACCATCGAGAAGGTTTTTGAGTAAATCTTGAGGTGAAAAAGTAATATCAGAATATTTTTTTCTTTGGCCCTTACGATGAATGATGTCTACCAAGCCTACCATCTCATCCGTAGGCTTGGTATGGATTGCATTTGAAAGAGGATCAAATTATGCATCTTGTGTATCAAAATTCATAACATCATTTTGTGAAGTTTCACCAGCTTTGACAAATGAAACATTGTGTTTAGGCATAGGGTTGGTGAAAATTTGCAAATTTTGGTTGTGGGGTGTAATGGACTTATTTCCTTTATCATTAATACCAGCAACAGATAGCCAACCCGAATCAATGAGGTCTTACACAAGGTGTTTGAGATGCTTACATTGTTTGGTGTCATGTTTGTTCTATCTATGAAAATATTAATAAGTTGTGGAATTATAGGATGGAGATAATGGCTTATTAGGATCGGGTGCATGGATTGGAGGTAAGGAAATAATTTGTTGTTGGAGTAGTTGAATCATGGGATTATGGAGGGTATTATGTAAAGGTGTGAAGGAGGGTTAAATTGTAAAAACCCTTTATTTGGCTTTCGAAATGGCTGAGAATTGGTTTGGTTGGTAGCATCGGACTTCTCAACTCAACTAGAAGTGGATCATGTATCATGACTACTAGTCGAATTGTGATAATCATAGAGCACTTGGCATAAGTGCATGAAGGAAGGGAACTTCATCAAGGTGAGCTTGTCTTGAAGGGGTGTTAGCAAGTTTTGAATAAACATCTTTTGCAGATGTGTATCGGGTATCTTGACATCAATTAAGTAATAAAGTGCTTGATAACAAGAGATAAATTCAGTCAGCTTTACATTAGTCTCTTCCTTACATCTCATCAAATCGGCCAAGATTTTTTGGAGTCATGTGTACTTGGAAGTGGTTGATGAAGGAATAAAAAAATTCATTAAATGAACTAATTGAATTATTTAGTAGGGAATCAAACCAATCTAAGGCAGCATCTTTGAGGGTCCTAGGAAACAACTTGGCTAACAATATGTCATCAAGAGAAAAATCACTATATAGGGAAATATAATCATTAATGTGATTAGAAGGATCACCCTTCCCTTCATACTTCTCAAATCTAGGAATTTTTATCCCTTGTAGCATTGGTGTATGTAGGGTCTTTTGGGATAAGGGTTTGCTATGAACATAGTGGATGGGTGAACCATGTTGGTTTTTATTGATAGTTAAAATCTATTATTGCATGGATGAAATAGTCTAAAAACGTTGTGTGATAAGAGGATTGGTATAAGTGGTATTAGGTGGAATGGAAAGTGGTGATGGGGTGAATGTAGTGGAAGGGAAAGTAAATGGGATGCTAATGGGGAGTATGGTGGAAGAGGATAAGGAATGTGATGCCACATAGGAAGTAGAAATATTAGTAGGAATACCAAGGGAAGGTATCACATTGCTAATCTAATGTAGTTTTGCTGTCACATTAGGATATGCATAAGTGGGAATGGAAGCTATTATTGAGGGAGGAGGAGTGGAAGGTCCTCCTTGGCTAACAATAGGGGTGATTGGTTGAGATACCCTAGGTGTGGAAGAGGAATTTTTTTGGTATATATCTATGATTTTCTTCACAACACCTAGCCCATCATTACTGTCAAGCATATGGTGAATATTCTCTATGGTGGGGATGGCAGTGGCGGAGATACTCTCAAGGCTAACTTCATGTTGGAGGTCAGCTAGGTCGACATGAATGTGGAATAAATTTTTATGGGGGAGGTCATCCATTTTATTATCAACATTAGTGTTTCCTAGGTGCAAAGAGTTACTAAGGGTGGTTTCTAGTCCTAGTGCACTATTGTCGATACTAGGAGTAGAAGCCTGAGAGAGCCCAAGATCTAGAACAATAGTATTGTCATGAGATGCCAT
The DNA here is from genome assembly GCA_007115665.2 of Sequoiadendron giganteum. NCBI lineage: Eukaryota > Viridiplantae > Streptophyta > Pinopsida > Cupressales > Cupressaceae > Sequoiadendron > Sequoiadendron giganteum. Next base: position 602,584,910 of record CM021104.1, read on the forward strand.
GTGTCTAGAGATTTATCCCACTATAGTATCAGAAAGAGAACACTGAATTCTCATGAAAAGTTTTCTAACGGTGGGGTTGATGCAAATGCAATGTAAATAAAGGAGACTAAAATTCTTATAATTAGAATTTTGGAAAATAAAACGGAAGGGAAAAACTAGAAAATAACTAGTAGTGTAAACAATGCTCTAAAAATGCTAGAAATGATGGTGTAAATGGTGCAAAGGGACTAGGTCGCCCAGTGTGGCAAATTAGTCCCAGTAGTGATATTTTTGACAATTTTTAGAAGTTTTTACTAGTTTCTATAATTTTTATGCTTTTCTAATGCAAACACATAAAGTAAATGATTTTTTTTTTTTTCGGTACTTTTTCAACAAAATGTAATGCAAGGTGCAAGCTAGAATGAACTTTCACTAATGCACTTTTAAGAACCCTAGAATGTAAACAATGCAAAACCCTAATGCATGCAAGCTAGGATGAAATACAAAAATCAGAAGTCAAAAGAAGTGTTCTAAGGATGGGTTCACCAAAATGAACCACCAAAAAGATATCGACAACAAAGGGAAAGAAGATTCCCTAATTAGGACCCTAGGGTTTTTCACCTCGAAGCTTGGATGGAAGAATGGATCTCTTTCCACATAATGATATGATTTTTGGTGATTTCATTCAAAGACAGGGGTTGAATAGGGGTGTGTTGTGTGTGATGAAGTGTGTCTAAATGCTTAAATGAAATGAAACTAAACTAACTATGAAATGTAAACAAAATAAAATGTAAACTCTATGTAAAGTAAAATAAATTACCTAAATGTATTCAAAATAGAAAGAAACTAGAAGATATAGAGATAGTGCACCTAGGAATTGAAATTTACAGAAGAGGAGTTCTAGAAGGTTTTGGAATCTGCTAGAAATATTCATAGATACACTTATGCCAAAATGGATGACCTAGTCCTCTCCTTGGGAAACTTTGCCAAAATGAGTTTCTAGTAAAAGGGTATCCATAAATACAAAAAACCTTTTTTAGGCCTAGTAGAGGGACAAGGTCACCAATGATGGTGACCTAGTCCTCTTGGTACTTTTAGGAGTTTCAAGGTCTGAATGTGTACGTCCCCACTTGCACTTCTCTTTCTCATAGAGACCCATGTCCAAATCTTCATAAAATGACCTACAAGTTGTCTTTTAGCTCCTCCTATGGTTTGATGACTTGATTTGATATAGATGGAATGATGGTATCATTTTCAACACTTTTCTCCTTGACTAATCTAGATACACACATGCAAAGAGAAAGAAAATGTTAGGGCTAGAGAATAGGGGTTTTCCTTAGTCAAACCCCATGTTGGTAATCAAACCCAAATGAAATAGAAAATGAAAGGGAAGATGATTCAACAAAAAATAAATGTAAGCACTCACAAAATCTTGTTGAAGATGTCTACAACATGCAAGAACCAGCTCCAATAGAGGTTACTTGAAGCTCCTATGCTTGAATTCTTGTTGCTTGTTTGAAAATATTGAGTGCAAGAGTGCTTGTGAAGATGAAAATGATGGTAGGGGGGGAATGAAGGTGAGAACCCTTATTTATACATGCTATTCCCTAATTTCTTGAAAATAGCACAGGATAGGCCTACCTTAGGGTTTTGAAGGAAAATTCAAATTAGAATTTTTTTTTAATCTTGAATTTTATGACAAATGGGACTAGGTCACCCAAGGTGGCGACCTAGTCCGCTTGGACAAATTCAAGTGGTGGTCAAAAATTAAGTGGTGTTTAATGATGTTTAATGGGCTTATCTCCCAAAAAAAATTTAAGTCGTTCCTAAAAGTACATTAGGGGACCAATTTATCATAAGGAAGGGTGAATTTGTTGATGACAAGACTAGGAAAGTGTGAAAATGCATTACAACACTTTACAACACTTTGGCACAAGGCTTGAAAAGAGGTAAAAAGGTGTTGTTTAGGTGAATTATGTTGAAAGGGTCTTAGAAAAGTGGGAAAATGTATTACAATACTTCACAACACCTTTGTAAAAAATTGTTATGTTGTTAATTTGCAAGCGTTCAAGGCCTAATGCCACATTATAGCATCAAATCAAAGAAAAATTAGGCCAAAATCCAAGGGAAAAGGCCCAAATGACTGAAAAAGTGTCAAGGCTACACTTTTTGGTGACACAATTAGATATGAATCATTGTAAGCCACTTCCATACACATGATGCTGAATTCTTTGATGTGGTCCATAGGACTTCCTCTCCCTCTATATTTGTCAAATTTGGGGATTTCAAAACTAGGAGGGAATGGTATCATTGCTATGTTTCAATCAAATGGGTAAGGCCACAAGTTTTGTGTAGGAGGTTTCTTTAACTTGCCCATGTGAAGGTCTTTCATTTCTTGTTAGAGTGATTTTAATTATGATGTGAGATTATCTTACGGATTGGGTGGAGGAACATATGGTGGGATGATATGTGAGTTATATGGGGTGTATGAAGGTGTGAGATTTTTTGAAAGTGATGAATATGTTCTTGATGCGTTTGGATTGATGATGTTCGTATGAGGAAAATAGGAAGCTTGTTGTTGTTTTTGGGTTTATTGTTGAGCTAGTAAGGATTGTTGTTGAGATTTTTGTTGTTGTTGCACCACTAGGGATTTTTGTTGGGCGTACTATTTTTGTTGAGCTAATAAAGATACTTGTTCTTGTTGATGTTGTGCAACCTGTTGTGCTACTAAAGTTGCTCGTTGAGCTTGTTGGGCAATGGCCACTTTCTACTATTGTTTTTGCTATTGTGCTAAGGCTTCTTGTTGAGCTTGATGTTATTGTTGAGCTAAGGCTACTTAGTGAGCTTGATGTTGTTGTTGTGCTAAGATTGTTTGTTGAGCTGCTAAGGCTGCTTGTTGTGTTAACATTGCTTGTTGTTGTTGTATGACTTGTTGGTAATTTTGTTGTACTTGTTGTAAGGCTAAGGCATGTGCTTACAATGTGAGATCAGGTGGTTGTTGAGACATCTATGAAGGATTAGGTATATTGATGATTTGAGTGGATAGTGGATTGGTAGTGAAAGGTGGAGGATTCCCTTGGTTTAACATTCCTTGCAATATGGTAGAATGAGGTGGATGAATGTATGTTTGAGATCTTGATTGATTTGGTAAGAAAAGGGAGCTATTGGAAAAGATGATTTCATTAAATTTTGCAATGGAAATGAGACATTAGGACCTTGAGTCCATTGATTGAAAAGTTTCCCTTGTCCTATGTTTGGAGGGTTGCCTTGTGCAAAAGATGTAAACAAAGGATTTGTTATCGAGGTACTCCTAGGATTGATAGAACTTGTAACCAAGAGATTTATTTGATTTGTATTGATAGGATATGATGTGGTAATGGTAGATGGAATGGATGAACCCACCAAATGGTTGGATAAAGATTCCCCTAGATGTAGTGAGGGTTGATTCTGTGATATGGTCTTGACGTGCCCTTGTGTGTTGTTTTGATATTTTTGTTTTGTACCACTTTGTGTGATGGTAGGTACACTTTTGGTACTCATAGGTGTGGATTAAGAAGCGTGTCCCCAAAATGTTGAAGTTGTTGTAGAATAGTGAAGTTCAAGTAAAGTGTGTAGCTATTTTAGATCCTTAGGAATAGGAGGAGCACCAAAGGTAGGTGTCCAAACGGTGGTGGGAGGTGGAGGATTGGTTTCAAGAGTACCCACAAGTGTATTACTTTCAAATGGTAAGGTGTGACCAAAATATTTAGCAATGTGTGTTGCAAGACTAGGTATGTAAGTTTGAATTAGCCCTTGTGATGAAGTTGTGAAATCTTGTGTGAAATTATGTGCTACAAACGTTGGGGAGATAGGAGCTATACTTTCAAAAGATTGATGTTCTAAAAGTTCTTCTCTAATGAGCTCAAACGGGTTATTGGTGATGTTCTCAATTTTGTATGGTCTTGAAGGAGATGATGGTTGTTGTGATGGTGTAACATGACTTCTTAGATCAAACTCTAAAGGATTTGAATCACTTGAGTTAAATGTGACTTTTTCTTTTTCCATGTTTCTCTTGTATTTTGATCTCATTTTTAGCATAAACTTTGGGTCACTGATGGGAGATTTGTGTCGAGATTTATAATGTTTGAGCTCTCTAGTGGACTCAAATTTGGGTAAAAGGGATGCTCTAAGTATTTTTGGAGCAATGATGATGATGGGAAATGAAAATATGGGTGTTGTGGGAAGTGATCATTGCAAGCATTTTGGGACAACACTTTTTACTTAAGTTTGATGTTGTGATGTTGGAATAAAGGATGATAATGAACTTAGAAATATTTAGGGTAGAATTTTGACCCTCAAGATAAAATAGTTCAAAGATGATAACTATCTCAACTAAGTGCATGGAAAAGGATATATTCAATATACAAAGTAGCTAAGATAGCAAGTTGGTTTTTTGTTTTAAGTCCCAAAGTGTTGGTGTATTTGAAAATTTGGAAAGATAGATGAGGTGAAGGATGAAATTTTGATGAAGGGTTGGATGAGATGCTTGACCCAATGTTGACTTAAAGTGAACCTTTTTTTTCCAATACCATGGTAGCGAGAATGATGCTACACCTCTAAAATGTTCAAATCCTAAAGACCCAATGATTTTTTAGAAAACTTGTGGATCTTCGAAAATTTGAATGTCTTGGCTTATGAAGAACGTGTATAGGTCAAGATTTCTTCTTATAGCGCGTTCATAAAATTTTATCAATAATTTGTTTATGTTTTCCTAGAGTGTATCAATGTAGTTGTTGATTGAATTTTCACTACAATATCTAAGTTTATGGTGACGACTAGTTGACTTTCATTTGAGGATCTTTACTTTACATGAGATCATTTGGTAAAGTGATCTTTTGTTTTGATAAGACCAAGGTAGTTTCACTTTATGGACCTAGATTGTACAAGAGAAGCTCAGTATCATGAAAAATACCAAGGTTTTGACTCCAAAAGAGATCATATAATTCTAGACTATACCTTGAAGCTTGTCTATAAAAGTTTTCCACTAGCTTGTTTCTATTCTTGTGAATTGTCAAAAGGTGTTTTTTGAAAAATTTTGGTTGAAGATGCATGAGCTTAGAATGATGACCTGTAGATCTTGTTTTGGGGATTTTAATCTTGTGTGAGATCATTAAAGAAGAAGATAATTATTTTCATGTGGGAGGTGGTAATATGGGCCTTCTAGCCAAAATATTTTCTCTTCGTTCTTCTTTATCCAAGATAGTTTCAACAATTCTCCACTAATTAAATGTTTTTTAGTTTCAAAAGTAAAGGTTCTCAAGCTTTTGATAATATCTATTTGTTCTCTCTCAATGAAGTCAAAGTTTGGTTGAATTATAGCACCTGGAAGATCAGGTTGTTCAATGCGAGCAACCGGTCTCCAAATAGTCATGTGGGGTTCATTTGTCAATTTATCTTTGTTTAAATGAAATTATTTTACCACAAACACTTGTATTTTGATTATGTTTTCAAACTGGATGTTTATGTCAAAATCATCATAACTTTCACAATGTCCATTTCATGAAAATCATGAGAATAAAGCCATGATTGTCTATTCTATCTTTGGTAAATATGGGTTTGAGATTAATGTCAAGATATTTAGAAATTGCTAAGGATAAATCCTTAGGATAAGTAGTAATATCAAGGCTAACTCAAGAAGTCCATATTTAAGCCAAAGTGCTTGAAATTTTGGATAGTGAATGCTTTGTTTTGGATTGTTTTAAAATCAAGAAAAGTGCTAAACTGACTCACAATCATTACAAACCTAGTATGGAAATGGCTATATTTTTTGTACTCCCACTTGGATTTCTCTAGCTATTCTTACTCAGAGTGGATGATTAGAAGCTTGACCACACAGGCTCCCCCTTACACTGCACTCGCTTCTCGGGTCAGCCAAGCTTCAAGTTCTCATGAATCTACCATGAAAAACTTTTCATCTCTACTAAGAACCACAAATATGTGGGACAACTTCAGAGGTTCGACCTCCTGGCATCAATAAATATTAAGGTATTTTTGGCTACTACACAAGGGTTTGTAATAAGGGCATCAGTTCAGAGGACACAATGATAAACTCCTTCAAGAGGTATCCCAACCCTTAGAACAAGGGCTTTACACATCCTAAAGATACTGGGGGAGAGCTATCATGCATCACCCTATTGATTGCCAACTTTCCTTGCAACCACAAATTTATATAGCAATTCAGAAGAGCCTGGCTTATGCTTGTTACCGCTTGGGTCATTCCCTTGGGGTGAGTACTTTTTCCCACCAAGGTAGGCCATCTAAAGGTAAAAAATAGTGAGGAAGTACATTTGTAGTTTGATCATCTTCATTCACATGAATAAAGAGAGAACACATGCTATGCCTTTTTCTCACACTCGCATGGTTGTTCAATTTTAAACCCAAATTGAAAGATGGAGGTGATTTGGAAATGTGATAGAGAATGTTTCTATTTATCAATTTTAACCTAAAAGTGTGAGAGAATTGTATACACATTCACTAGAAATTTGGAAACCACAAAAAAAAACAAAAAGTTGTCAATTTTATCCCTCAAAGTAATAATGAGTTAATTTTAAGCACCAATTGAAGGATGAGTTTGCCTTGTTCAATTTTAAGCCCAATTGAAAGATGTGAGGTGAGGGTTCATTTTTATCCACCTTTGAATGTTAATTTTAAACCTAATGGAAAACTAGTGCGTTGCCTAAAACTAAAAGCAAAAAACATGAAATTGGGTTATAATTGCCCTAAAGTGTTGAACGCCAGAGTTACAATCATGGAATGTTTAGATAGAAGAGAATTTCTTCAATTTCGCTCCATTCCTTTAAACCTACAAAACCCTATTAGTCTAACAATGCAAACATAGTCAGACATCGATTAGTGATCAGATAATCAATAGAAATTAAGTCACATGCCAAAAACCAAACGTGAAGTTTCTGACCCTGGTTGAGCATCGCTGCACACAATGGTGTCGTAATTTGAAATTTGGGTGTCACTCTAGTAAATTTGAGCATTTCTCTACAGAAAGACCAGTGGGCATGACTGTTTTGATGGTCGTTGTTGTAAATAAATGCGTCACAGTTTGAAATTTGAAAGTGTTAGTCTAGTGAAGTTGAGCGTCACCCTTTGTGTTCCACAATAATTCAAATTTAAATAAGTATCTCTATATTTAAATCAACATCAACCAATTAAATACGCATCATTGTATCAAATTACTTAGATGTTGCTATATGGTGATACTATTGAGATAGCATTTTTGTTTGTGTTTTGAGCATCATTGCAACCTACAAAACAAAATCAACATGGATTTCAAGCTAAGATATGGTTAAATGATCATTTCGCCCTCCTTCTAGCACCAACATGTTGATGAAAAGATATCGGTATGGGCCTAATTATGCTTGATCCATGATGAATCAAAGTGTAACAGAACCACAGGTACGCGAATCTCAACAACATCAATCAATCAAAATTGAAAGTAAACATTTTATCAGGAAACTTCACATGCTAAATTTATGAAAGCTTTAAAGAAAAAATATACTCTAATCTATTGAAGTTTATCCTATTGTGGAATTGATTTCACATTGATGTGGACAGATGACCCTTTCCCAATCTTATGATAGTGAGCTTGTTTTAGTCGATTTTATGGAAGAGAATCGATGAAACCATGGTGTTTGATGTGTGAAAACATAAATTATGCTAAAAATGAACATGATGAAAGCTAAGTTACCATGATTTTATTCTATAAATGATCTAATTATGAAATTTATAAGCTAATGCTAAGCTAACCTAAGCTAATTTAAGCTAAAATGATGCTAAAAGATGAAATCCTAATTTATTTACAAACTAAGATGAATGCATGGAAGCCATTAATGGATGCTCTAAGAAACTATGCAACTGAAAATAAGCGAAATGTGTGCAAATTAAGAGTATAGATGTGATTAAATTTAACAACATAATTTTGCAGTAAAAATTCCTTCCTTTTTTGTCTCCAAATAGTGATCTATTTATAGGAGAGCAAATGAGGAATTCGTGGTTGAGATCAAAAAGATTAATCAACAGCTCAAGATGAAGAAGATGAGAGGCATGGATCATGGATTCTCATCAAGGAATGAGAATGCATGATGAAAGTTAATCAAAGGCTCAATATTACCTCAAATAAACACACTTTTGACCTACTCACATAGGTCAAAGGGAACTTTCTTAGAATGTTTAAGGGTTAACTTTCTTTTGAAGCTAAGTGATTTGATTGGAGGAGAGGGAATATTCCTTTGGGTGAGGAAAAAGGTTAATTTACAAATTAAAACATACTTTTAATTATGCAAAAGGATAAAGAATATTCCATGAGAATATTCCCTTTGATTAAAGGAAAATTAGTTTAATTGATAATTAAACAAGGTTTAATTTATGCAATTAGGGGATTAGAGGTATTAGATATATTTATTAAATTAGATGATTTAATAAATATGGGAGGGGTGAAATGATATTTAATTAAGTAACTTAGGGTTATTTAATTTAATAAGATGAATTACGAGATTAAATTAAATATTTTGATTTATTTAATTTAATGAGATGAAGTGTTAGTGTGAAAAGAGGTGAATTAACCCGATTTAATTAATTAGATGAAAATGATGTAATTAATTAATTAGCTGGGATAATTGAGTTAATTAAGTGAAAAGAGGAGGGATGGAGAGGAAATGATGTTAATAAACCTATTTCGAGTGTATGAAATTGATTATGACATTTTTAAGTGTCTAAAAATACATTGAGTTGTTAATATATTGTTTGGACTTTGAACAATGTTGGTATGATTCACAAACATATCCATCCCAAAGTTCACCAAGTGTGGATTTGATATCTTCATGTTTGGTAAGCTTTTATTTGGTATATTCACATTTGGCATGTATTGATTATGTGGGATAATGTCATTTTGTTGAAGACTCATGCATTGATTGTTTGGTTGATAGATTTGTAGGTTTTGACTTTGGTTTAAATCTACAATAGGGAAAGGTGGTCCAAAATTTAGATTGGGCACATTTGTTGTATCATTGAAGTTTGTAGGAGATAATGATTGCATGTATGGATTGTATAAATGTGAGTTTTGATAATCAATTGGCATTGTAAGGCTTTGATAGTTTGGTTGATTTAGATTACTCGTGATGTATGAATCAAGTTTATATTCTATGTTTTTTTGTGTTTTGACCTTTTTGACCTCTAAGGAATTTAGGACCAATGACGAGATGAAGGATGAAAGGGTGGGTGATATTGGTGTTTAAGCTTTAGGAACTTTGGAACAATGCTAGACTTTAGGATTTGATTTTGATTGTTTTGATTGGATAATGAACTTGTGAATCCTTAGATGGACATGTGATCTTTAGGATAAACCTATTCAAAGAGGTGATAATTTAACTAGAGGTATGAGAAAGGATGCATTCTCACACTCCTAACAAAACAAAGTGATTTTGATTTTGTTTAATGATGTACCCAAGTCTAGATAATGACGTTTCCAAAGCTCTAAAGCTATTTGTGAGATGGGATGATAAATTTTTTGAATGGATGAAATGATTGATTTGATCGTAAAGGAACCTAAGAGGGAATTTGTTTACAAGACCAAAGTAGTGAAGAACATGCTTTTCCCTAAGATAAATTCAAACCAAAAAGATCAATATTTTCTTGAAAGACCATAAGACAAAAGATAAACCAGTACATGTGTAGGGTTCAATTGATTTATCTTTTTTAATGAATTGCTTTTACCACATCCACTTGTCTTGCTTAAATTCGAAACTAAATGTCTATGTCAACTCTTTTTCATTTCATGAGGTCCATTATGTGAAAATCAAAGAGTCGAGGCCATAGTTTCCTTAATTTAACTTTGGGGAGAGTAATTTGAGATATAGGCCCAATATATTTAGGAGCCTCAGATGATGGAATCCCTAGGGACAAGTAGGAATAATTGGACTCTTTAAGGATATTTTCTCTTTCCAAAGGGTTTGAAATTGTGATGAATTGTTAAATGTTTGTTTTCAATGTTTGAGATCCAAGCAATGTGTTTTATTGGCTCACAAATTGCACAATCCCAGGTTAGAAATGGCCATACTTGTTGAGTCCCCACTTGGATTTCTCCAAACACTAAGATAAATCGAACAGTTAGAGATTTGGCGACATTGGCTACCCTCCACGACACACACTTCTTGGGACCACCAAATCTCAAAATCCTAAAGATCCAAAGAGCTTAAGGACTTTTTTGTTTCTACTTTGAATAGTAAAAATGTGGGGTAGCTTTAGAATGATCATTCTTGCACCAACAAGTATTAAGGATTTTTTCCTTTAAACAAAGGGTTGTATTAAGGACATCTGATTCAAGGGACACTATGATAAACTCCCTCAAGAGGTATCCCAACCCTTAGAACAAGGGGTTTATGTATCATAAAGATACTAGGGGAGAGCTATCATGCATCACTTCCCGTTGATTGCAAACTTTCCTTGGAATCACAAATTTATATAGCAGTTCAGAAGAGCTTGGCTTTAGCTCGTTACTGCTTGGGTTGTTCCCTCCTTTTGAAGTGGGGAGGCAGGCCCTCTAAAGATTAAAAAAAGTGGAGAACTACATTGTTAGTTCAACCACCTAGATTTTGTAAAGCACCAGGAGGGAACAGACATAATGCCTTTCCTTCACACTCATAAGATAGTTAAATTTTAGCTCCAAATTAAAATGTCTGGGTGATTTTAGACAACCAATGTCAAAAGAATACTTTTGATTCTCAAGATCACAGAGTGGCGTGAGAGAACTGCATATGTATTCAAATGATACAAATTGCAAAAAATCACAAAACAATGAAGGAATAAGTTCTTTTTAGTCCCAAAGTAAAGATGGATTTTTTTTAAACAACCAAGCTAATGTGAGTTTGTATTGTTCAATTTTATCCCAAAATCAAAGTCTAGTAAGTTTCTAATGTTCAATTTTAGTCTAATTCTGAAAAAAATCAAAACAATGATTGATTTTAGACCCAAATTGATCTAGTTGGCCTAAAACATAAAATAAAAGTAGCAAACAGATGCTTTAGACTATTACAAGAAGCATTTAAAAATTCTCTTTTTTTTTCAATTTCAAGTTCAATGCCCACTTTCTTCAACTGAAATCTGCTTGTTACTTGATTCTCATGTGAGAGAAATCACGATTGTTTCATGATGTAAACCTATAAACAAAGTAAAATATTAGAAATGAGATTTATGTCGAGGAATCAATGAAGCATACAATATTTTCACAAAAAATTACACTCATCATGAAAATTTTATGTTAAAAAATAATGGTTATGATGTTAAAAATCAGATTCTATGCAACCCCAAGTTGGCAAATAGAATAATTGGCTACATAAAAAAATATTTAAAGGCCGCTCCACCAAATCATAGTCTAACAATACTATTGGACACCAGATAACACAACCTTTTCTAGTGGCCTCTCTTCTTGTGCCAAAATGGAAACATATAGAGGGCAGGCGAATTGTTTGACAAAATAGGATTTGTTGAAAAAAGGCTTTAAAAACTTTGGAGCAATCAGATTACATGCATATGGTTGAGATTCATACCTTTTGGTTTTATGAGGTTGCATATTAGAAGGAGCATTTAATATTGACAATAGCAAGGCTACGATTTTCAATTCCACTCTTCAAATTGATATATGTAATATGAGGATATTATTAATTTCATGGTAGAAATATGTGAACAAACTTTTTCAATCATAACATTCTCCTGCATGTCTCTAGATTTTTTAACCAGCCTCTACACGATGACCAAAAGATATTTATCACACATGGCTTGAGTATTTATTATTCAGTGTGTCTACTCCAAACATCTATTAATGGATTTTTACATATATTTAAAAAAATTCCAAGCATTAGGGTATGTGCAGGATCATCATGGAAAAAACAGGCCCTTAAGTGGCGATGAAAATTCAGAAAATCAGAGTTAGGAAACTTGACATAAAATTTTGAATAAGTTATCTATATTATTTCAAAAATATGAAAGAATAGAATTTGCATCAAATTGAATGTAGTTTCTAAACTACTAGGTTTTTTCTTTTTTTTAAACTATTTGGTGAAAATTTGAAATTTCAATGCAGTAGTACTTAAATTTGAGGGAAAAAATAAGAAGTAGGTGTCTGTCTAACCAACCTAACAACAATAAAATGATCATTTTTTTTTTATAATATTTTAGATATAAGTAGAGGACTCTTGTCCCGATGTGATGCATATTTTTTTGTAATTTTTTTCCAAGTAAATAATTAATTATGAATTTTTTATTACAACTTTTAAAAAATATAAAAACTTGTTTGTCTGACCACCTTAACTTGGTCAAAAATTCATGAAACTCATATTTATTTTAATCCTATAGTATGTGAAGCATAGAATGTGACACATATTTTCGATTCAAAAAATGTAATATCATTTGAAAGCTATGGATGTTTTTCAATCAACCTATCAATCAAGACTTTAGTTGTAATTCAAATAGAAAATGGATAATAATTATTTATTAAATTCAAAGTAAAGCATAATTTATATTGGTGAGAATCTCCTTTAAAATCCATTTTCATTTCATCAATTTTGGGTGAAAAAAAGTTGCCAACCACATGGGCCAACATATCACTTACATATCACCACTTTTTGGCCCATCATGATCTTGCACATACCCATTATATATAAGGAAATATATTTACCATGCTTGATCGTTGTGCTTAAATGCAAAGTAGGTATAGAAAACTAAACAAATAAAAAGGAGAACACCCCTTGCTTAGAGCTAACATCAATCCAAGACACAAAATAATTTAGGAATTAATGATAATATGAAGAGGGATTTCTAGCAAGAGGAATAGTTACAATGGATAACTAGAGAATGAAAGATCGATGAGGTGACTTATAGAAAAGATATATTCAAAATGATGGACGACGATGGATTTTCCTTGGCAAGCCCATCAATTTTCACCTAGATGTTCTACAAAAAAGAAAGCTCAAGAAATTAATATGTATAAGCTAAAACTAGGGAATCTGCAAATTCTGAAAGATGCAACAAACAAGCTCCATCAAAGTATTGAACAAAGTTCCATCCAAGCATTGAACATGGTGGGTGCAAAAATGTGAGAGGAGAATCTTCAATCACTAACAATAGATAAAATATACAAAATTAGTTATTGTTAGCAAACTCAAATAAACCACTCCCTATGAAATGTTGATCAAACATAGAAAAGAAAACATGAAATAAAGCATGCAACATAACCAACTAAATATGTAAATCTAATCTAAATAAACCAAACCCTATCACATAGGGGGATTGGTGCTCCTTTGATGTGAAAAGAGAGCCCTTTCCCAATCCCTTGTGATGAGCTTCCAAAATATGATGAAGATGCAAGGATGATGAGTAATGAAATGCAAGATGAATGAGCCTATAATGAAATTGCATATGACTATGGATGATTGTGTATGATTTCTTCATAGAGAAGGCCTCTATATATAGAGTTGAAGATTTGAAGAATGAAGATATTGGAGCAATGTGGGACTAAAGAAGAGCCAATGAGATTGGGACACTTGTCTTAATCCTAATGGGTGAGGATGGAGCACATTTTGGAGAATTTGCATAGTTAATTCATGTAGGTGAAGGGGTGAGGAGGGTTTAAGGGAGATTAATGCATTTGTAAGAGGCATTAAGGGCTTTGTAAGAGGCTTAAATTCCTTTGTAAGAAGCATTTATGTTTTTGCAAGAAAGTAAAATGAATGGAATTATTGGAGGAATATTCTCTAGAATATTCTTTTGTGAGGGAGAATAGGGGTAATTAGTTAATTAAAATAATTGATCTTCATGTGCAAGTGGGTTAGTTAATAAAGGGTTTAGTTTGACCAAGTTTGAGTCAAAACCTAGAGAATGGGTGATGAGGGTTAGGATTTAATTAATCCAAAATTAATTAACTTGGAGGAATTAGGGGATTTGACATTTGATTTAAAAAATTTGAGTTATTAAATCAGATGAGAGGATTTTAGAGTTTTGATTGAAGAAATTGATTTAATTAATTAAACAGGATGAACATTAGTTAATTAATCTAATAAATTGCTTTAGAAGAATTGATAATTAAATCAGAATTAGATGCACAATGTCAACTTTTTTGCATGTCTACAGTTAGTGAATAGGGTTTTCCTAAGTAAATCCCCTTTTAGGTAATTAAACCAAATGATGAAACAATGAAATTGAAGCATGAAACATGGAATAATGAAATGTTGATACCTTGGAAATTGTCTTGGAATGTAAATTTGCAAACTAACATGAAGTATCCATGAAGAATGTAGTTCTTGATCTCAAATTAGATGTGAAACACTGCTTGTAAGTAGATATTCAATGCTACATCAACAATCTTAGCTCAACAACATGCATGAATGCACTTTTCCTTTGACATGATGAAATGATCTTAAATTGTTGCAATAAAATTCACTAATCTACCTTTGAATTCCTTAGAAATTCTTTATAATTCTCTTGCTCTTGATCTCATGAAGTCAGATATATTTTCTAAGCGAAACAATGTGAATTAACCTCATAATTATACTGAATCTAGAGATTAACCTCAAAATTCACATAATTCAAGCTGACACTAGATCTATAATTGAAAATCATTATGATCCTACCAAAATTAAATGCAAAAAGGGGTGTCCTATGTGAGGAGGACCCATTTTCTACTAAAGGTGAATGGGTCCTTGCACAACTTTCTAGGAACATGCTTTGGGGGATGAAATAACATCAAAATACCACCTAAAAAATGCAAAGAAAGGGGTGTCCTATGTGGAGAGGACCCATTCACCACTAAAGGTGAATGGGTCCTAGCACCATTTTTTAGGACCTTGAATTTACCAAATTAAATGTCATAAAATTTGATTATTATGTGTTGGGATAGATCCTTCCAAAGGTGCCATTAATAAGGCTTAAATCTGAATTAATGGGGCTAACTAAGCTTAATTAACCACAATTATTTAATAAAACCCTAGATAAGTGTAAAAGTGTAATACAACACTTTACAACATGACAAATAAGGTACAAATTAATTCCATTTTAGTAAAAAGGGCCCTAGATTCAATGTGAATATGTACAACACATTGCAACACTAAATCAAGGCATTATTATGTTAATTCAATACCACTTATTCCCAAATTAAGTGTGAAAATGGGTTACTATTTTCTACACTACATTTTTCCCCCACTTTAGTGAGAGTTTTCCCCCATGACAAAATCACACTAAAGTAGAAATTCAAGACACATAAGTATGTAGCAATAACAAAGGTACATATTCATACCCTATTAATGGCCAAGAGAAACAAAGGATCAAGCACAACCATTCCAACATCATGTGGAATAGGATTGTTTATCTGTAACATGCACTGCTCACTCTGGGGTAGTGGAACCTTAGTCTATCCACTAGGTGAGTTGTCCCAATTATGTGTGCTCACTCTAGGGTAGTGGAACCTCAGTTTGTCCACTAGGTGAGTTATCCAAACAAGCTCACTCTAGGGTAGTGGAACCTCAATCTATCCACTAGGTGAGTTATCCCAATGAGGTGGCAAATGAGAGAATCATATTAGCCTCCCATTCCATATAGAAGTTATCCTCCTAACAACTTTGATAAGGCACCACAATGTAGTGCCTTTTGTATGCTTCTGAATGTCATGTATGTAAGTTTTTGTTTAATAGTATTTTTCTTTATTCATGTAAGGTCTTCTTCTTAGGTAACATCATGCTTTATGTCTCCAAGAGAGGACAAGTCAAAGAGTATTAGATTTCCACTTATGGGATGCCTCTCGCCTTGCATCATGCCATAAAGGGAGATCATATGCTTAGAAATATCACAGTCTTGGAGGAAATCAAACCAAATGACACCACCAAGAAAAGGACACGTCATAAGAAAAAACAAAACTGCACCATGAAATATGTCGAAAGATGTCATCGATGTATGCCCCCACTTTAAAGTGGTTGCTAACACCATTACTATCAGAAATTGCTTTAAAGTAGCTAATATTTTTCATAAGACATGAGATCTTTCCTCGAAAAACCTTATGCCAATTCATATGTTTCCATACTAAATCTATGTCATGAAATAGGAAGGAAGGCTACCCCCAAAAATACATAAAGGATCTATGGATTTGGGGTCAATATGTCTTTGCTACATTATGTTTTTTAAGAGCTTAAAACTACCATAATTCCCCAAATACTCATAGAACTAGAAGAATGACACATAAAGAAAAAGTCCTTTCGAGTCTAATGGGAATTTTAAAAAATTTCAATTTTTTGCCCGACTTGGGCATGTTTGTTTACCTTTTATGGCTGGGGATCTAATGCTTAGGGTTTAGGGTTTTTGTTATCCATGATAAAATTGATTGGTACCCTTTTAAATCCTCATGTTCTATTTTAGCACTGACCTGTTATTGGGGGTTACCAATCTCTTAAGTCATCTGACGGAGCCTATTTTTTGTGTTGTTACTGGTCCCTTTTCACCTGACCTATTGGTTTCTCTCTTTACCACTTGGGCCTAAATTTTTGTGCCTCTGAGGGTTTTTCTGGTCGGCCCCACTATTATAATTTTTTTCTCATACAGTTTGGCAGACTGTCTAATCACAGGTTCTTATTTGGACCGTTCCTCACAGACCTCACAAGGTTTCCTATTGATGTCACTAAAGTGATGTGAGGAATGTGAGATGCCGCCATCTGTCAAGTACAGTGAACTGGGGCCTGTCTTGGTGCACTAGCGGTGACAAGTGGTTATATATTCAACGGTGGGTATTAAATGATGGGGATTAATGATGTCTTTCCCCCATAGGCCTCGCATGATCAGATTGATTGTCTTGGAGGTACCATGAGGTTTGTGATCTGGTGACATGTGGCTTGGCTCCACAGAACAAAGGGGTTGGGTGGGGCCTGTTGCTCGGTTGCGAGTTCCTGATTGTGAGTGGTATGATTGGTTGTTGGTTTTCCTTGGTGGCGATGTGTATTTTTCAATGATCATTGACTCAATCTGAATCGTCTAACTTGCTAGGTCTATTCACATTAACGGTTTGAATTCAAAAGGTTACTGTTCACCCGTGTGAGAATTACTTGTGCTCTGCAAGTTATTTTCATTAATGGCATGGGCTTTTCAGTGGATTTCCTCTTGATTTCCTTGTGTGTGAGTGGTATCCACCTGATAATGCAATGATGGGTTGTACGTCATTTTCCATAAGCTAGGAATTTCTTTTGTAATGGCTACATAAGCCACTAATCGCCCACTTTCTCATACTACAATTTGGGAAATTAATTTTCCCTACACCAATTTGCTCTATAAATTCCTGTTAAATTTCTTGTCAGTATCATCACATTTTGAGTTTGTTTCTAGGTAATTGATTTGCTTGTTGAGTTTGAGCTAGCATTTTTAATGGATAATTCAGTAGTACAATGAAGTGCCTGAGTGGGTGCAAGAAATTTGCGATGGAGGGAGGAAAAAACTATTCCTGATATTCTTGGAACAGTTGCTCGAGGAGTGGATAAGTGGTCTAGACGTTGTGTGTCACCTGTCAAGCTCTCTCTAGGCTCTAATGGTGAGGGTTCTGAAACTAATTTGGACTATCATTGCTACCTCACGGCCATGATTGAGCTCATGGGAGTGGATGAGGAGGTCCTTGCGATTTCCCCAATTGCTGCAATGGCACCGTGTAATGTTGTTGGGTTTGGTGTTGGTATTGGCAAGATTAAGGTAATGGTTTCGCTTCACATTGAAGCAAGAACCAGGAGCGGTCGCCTATACTAGGGCCATGTGTCTTCTCATGATGCGAGAAAGTGATGTGGGTTGCTAGGGTGGTGCTTTTTTTTTTATGTTGTTTCAGCAGTTCGGGCGTGATATGGACGTGCGCGTGGGTGACGCGGTGTTTTGTCTTTCTCCGGCTGGTTACAAGGGTGTAACCGTTTTGACTCCTCTATTCATTCTATTGGTATTTTTGATGATGAGGAATTTTTTGAAGGTGAACCTAAATTTTATTTCGTCAAGATGAAATTCATTTTGAAATGAACAATGGAGCTCGATGCTTATTTATCTCTTATTCTATAAAGGATATTTCACGGCTCTTTGTTGTGGTCATATTTTTTGATGTCCTGAAGCTTAGAGTATGTACAATTAGAATTTTATTGTGGGATTTTGAAGGTCTTAACTAGGAAATCATTCTAGGTTAGGAATAGTATAAGATAAGCATTTTATGCTTTTGTAATGACTGATATTGAAACAAATCTTTAAAAAAAAAAAGAGAAATGCTCTCTTTTGTATATGTCATGGATTGTGAATGGATTTATCAATGGTTTATTCATTCAGTTTCAATGGTATATTTGAATGTGTAATTCATTCTCCTGCTTTAACTTAATGAGTTAATCAAATGCTTGAAAATGAGTTACAGGTTTGTGATAATATGCTCAGGATTCATTAAGAAGTATTGTTTTAAAAACTTAAAAATATCATAATGTAAAGCATTATGGTAATAAATTCATAATTTATGGGTTACGTTTTATTTGACTCCCTCCCAATGGATGAGACACTGGATAGTTTGTTCAAGATTATTTTATAAGTACAAGACTGTGGCTCTAAGTGTGGTGATTCAAGATCTGAAAATTAAAAAAAAATCAATTCATATCTCTTTCGAGATACAAATCTTACATTAAATTTGTTTCCCTTGCTCTAGATTGTTCTTATTGTTCCTTGGTTTGCCAGAACCAAGGTAATTGATATTGATTTGCATTGGTGGGGAATGTATCTGTATGAAGAATTGTTATTATAAGCATAAATCATTTTTATGAACACATTTAGGAAAACCCTCCTTGGTTTCACAGAGCAAAAAGTGTAGGGGATCTCAGTTGTTGACTGAATCTTGTTAGTTGGCCATTAACTTTGTTAATTCTTAAGTATAGGGATTCACAACCCCTTAGAGAATTATAAAGACTTAGCTGGAAAAAACACAAATAGGGTCAACATGGAAGAGATCTAAATGTTTCGACACTTTGCATCATCCCCAAAAGGAAAACATAAGACAAATGAAAAAAACTAAGGAATTTTTTTGGGTTAACATGGAAGAGACCTAAATGTATCGATTCCTTGCATCTTCCCCAAAATGAAAACACAAGACAAATGTAAAAGATAACAGAAATATTTTGGGTCAACATGGAAGAGACCTAAATGTCTCAATGCCTTGCATCATCCCCAAAAGGAAAACACAAGAAAAATGGAAATGAGAAAATTCTTATGACATAGAGAAGAATGTAGGTACATATAGAGGAATACAAAAATAGAGAGAGATACATCAAATGAAACATATGGGGGATCACATTATGCACATAAAGAAACATGAAAAAGAAAAGAATAGTAAGGCACATGTGAGTCGACCTAGAGCAGCTTGTTTGCATCCCAATCTCGGTTGGTATAAATGAAAGGTGGACAACTAGCCAAATGGAAGACAACATGTACCAAGACTAGGAAAGGCTAACTAACCCATGCCCCCACTGAGTGTAGGACAAGGATGAGCTAAGATGGGTGATGATATGTTGATCCTTGTGATAAATAAATTATTTTTCATGAATGTATAACATGTAATAATAAGAATGTTAGAATCCTACAACTATTACATGACAATGAGCAAAAAGCATGATTTAAGAAATTATTTCTATATGATATCAATCTTTTTAAATATTTTTTGTAAAGCATGACACTCATCAATACTCCTTAAATGACCTTATCATTTTTATCATCATTACGATGCATTGGTTGCTCTTTAGTAAGGATAACACTTATGTGAGGAGGAGGGTCTAAGATAATCCTATCATCATTATGAGGAATTGGTTGTTCTTTAGGAATCATAACACTTATGTCAGGAGGAGGATCTTGATATCCTAACCCTTTGGTATCTTCAATTGGTAGTTTCTCTAAGAGTTAATGAATTTCACACTTGTTGTATCACATACTTGTTTACTTAAAATAGTAAATCCTTTTCCATATGTCTCTTCTAGATTGATAGGATTATTTATTACCTTGTTAACATAGAATGGTTGAATATTTTCTTGACTAGAGGAAATAGGTTCACCTATTGTAGGGAACTTAGTCTTAGCTTGTGACTCAATTTACATGATGTAAAAGACTAAACATCTCAAGTGGTGGTATGATGGGAGGTGTTGGTTGTTTTAGTGAAGGATAAAAGGATGCATTATTCTCAAGTCTTTTAAGGTAATCATGTATGAATTCATCCATGCTAGCGTCATCTTATCCAATGATGATAACACCATGAGGAGTATATTTATTAGGATTTGTGTGATCATCATTAGGTTTAAGTGCATTGGGGTCATTTCCAAAAATACAAATTGAAACATCAACCAAAGAGGACAAGGACTTCCACACATTGCTAAGAGACTTATCCATCTTTAGATTTTCAGATCTAAAAAAAGTAATTTTTTGATTTCAAAATTTAGTAAATTGAAAATGAAATGTTGTAAATGCAAATTTTGAATTTTTACAATGCACTAGATGAAGAAAATTAAGCTATAATCACTAAATTTGATGAAACAACAAATTAGAGAACTGAAATAGGAAAGTAACAACATCAAACAGAAGCTTCAAATTGAGATTTCAATTTTCAGAAAATGTAAATTAGGATCTATCAAGGACTCATTTGCCAATATGGGTGAATGGGTCCTGCTTAAGTATTTTTGAAATGTTTTGATTGATTTCTAAGTTATTTTCAATGCCTTTCATATGCCAAAAAGTTCAGGTCAAGCCAGATCAGGGACTCATTTGCTAGTAAAGGTGAATGGGTCCTTTATTAGGGTTTTTGAAATATTTTTGAAATATTTTCAAACTTTCTATAATGTCTTCCAGTTCCAAGTTTGAGGTAGTAACTTTTAGTTTCAAATTTTCTAGAAATGCAATATGAAAATGCAATAAAATGATAAATGCAAAGACTTAATGTGAAATGTAATTTTTTTTTCATTTTCAAATGTAATTTTATGAGATATAAATGATATGAAAATGCAGTGATTTGTTTTTGTATTTTTTAGATTTAAGAAATGAAAAATAATGCAATTATAAACCCTAAAAGAGATGCAAGTTTGAATGTCAAGCAAGAAACTCTCAATGAGATCTAATTCAATACAAGTGAGATGCAAATGAATTCAATATCTAACCTAGGGTGCAAGAATAGACTTCCAAATTTAGAAAATTACAATAATCAATAGGTCGGGTTCACCATTAATGTTTAGGGAGGAAATACAATTTACCAAAATCAAAATGATAGACCACTAATTCTCACCCTAAAACATGTGATTTTTTGTATGATATGGTGCAAATAAAAATTAAAAACTAACCCTAACTATTATAGCAACTATGAGGGAAGTTTTTAGAGGCTAGAATGGTGTGTACCTTGTTACAAGAAGCCCGTTTTTAGTTCACTAAGGACTCATTCGCCTTTAGTGGAAAATGGGTCCTTGTTAGGTTTTTGAAACTGAGATATGGGTTATGTTCCTTGATGCCTGGACTCTCATATCCTCAATTATCAGCTCCTAAAAAACTATAGAAAATTTTGCATTCTTCTTTCCTTGTTCTTGCACTATGAATGACAACTTCGCAACTTGACAACTTTGACAATTTTTCTTCAATCTATAAATCTGCAAACACACATTCAAGATGAGAAAAACTTGTTGATTGTTAATGAATAGGGGTTTTCCTAAGTCAAACTCCTCTAAGGTAATTAAACCAAATGATGAAACAATAATATTGAAGCATGGAATATGGAATAATAAAATGTTGATACCTTGGAAGCTGTCTTGGAATGTAAACCTAAAAACTAGCATTAAGTTTCCATGAAGAATGTAGATCTTGATCTCAAATTAGATGTGAAGCAATTCTTGTAAGTAGATCTTCAATATTACATCCACAATCTTAGCTCAACAACATGCATAAATGCACTATGTATTTGACATGATGAAATGATCTTGAATTGCTTCCATAAACTTCACTAATCTGCCTTTGAATGCCTTAGAAATTCTCTTGCTCTTGATTTCATGAAGTCAGATAAATTTTCTAGGAGAATCAATGTGAATTAACCTCATATTTATACCAAATCTAGAGATTAACCTCAAAATTCAAAAAATCCAAGTTGACACTACATCTAGAATTTAAAATCATCATGACCCCACCAAAATTAAATGTAAAATGGAGGGTCCTATGTGAGGAGGACCCATTCACCACTAAAGGTGAATGGGTCCTAGCACCTATTTCTCTAACATTGAATTTTCCAAATTAAATGCCAGGCAATTTCATTATTGGTTATCAGGATAAATCCTTCGGAAGGTGTCAATAATATGGCTTAAATTTGAATTAAAGTGGCTAATTAAGCTCAATTAACCATAATTAATTAATGAAACCCTAGATAAGTGTGAACATATAATACAACACTTTACAACACCATAAATAAGGTACAAATTAAGTACATTTAAGTAAAAAGGCCCCTAGATTCAATTTGGATGTGTACAACACATTACAACACTAAATCAAGGCATTATTAGGTTAATTAAATACCACTTATTCTGAAATTAAGTGTGAAAAAGGGTTACTTTTTTCTAGGTTACAAATATATATTTTTTTTTTATAAAATTTGAAGAAATTAAATATTGGCTAGAAGAATATATAATTGAATGCTATATCCTCTCATCGGTCATCTCAGTTCTATTACCATAAAATGCATTTCTATATGAGATAAGTTTTTTATATAATATCCTTTTCTAGTGGGTCTATTATTCTATTTAATCTAGGTAAGTGCACCAAGATGGTTCCCAAAATGGGGACTTAATTGAACATCTTTTTTCTGAAATCAAGAAATACTGACCTTGGACATGAAATTGAGGATAGTTACACTCAAATTTTTTAGATGGAATAAAAGTAGGGATCGAATTGCTCCTAGTCTACTGTCTAAACTACTAATTTATTTTTTAAATGGTTGATATTAAGGGGTTCAAAGGAGGGATGTACACAAATTGGTGTTGTTTTTGTTATAAAAACATAACATAGCAACTCTTGTACGACCCTTGTACGGTGAATTTTTTTTTAGTATTTTTAAAATCACAATGGGCAGAAGTTAGCTAACAGTATGTAGTTGATGGACAATTTTTCTAATAAATTTTTAATGAATATTTCATTTTTTACTAATTTTCAAAGTAGACACTTCCTAAAAAATAGAATTTTGGCCATGCTACCTATACAAATTTTGGAAAATAATTGAAAAAAAAAATTATATAAATTTTTAGAATGGATTCTAGTTTCTAAAAATGTAATTTATTTAAAATTTCGATGAGCAGATAATTTATAATGAAAAAAACACCAAACACTCTTTTTTTCCCAAAAAGAGACATACAAACAAAATAAATTATGGATGAAAGGCTTAACATTGTTAGAAAGTGAAAAAAAAAACATCATTGGATAGGTAAGAGAGAACGTAACATTACCAAGATGTTCGATTTGTTTGATATTGAACCACGTGCAATCTTGATGGTGTGCACGAACTCAATTATGTGAAATATCATAGAATTGTAAAAACACATCTCTGGTCGTTGGGAATGCCCTCTAAGCCTGTGGGTTAGTATTCCAAGGAAAATACCAATTCTAAGGCTTGGGGATTCCCAAAGCAAGATAGAATGTGAGCACGTTATAACACGCTCGCATTATAATGCACTCACGTTATATCTTAGTTTTGACATGGTTTTTTGCTTCTATGGGAAACATGTCAACTAAGACATAACACAAGCGTGTTATAACATGCTTGTGTTATGTCCTCCTTTATGTTAAATGTCATTCTATTGAATGTATGTTGATATATTTGTGTGTTTGAATGTACATGTATGCTTGTATGCCATGTATGCATGCATGTATGTATCAATGCATATATATTGTTTGTATGCCTATATGTATGTAAGATTGTATCTACACATGTATGTATGTATGCTTGTATGGATGTAGGGTTGTATGTACATATGTATTATGCTTCTATGTATGTAAGTATGTATTTATTTATGTATGTCTTTAGAGGGAGGGAGAATTTTAAGAGAGGGAGAGTCTAGAGAGAGGGAGAGGGGGTGGAAGTGAGAGTTTAAGAGAGAGGGAGTGGGAGAGAAGGGGTTGGAGTGAGAGGGACTTAGCTATGTAGGGCGAGATTGATAGAGGGAGGGAGAGAGAGAGGGGGATGGGAGAGAGAGAATTGAGAGAGAGGGAGAGAGACAGAGAAAGAAAGGGGAGAGAGAGGCAAAGAGAAAGAGAGAGTTATGTAGGTAGGGTTCCAAAGGGAGAGACTTGTGAGTGTGAGGGGGGTGAGAGAGAGAGACTTGAGAGATAGGTAGTGAGAGGGAGTGTGAGAGATAGGGAGTTTGAGAGGGGGAATGTGAGAGGGGGAGTGTGAGTGAGATACCTGAGAGAGGGAGAGGGTGTGGGAGGGAGTGACCTGATATAGGTAGAGAAAGAGGGGGGTGCAGTGAGAGGGAATTATCTAGGTATGGTGGGAGGGATAGATAGAGAGAGGGGAGAGAGACAAAGAGAGTTACCTAGGTAGGTTTCCAGAGGGAGAGACCTGAGAGAGAGAGGGGGTTGGAGTGAGAGACATGAGAGAGAGGGAGAGAGAGGGAGTGGGAGAGAGTGGGAGGGACATAGAGAGAGATGGATAGAGAGAGCAAGAGAGGGTGGTAGGGATTGATTGAACGAGAGGTACGTAGAAATAGGGAGAGGGTAGATAGAGATAATTAGAGAGGGTAGGAAGGAGGGAGGGAGGGAGAGGTGAGATTTATAGATACAAAGAAAGTGATAGGGGTTGAGAGTATAGGGTTCATGGATTAGGGTGGAGGACCTATATGGTTGATGGTTTCTAGGGTATTAGGGTTTAAGGGTTGAGTGAATAGGGTTGATGGTAGAGGGTATTAGGTTGAGGGTATAGGGTGGAAGGTTTAAGGGTTTAGGGTTGAATGGTTTAGGGTTAAGGGTTGAGGGTTGAGGGTAGAGGGTTTATGGTATAGGTTTCAGGGTATATGGTTGAAGGATTAGGTTCAAGGTCCAATGTAAAAGGTAGAGAGTATATGGGTTGACGGTTTAGGGTTTAAGGATTGAGGGTTGAGTGATTAAGGGTTGAGGGTTGAGAATTGAGGGTTGAGGGTTTAATGTATAGGGTAGAGGGTAGAGAGTAGAGGGTTTAAAGGTTTAGGGTTTAAGGGTTGAGGGTTGAGGGTTGAGGGTTGAGGGTTGAGGGTTGAGGGTTTAAGGTTGAGGGTTGAGGGTTGAGGGTATAGGGTATAGGGTCAAGGGATTAGGATTGAGGGTCCAATGTATAGGATAGAGGTTATAGGGGTTGAGGGATTAGGGTTTAAGGGTTGAGGGTAGAGGGTTGAGGGTTTAATGGTTGAGGAATTAAGGGTTGAGGATTTAGGGCTTAGGTTATATATTTTTCTTGGATTTAAGGGTGTAAGGGTTGAGGGATTAGGGTTGAGGATTATAGTATTAGGGTTGGGTTGAGGGTAGAGGTAGGGGTTTAAACGTTTAGGGTTTAAAGTTTGAGTTGAGGTTGAGGGTTTAGGAGTTAAGTGTTTAGGATTTGAGGGTTGAGGATTAAGATCAAAGGGTTGAGGATTAGGGTAGAGAGTTTACTAATTGGGTTTAGGGGTTTAAGGGTTGGGAGTTTAGGTTGAGGTTGAGGTAGAGGTAGAGGGTTTAAGGGTTGAGGGTTTAGGGTTGAGGGATTAAGAGGTTATAGGATAGAGATTAGAGGGTAGAGGGTTTAAGGGTTGATTTTTTAAGGTTGAGGGTAGAGGATTGAGGGTATAGGGTTAGGATATTAGGGTTGAGGGTCCAATGTATAGGGTAGAGGGTATAGGGGTTGAGGGAATAGGGTTTAAGATTTGAGGGATTAAGAGGGTATAGGGGTTGAGGGATTAAGAGGGTATAGGGGTTGAGGGATTAGGTTTTAAGGGTTGAGGGTTGAGGATTGAGTGATTAAAAGGGTATAGGTGTTGAGGCATTAGGGTTTAAGTTTTGAGGGTTGAGGGTTGAGGGATTAAGAGGGTATAGGGCTAGAGGGATTAGGTTTTAAGGGTTGAGGGTTGAGGGATTAAGAGGGTGTAGGGGTTGAGGGATTAGTTTTTAAGGGTTGAGGGTTGAGGTTTGAGGGATTAAGAGATTAAAGGGTTTAAAGGATAAGGGTTTAAGGGTTGAGGGTTGAGGTTTGAGGGATTCAGAGGTTATAGGGGTTGAGGGATTAGGGTTTAAGGGTTGAGGGTTGAGGGTTGATGGATTAAGAGGGTATAGGGGTTGAGAGATTAGGGTTTAAGGGTTGAGGGTTGAGGGTTGATGGATTAAGAGGGTATAGGGGTTGAGGGATTAGGGTTCAAGGGTTTAAGGGTTGAGGGTTGAGGGTTGAGGGATTAAGAGGGTATAGGGGTTGAGGGTTTAGTGATTAATGTTGAGAAATTATGTCTCAACTTCCAGCTTGAAGTCCTCATTTTCATGCCTTGGTGATTTTGTGTTTTTTACAAAGTTTTGGCGGAGGCGAAGCTAGGATGGAACTTGGAATTGTTCTGTTTGCCTAAGTTCTGAGTCTCTGATGGAGGCGGAATTGGGATGGAACTTGGCATTGTTCTGTTTGCCTAAGTTTTGGGTTTCGGTTCTCATTCCTACTCCGACTCTGCTTCCTACCGTCAGTTTTTTCTCGCTTCGCTTTGCAGGTTCTAGCGGAGGCGGAACTAGTTTTGGAAGTTGGCAATGTCCATTTGCCAAGTTCCTATTTCAGTTTCTGTTCTAACTCCGAGTCCGACTCCAGCTTTTGCGATCTGGTTCTTCTGGATGTTTGGATTCTACTCGGGGTGTTTTCCTTTGCCTTGTCCTGGTTCTGGATTGTTGTTTCTTGCAGTTGGCGGAGGCGGAACTGGAACTGGATTGGTTCCTGATCTTGGACTTTTGGTAAAGTCCTGTTTCTATTCCTGTTCCATCCCCAACTCCAACTCTGATCTTTTGTGTTCCCGTCTTGGTTTGACCCCGGGTTGACTTTACCCAGTCATAACTGTTTCTGATGAGTTCCTCTTTGTCGTGGGCGGATGCGGAACAAAAATGGTTCCTGAACCTAAAATTTTGGTAGGGTCATGTTTTAACTCCAGTTCCGACTCCGACACCGACTCCGGTAATGTGTATTTTCAGTGGAGTCCTATTTTGACTCCTGTTCCGACTCCAGCAGTGCTATTTATGACTTGAAGTCTTGGTTGCGCCCAATGTCTATTTGACCGTTTTGGTTGCTCTGTCAGCTGTGATTGCTGATGGGTCTTGGACATGTGGCACCTGGTTGAATAGTGATTGGACGGATACCAAGATAGTTATTATTTTAGTTGCATTTGTTAACGAAGGGTGGCGAGCTCAACTATTTTGAGTAATGGCTTTGAATGCAAAGTCGGCTCGTTGCAGGAGATCTGTCAGATCTGACCAGTTGCGTGATTTAAGGATGGACTTCATTGCTCTTCTGAGTCGGCTACATATGGATGAGAGATGTGTTATTTCTCAAAAGTTAGACAAGTTGAGTTGAGTCGTGAAGTTGTAGAGCAAGTTGAAGTCGTGTGCTGAAGAACAAGAAGGACATGAGTTCTTGAAGAGGGTTTTGAACTGTATGTTGTGAAAAAATTGTAATAGTGGATCTGAATCTCTCTGGGTGATTGTGAGCTGAGCAAAGAAGTCTAGATATTGTATGTAATCGATTCATTACTGTAATACAATTGATTTGACTTTGTGTGGTGGGTTTTTTGCCTGAAAGGGTTTTCCCACGTAAATATTGTGTCATCTTTGTTTACTTATCTTTTTGGTTTCTCATTTCCATGGTTGTTTGCATCTCTATAAGTTTTAGAGACTGTTAGTTTTCTATTTTTGCTTCTCTCCCCTGTAGTAAAGGTTTTAAGGGAATGTATTTTGCACTGTTGGGTCATTAGATCCGCATTCTTTTCCCTTCAAAGTGGTATCAAAGCTTGGCTAGTTCGTGTTATCCTTGTTAGGGAAAATTAGTTTTCTGCACTAATACTGTTTCAGTGGGAGACTTGCATTGTTAAACTTGTTTCTATTATGAGATGGTGAGTACATCTGGTAGAATAGATATTGAGAAGTTTAATGGTAGCAACTTTGAGTTATGGAAACTCAAGATAGAAGACTTGCTTGTGGATAGAGACCTCTGGATTGCAGTGTCTGGAACTAAGCCACAAACTATGACCCAAGAAGCTTGGGATCTTGTTGATAGAAAAGCAAGAGGATTGATCAGAATGAGTCTAGTCGATTCTGTGCTCTTGAATGTTCATGAGGAGACGTCTGCAGCTACTTTGTGGAAGAAGCTTGGTGATATTTACCATGGAAAATCTCTGGTAAACAAGTTATTCATGAGGAAGAATTTGTACTCCTTGAAGATGGATGAAGGTGCATCTGTTGCAGATCATCTGAACTCATTTAATATGACTGTTACTTAGCTGGCATTTGTAGGTATAAAAATTGAGGAGGAGGATCATTGCATGCGCCTGTTGTGTTCATTACCTGATAGTTGGGATCATCTTGTGATGGCTATTGGAAGCACAACCATCGCTTTCAAGACTGATGATGTGGTTGCTTCGCTTTTGTCTGAAGAAATGTGAAGGAAATCTTCTGAGATGGCTAAAGATGCTCTTTCTGTTCGAGGTAGAACAAAGGAGAAAGGCAAGAAGAAAGACAACAAGTCGAAATCCAAGTCTAAAGGGAGATCAAAGTCTCCTGGTAAAAATTCCAAGGTAAAGTGTTGGAACTGTGGGAAACTTGGTCATATCAGGAAGGAATGCAAGGAGAAGAAGAAGAAGAATGCTTCTGATAATGAATCTTCTCAAAGTGATGCAGATGCCTTCATTACAGCAGCCCTGACAGCTCAGGCATCAGATGATGTTTGGTTAGTTGATTCAGGTGCCTCTTTTCACATGACATCCAATAGAGATTGGTTCTCAAAGTATGAGAAGTATGATGGTGGAAAGGTATACTTGGCAAGTGATTCAACGCTGGAGATTGTTGGCAGAGGAAGGGTCAAAATTCAGTTTCCTGACGGGAGAGTCAAAGGAATTGGTGGTGTTCTTCACATCCCAGGTTTGGCTCGAAATCTTCTTTTTGTTAGTAAGTTAAATGATGCTGGTGTAGAAGTTTCTTTTTCTAGTAAGGGATGTAAAATGGCTAGAGGTGCAATGGTGTGAGCTAAGGGTGTTCGTACTGGCCCTCTGTACAAGCTAGATGCATGACCTGTTCTTTGTAACAGTGTCTCTGTAAAGTCATGTAATTCTACACCTATAAAGAAAGATGAAGACTCTTCCCTATCTGCAAATGCTTTGGAGGTAAAACTCCTAGTAGAGAAGACTATGTATGGCATCATAGACTTGGTCACATTGGTGAGAAAGGTTTAAAAACCTTGAAGAACAAAAACCTTGTAGAAGGGCTTGATGATTGTAACCTTGAGTTCAATTTTTGTGAACATTGTATCTATGGAAAGCAACACCATGTTTCTTTCTCCTCTAGTCCTCACAAATCTTCTGGTATACTGGATTATATTCATTTTGATGTGTTTGGTCTAGTTGATGTTCCTTCGTTATCGAAGTCTAGTTATTATGTTTCTTTTATTGATGACTGTTCAAGAAGGGCATTTGTATACTTTCCTAAAAGTAAATCAAAAGTGTTTAGTCGGTTTAAAGAGTTCAAATCTTTGGTAGAAAATCAGACTGGAAAGAAAATAAAGTGTTTAAGGACAAACAATGGAGGTGAGTTTTATTCAGCAGATTTTGAAAGGTACTGCAATGATCATGGAATAAAAAGGCATAAGGCAACCCCCTACACTCCACAGCAAAATGGAGTTGCAGAAAGGTTGAACAAGACACTGATGGAAAAGGGAAGGAGTATGTTGAGTGGTGTTGGTCTGGAGCAAAAGTTCTGGGCTAAGGCTATTGCTACAACATGTTATTTGATAAATAGATCTCCTTGTTTAGCTCTTGTTGACTTGACACCTTTGGAAGTATGGTCAGGTAAGAAACCCTCATTAAGGCATGTTCGGGTATTTGGCTGTGAGGCATATGTTCATGTGCCAAATGAAAAGAGATCAAAGTTGGATAACAAGGCTGTGAAATGTATTCTCATCGGCTATGGAGTTGGTGTGAAAGGATACAAGCTTTGGAACCCTATTACTAAGAAGGTTTTGTATAGCAGAAGCGTGATATTTTGTGAGCTGAAACCTTTAGTAAGTGATCAATAGCTTGAGACAAATCAGAGTGATAAGAAGAAGGATGTAGTTGAGATTCCCCAAACTCCAGAAAGGGAAGAGTTGTATGGTGTACCTGAGATTGAGGAGAGCTCAAGCAGCTCTGGAAGTTCTAATGACGAAAAACAACCTCAGCCTCTAAGGAGTTCTACACGAGAAAGAAGGCAACCAGAAAGGTATGGTTTCTCTCTGTTAGATTCAAATTGTGCTTATGCCTTAATTACCAGCACTGATGAGCCTAGGACTGTGAAAGAAGCAATCAACATGGCTAATTCAAAGTCTCGGCTGGAAGCCATGAATGAGGAGATGGATTTCCTGAAAAAGAATGATACTTGGAAGTTGGTACCACTGCCTAAAGGGTGAAAGCTTGTTGGCTGCAAGTGGATATTCAAAAGGAAGACAGGCCTTGATGGCAATGTGGAGAAGTATAAGGCACAACTGGTTGCAAAGGGATTTTCCCAAGTTGAGGGAATTGATTATGGAGAGATCTTTTCCCCTGTAGCAAAGCTGACATCCATCAGATTTTTGTTGTCATTGGCAGCTGTGTATGACTATGAAATTGAACAAATGGATGTGAAGACAGCGCTTCTCCATGGTGAGCTGGAAGAAGAAATCTACATGTCCTAGACTGAGCATTTTTTTGATAGAGGCAAACAAAATCTAGTTTGTAAGTTAAATAAATCTCTCTATGGTCTAAAGCAATCTCCTAGAATGTGGTACCAGAAATTTGACACATTTGTGTTGTCAATTGGGTTTGTTAGATCAAAATCTGATCATTGCATCTATTATAAATGTGAGAATGATCGTGTGCTTGTTATTACTTTGTATGTGGATTACATGTTATTCATTGGTAATAGCAAGGCAATGATTTCTGATCTTAAAACTCAGTTGTCTGCGAAGTTAGAAATGAAAGATATTGGAGCAGCAAGGTACATTCTTGGAATGGAGACAACTAGGGATAGAAAAAGCAGAAAGCTTTGGCTCAGTCAGAGTAAGTATGTGAAAACTGTTCTAGAGAGGTTTAGCATGACTAATTGCAAGCAGCTAGTTGTTCCAATCATGCAAGGATTGAAACTATCTACTGAAGATTGTCCAAAGTCTGCTACTAAGATGGAGGACATGACCAGTGTGCCTTATGTAAGTGTAGTAGGCAGTTTGATGTATGCTATGGTCTGCACAAGACCAGACATTGCCCAAGCAGTGGGAGTTCTAAGTCATTTCATGGAAAATCCAGGGAGATCACATTGGGATGCTGTAAAAAGAGTGTTCAGGTATTTGAAGGGTACTTCAGATTATGCTTTGTGTTACCATGGTAGTATGGTTGCATCACAAAGGACTCTTAGCATTCAGGGATATGTTGATTCTGATTAGGTAGGGGACATTGATAGCAGAAGATCCACCAGTGGATACACTTTCATGCTTAATGGTGGAGCAATCAGTTGGATGAGAAAGCGACAAATCTATAGTTGCTTTATCCATGACAGAGGCAGAGTACATGGAAGCAACTCATTCTTGCAAGGAGGCAGTGTGGCTGAGGCATTTGTGTTTAGACATTGGATTCAATGCTGAGCAGATTTCAATCTGCTGTGACAGTCAAAGTGCCATTTGTTTAGCAAAGAATCTGACCTTTCATGCCAGGACCAAGCACATAGATGTGCAATATCACTTCGTGAGGGATATGGTTGAAGATGGCAAGGTCAATATGGATAAGGTTGACACCTTGAAGAATGTTGCAGATGCTTTGACAAAGCTGGTTAGCACAGACAAGTTCAGATGGTGCACAAAATCGATGGGCCTTGGGGCCTATGATAGACAGTAAGGTATGATTTTTTGAGGAAGCTGGAAGTGTTCACCAAGTGGGAGATTGTTGATAAATTATGTCTCAACTTCCAGCTGAATTCCTCGTTTTCATGCCTTGGTGATTTTGTGTTGTTTACAAAGTTCTAGCGGAGGCAGAGCCAGGATGGAACTTGGCATTGTTCTGTTTGCCTAAGTTCTGAGTCTCTGGCGGAGGTAGAACCGGGATGGAACTTGGCATTGTTCTATTTGCCTAAGTTCCGGGTTTCGGTTCTCGTTCTTTCTCCAACTCCGCTTCCTACCGTCAGTTTGTTCTCGCTTCGCTTCGCAGGTTCTAGCGGAGGCGGAACCAGTTTTGGAAGTTGGCAATGTCCGTTTGCCAGGTTCCTGTTTCAGTTTCTGTTCCGACTCCGGGTTCGACTCCTGCTTTTGTGATCTAGTTCTTCAGGATGTTTGGATTCTACTCGAGGTGTTTTCCTTCGCCTTGTCCTGGTTCTAGATTGTTGTTTCTTGTAGTTGGCGGAGGTGGAACCAGAACCAGATTGGTTCCTGATCTTGGAGTTTTGGTAAAGTCCTATTTCTATTCCTATTCCGTCCCCGACTCCGACTCCGGTCTTTTGTGTTCCCGTCTTGGTTTGACCCCGGGTTGACTTTACCCAGTCATAACTGTTTCCGATGAGTTCCTCTTTGTCGTGGGCAGATGCAGAACCGAAATGGTTCCTGAACTTGAA
This sequence comes from Sequoiadendron giganteum, assembly GCA_007115665.2. NCBI lineage: Eukaryota > Viridiplantae > Streptophyta > Pinopsida > Cupressales > Cupressaceae > Sequoiadendron > Sequoiadendron giganteum. Next base: position 602,617,766 of record CM021104.1, read on the forward strand.
ATTTTGGTAGGGTCATGTTTTGACTCCAATTCCAACTCCGACTCTGACTCTGACTCTAGCAATATGTATTTTCGATGGAGTCCTGTTTCGACTCCTATTCCGACTCTGACTCCGGTAGTGCTATTTATGACTTCAAGTCTTGGTCACGCCCGATGTCTATTTGACCATTTTGGTTGCTCTATCAGGTGCAATTACTGATGGGTCTTGGACGCGTGGCACCTGGTTGAATAGTGATTGGATGGATACCAAGATAGTTATTGTGGTAGTTGCATTTTTCAACGAAGGGTGGCGAGCTCAACCATTTTGAGTAATGGCTTTGAATGCAAAGTCGGCTCGTTGCAGGAGATGTATCAGATCCGACTAGTTGCGTGATTTGAGGATGGACTTCATTGCTCTTTTGAGTCGGTTACATATGGATGAGAGATGTGTTATTTCTCAGAAGTTAGACAAGTTGAGTTGAGTCATGAAGTTGCAGAGCAAGTTGAAGTCGCGTGCTGATGAACAAGAAGGATGTGAGTTCTTGAAGAGGGTTTTGAACTGTATGTTGTGAAAACATTGTAACAGTGGATCTGAATCTCTCTGGGTGATTGTGAGCTGAGCAAAGAAGTCTGGATATTTTATGTAATCAATTCATTACTGTAATACAATTGATTTGACTTTGTGTGGTGGTTTTTTTCCTGAAAGGGTTTTCCAACATAAATACTGTGTCATCTTTGTTTGCTTATCTTTCTGGTTTCTCATTGCCATGGTTGTTTGCATCTCTATAAGTTTTAGAAACTATTAGTTTTTCGGTTTTGCTTATCTCCCCTATAGTAAAGGTGTTAAGGGATTGTATTCCGCACTGTTGGGTCATTAGATCCACATTCTTTTCCCTTCAATTAAGAGGGTATAGGGGTTGATGGATTAAGGTTTAAGGGTTGAGGGTTGAGGGATTAAGAGGGTATAGGGGTTGAGGGATTAAGGTTTAAGGGTTGAGGGTTGAGCGTTGAGGTATTAAGAGGTATAGGGGCTAAGGGATTAGGATTTAAGGGTTGAGGGTATAGGGTTGAGGGATTACGATTTGAGGGTTGAGGGTTGATGGATTAAGAGGGTATAGGGGTTGAGGGATTAGAGTTTAAGGATTGAGGGTTGAGTGTTGAGGGATTAAGAGGTATAGGGGTTGGGGGATTACAACTTTAGGGTTGAGGTATTAAGAGGGTATAGGGGTTGAGGGATTACAGTTTAAGGGTTGAGGGTTGAGGGATTAAGAGGGTATAGGGGTTGAGGTATTAGGTTTTAAGGATTGAGGGTTGAGGGTTGAGGGATTAGCAGGGTATAGGGGTTGAGGTATTAGAGCTTAAGGGTTGAGGGTTGAGGGTTGAGGGATTAAGAGGGTATAGGGGTTGAGGGATTAGGGTTTAAGGTTTGAGGGTTGAGGGTTGAGGGATTAAGAGGGTATAGGGGTTGAGGGATTAGGGTTTAAGGGTTGAGGGTTGAGGGATTAAGGGGGTATTGGGGTTGAGGGAATAGGGTTTAAGGGTTGAGGTTTGAGGGTTGAGGGTTGAGTGATTAAGAGGTTATAGGGGTTGAGGTATTAGGGTTTGAGGGTTGAGGGTAGAGGGTTGAGGGATTAGTGTTTAAGGGATGAGGTTTGAGGTTTTAGGGATTAAGAGGTTATATGGGTTGGGGGGTTAACCCTTAAACCCTTAACTCTTAACCCTCTACCCTCTATCTCTCTCCCAATCCCTCTCTCTCCCCTCTATCCTTAAACCCTTAACCCTTTAAACCCTTAACCCTTAACCCTTAAACCCTTAACCCTTTAAACCCTTAACCCCTAAACCCTTAACTCTTAACCCTCTTCATTCTATCTCTCTCCAAGTCCCTCTCTCTCCCCTCTATCCTTAACCCTTAACCCTTTAAACCCTTAATCCTTAAACCCTTAACCTTTTAAATGCTTAACCCTTTAAACCCTTAACCCTTAGACCCTTAACTCTTAACCCTCTACCCTCTATCTCTCTGACAATCCCTCTCTCTCCCCTCTATCCTTAACCCTTAACCCTTTAAATCCTTAACCCTTAAACCCTTAACCGTTAACCCTTTAAACTCTTAACCCTTAAAGCCTTAACCCTTTAAACCCTTAACCCTTAAACCCTTAACTCTTAACCCTCTACCCTCTATCTCTCTCCCCTCTATCCTTAACCTTTAACCCTTTAAACCATTAACCCTTAAACCCTTAACCCTTAACCCTTTAAACCCTTAACCCTTAAAACCTTGACTCTTAACCCTCTACCCTCTATCTCTCTCCCAATACCTCTCTCTCTCTCCCCTCTATCCTTATCCCTTAACCCTTAAACCCTTAATCGTTAATCCTTTAAACCCTTAACCCTTAAACCTTAACTCTTAACCGTCTACCCTCTATCTCTCTCCCAGTCCCTCTCTCTCCCTCTTTCTCTCCCACTCTCTCTTTCTCCCACTCTCCCCCTCTCTCCCTCCCTCTCTATCTCCATCTCTCCCACTATCTCTTTCTCCCCCTCTCCTTGTACCTCCCTCTCTCCCTCTCTCTCCCTCTTTCTCTCCCACTCTCTCTTTATCCTCTCCCCTCTCTCCCTCCCTCTCTGTCTCCATCTCTCCCACTATCTCTTTCTCCCCCTCTCCCTCTCCCTCCCTCTCTCCCTCTCTATATCCATCTCTCCCACTATTTCTTTCTCCCACTCTCCCCCTCTCCCTCCTCTCTATCTCCATCTCCCACTTATCTCTTTCTCCCTCCTCCTCTCCTCTCTCTCCCTCTTTATCTCCCTACTCTCTCCCTCTTTTATCTCCCTACCTCTCTCCCTCTATCTCTCCATCTCCCTCCCTCTCTCCCTCTCTCCCTCTTTCTCTCCCTCTCTCTCCCTCTAAATCTTAACCCTCTACCCTCTATCTCTCTCCCACTCTCCCTCTCTCCCTCTCTCCCACTTTATTTCATTCTCTTTCTCCCACTCTCCCCCTCTCTCCCTCCCTCCCTCCCTCTCTATCTCTATATCTCCCCCCCTCTCTCTCTCTTGCACTCTCTCTTTCTCCCACTCTCTTTCTCTCAACCATACACCCTCTACCCTTAACCCTAACCCCTTAAACCCTAAAACAAAGAGGGAGAAAATAAATATATTAAAAAAACCATATTTCATATAACGCGAGCGAGTTTTGAAGAAGTAGAGATGTTACCATTTTAGAAAGAAATAACGTACTCACATTATAGCGTGCTCGCGTTGTGTCTTCCGCTAAAAATGGTAAAAAAAATCAATATACCCGTGATCTCAAGGCCCACATTCTACATATTCTCCTGGTTTTTCACGTGCTTCGATGGTAAGTAGCTTTTTGATGATGTTGTGAAGTGTTTAAGCATGTTTTTTACATTCCACCACCTTTTCCATGATCGTTCTACCACATTTGCATGAAATGGAAAAATTTTCACATTGAAAGACATATAATATCAATTCAAGTTTGAATTCCATTGAAAACTGATATACAATTGAAGTTTAGAGGGGAAGAAGCTTTTGAAAATGTCAAATTGTTGTGGAGTTTGATGAAAAAAGAAGCTAAGGCTACATAATTGGGTTGAAATCCTCCATCTAAAAGTATGGTTTTTTAGGTATGTGAATTCTTTACACATTTTCTTTCATTCTATTATGGCTTGCTTTCATTTTTTTTATTTTCCATATTCCATGTTGATCATTGTTTGTTTGTCATTATCACCTTACGTTGTCAATGCACATTTTAAATTACAAAATTATATAAATTTTCCAATTACCATTTTAATCTTGATGCAGAGCATCTACCAGGATCCACAAATCATCAAGGGTACTTTTGACCCTAACTTAAATTGAAGAAGATCAAACAACCAACTCAGTCATCTTTTCATCAAAGTCCTTCAATTTCACTTGATTTCATATTTCCACAAAACATTAGAACTTGGATTCAATTCTTTGTTAGACTCAAAATTAGATTAACCATCATAAAATTGATTGTAACATAGCATAAACCTGATTACAAACTCATAACCATTCAATTCGTTCATGATTCACTAATTCAAGAACTCAATGTTGTAACTTACATGGAAAAATAACAACAAATCATGGAAGGTAACTACCAACCTTTATCCATACATCCAAGACACTATAATCAACATGTTATTGATTGAAATAAACCAAATACACATTCACAAACCACCAATCCATCAGGATCTTTAATTATTGTAGTCATAACATCATTTTGTATAAGGATTCAACCTCTATATTTATTGAGAGGACAACAACCAAATGATGGATTTTTGTTTTCCCTTGTACAAAAAAACATGCACTCACCTTAAACAACCCAAAAATAACCCACTCCACGAAACTAGAGAGCCTAGAATTGACTTACCTTGTGTATTGATGCAATCAAGGGAGCTCCTTTAAAACAACTCAGCACAAAATCAACCAACAACAACAATTCACAATTAACAATTCATACAATCCACAATAGGATTCTTTGTTACAACTTCATCAAAAATAGATTTATACACCAACTAGGCCTCAAATTAGGCCTCTTTTACAAAGGACCTTATCTTCAATCCTTTTGAAAAATGACAAACTCAATAGGGCAGCAATCTATATGTTATGAAACCAAGGATTCCACCATTTGTTTTCATAAAATCACTCACCAAAGTTACAAATCACAAATATGATCTAGAGAGGGATGGTGATCTACTCCAAATGACAAATAAATGATCTCAGATCAACCTCCAAAATATATTCCAAAGATCTCACCAAAATTCACCCTTTGAGCTTGCTTCTCCTAGCAGTATTCCAAACTCGATTCCAGACACTTTTCTCAAGAAATTCCCAAAACACTTGGAAAATAAATTGTTGATTAAGATACCATTTTGAGGGCCACATAACATATGTTAGAACCATGGGTGACTTCTTTTGGATTATGTTTGACTTCTAATAAGCCTACCTAGCAAAAGGGTTCCCAATTAGCCCAAATTTGTAAAGGAAGCACCTTTTAAAGGTGAGGTTTCCACTCAAACATCAAGAAAAATCAATGTTCATGATACCAAACCACCAATTTCATGATTAATTTATCCACATAAGGTCATTAACCTACTATCCCAAGAAACCCTCCAAAACACAAGGGTTTTCAAGGATTTCACAACTCCAAGCCTCTCCCATTCCTCCCAAGGGTCCAAACACCTTCCAATACCTTTGCACAAACTTATGAAACACTCACAATTCCATTACACTCATTATTTTTTAGAATCACCATCATGGTTATTCACTTTCACATAGAAATGTGCTCTACCCAACCTAGTGCATCACTCCACCGACCAAACCCATGCTCTTTGAGGCTCCCAAACACATTTGACGTCTACCTTATTATGTTACACACCAATCCACCAAGTTATAGATCCAGTATAATGCATGGATTGGTGAGAATCAATACATTATATCCTCAAACCCTTACACTGTCAAAATAGGGCAAACTTGGAGAAGCAACTGAAAATCTCCTTGAAAATGATATTAAGACACCAAAGCTGATTCAATTCACAAGACAGAGAAAAAAAAAGGAAAGAGAATTCCTTTATTTTATTTTATTCAAATCTTGAAGAGAATCCTCCATTCAAGCATTTACATGATATTTATCTTGTTTCCTTTCAAACTCAACTCCCCCAACGTATCTAACTATTTTTGTAACTTCTTAACTAACTTATCTCTCGACAACTTTACCAAAAATGCAATTTTTTGCAAATGTCAAGCCAAATCTCCCCCCCTAAACACCTAGAATGACTCAAAATAACTAAATACACATTAAGAGTGGTTTAATATACCTTATTAAACATAGATCAAGATCTTAGACTCAAAAACAAAAAGAACCTTGCTTTTACCCATCTTCACATGCACCAAAAACCGTCATTTTTACCCAAGAAACTAGTGGTTTATTGATAAAAACTAATCCAACCCTCACACAATCTTATGAATACTTCAAAAAGGTCTAAAATGGTCTACATAAACTCAATTCAATAAGAAACAATGCTGTCCCAATGCAGAACACACTTTAGCATATTAAAACCACTTGAAATCTCATGGAAAACTCAAAATTTCACTCTAGGGCTTCATGCCCAACACCCTTTTAGACCTCCCCTACACAAAAAAAAAATTCCCTCACCTATTTATTGATGATATTCCTTCAAATATTCTAAATCATTCTTTGGATCGATGTTCTCCTAAAGCCTAGACAACAATTTCTTGAATTGACAATTTTCATTCAATGGTTCTCCCACACCATGTATGCTTCCAAATTTTATATACATATATATGACATAAGTTGAAGAAAAAGACAAAGAGGAAACTAACAGACCAAGAGAATGAAACCTTCAAAGAAAAGGAGAGAGTTTGGGTGGTGGTATATCATGAAAAGAAGAAATTGGAAATGATTGACAAAAACAAGCCAATTGAAGAGGAACCTCAACCATCAAAAAGAGAGGATCGATTGGTAGCACAAAAGGAGAAAATGTGAAATCATCGTGGTAAGATAGATTCAGATACCATAGTTGGAGACACACCCTCTATGACAAGTGAATATAAAGGGACACCATTAAGAACAAGAAAATATGGAGGGACACCATCTACTGCAAGTGAATATGGAGGGACACCATCTACCGCAAGTGAATAAAGTTGAACACCATCCAACACATCTCAAGTTGAGAGTCATCATCACTCGGATTTGACGAATAAGGTATGCCATCATCCCCACATGAACCTCAAGGTATGTCTTCTTCTCCACCCTCGATCGAAGGTATGCAATCTATCCCACCTTAATTAAATATTGATGAAATTCCTAATGTTGAGATGTATGTACCTAGGAGAACACCACCTAGAATTTTGCGTAGAAAACCAAAGTATTTGATTAATATTGATGATGATATTTTGTACCACATGGAAGGTAATATTTCAACATGAACTTGTAGAAGATATGCTGATAAGATTTGGAAATTCTTCTTTGAAAGGCTAAATGAGATTGCAAGATGTCAACTATTTGTTGAAAAGATGCGGGGTGTAAAGTATAGGAACATCATGACTCTTGGGTTGAGAACATCGAATGCATTGAGTGAAGACACTATTGTGAAGAATCTAATGGATTCTTATGAGAGTGTGGGTAAGACCTCACACTCAAAGGATAGTAATGTCACCCGATGTGCCATTACATTGACTTTGGTAAGTTTTCAAAAAAAAAGAGCTCATCCCATTAGAAAGATGAGTGAACAAATGGGAATTAGTAGAAATTTTTTATCAAGAGCCATTCAAAGGCGACAAAGAATTGAGGGCACTAATTGAAATGAATTATGGGCATTCTCGGGGAAACTATCACAGAAAGATAAACAAGTTGTCGAAGCCTTGAGAACACTAATTGAAGAATATTGGAAGAATAACACAAGGCCATCTCTGAATCAAAGGGATGTGGTAAGAAGGAGAATCAATAGTTAGAATTGTTAGCCACATCCAAAGCATTCTTTTGGATATGACTCAAACCTAATTTTTTTGTAAATTTGAAAATGATTATCCTCAAATTAGTATTTGTCAAAGATTTTTTCAAATGCTTAAACCTTTTTATGTCAAGATAAATCACACACGCACTACTTGTTGTTGTAGAATACATATTGAACTCTCTAACCATTATGATGTTTATAGTTCTATATGTTTAGATTTGCATACTAACGATGTTTTTCAGGATTGTGGTATAGAAGCCCCACCAAAATCTTCAAGAGATTTTTTTATCAAAACATTTATGTGAAATAGAGGATAGCCAGATATTCTATAAGACAATATGCTTGGATGGTTCATGTGAGCATTGTGGTGGCTTCCAATGTATGCCAATATGTCAACATATGGAAAGCACAAATGAAGTGGGACAAAAACTAGTAGAGTTTAGGAAGTATAAAATAGTGGCATATGCTAAAAAAGATGGGTTTCAAGAAAAACGGTGTGAATTGGTTATTGAGAAGATTCCAGTGTACCAGTTTATGTCCATGTTTCATGACAATATACTATCTGAGTATGCAATGCATACCCATAGAACCAAATGGTTGGACACACAATTCAAGCTATGCAAGGACACCTTTCTAGCTGGAAACATAGAATCAGTGGTTCACTTTGCAGAGAACTACACTCTACAACCACAACATGAGGTGTAGTCACAGTATTACAGCTCCACATAGGTTTCGATATTTGTGCACATAGCATTCATTCATGCATCTGATAGTACAAATGACCCAAGGAAGGTATTGAGGGAGTACCACTTTTACATTAGTGATGATCACACACATTCTCTAGAGTTCTTTTAAGGTTGCTTCTAGATGTTCTATAGTGGTTTGGCTTTGAGGGGAATACCATACAACCGGCATACAATATAGTCGGATAACTGTGCAACATAGTTCAAGAACTCACACATGTTATACTGGTTATGCAGGATGCATGTCATTACAGGTGTTCAACATATGTGGAACTTTTGTGAGGCCAGGCATGGAAAGGGGGAGCATGATGGTGTAGGAGCATGTGTTAAAAGAGTATTAGCATGAGAAGAGTTAAATTATAAAGACAGTGCAAAGTTGACAGATGCAAAATCAATCGTCGAGTGGTGTAATGCTTCGATAGGTCCAGGTAATGAAGGTACATCTTCAGTTCATAGATGTTTTTGGTTCATGGATGATACTAACATTTCACCATATGAGGATTGTTGTACACTACTAGGATCGAGTGAGGTACACTCTTTCCTTAGCTCAAATGCAAGTTCACAGAGTATCGATACATGAAAGATGGCATGCTTTTGTTCTTCATGTACAATTTAAGCCTAGAATGATTATGAGTCAGGGGAGTGGGTTGACAAATGGTTGACAAGTTATCTTAGCCTAGTCCACACGTATTGCCCTTAGATGACATTGGAACTGACACAGATGAATCATCGGTCAACTTTGACCATGTATTAGATCTAGTTCAACTTGGTGATATATCTACTTGCTTAGTTGTTGAAATTTCATATCGTTATCTTTGTAGCATATTCGTAATGTTGACTAATTTCAAGATATTTTATCCACATATTAATGAAGGGCATGTTTATGTAGTTATTACAAATGAATACAATGAAGATGGAATGAACTATTACTTGTGTCATTGTGTTGAGGCCAAAAAATAAATTTGAGGCCCCAATTATAGATGGAGAAAACATCAAATAGCCTATAGGCTCAGTTGTGGTTACTGGAACATGGCTTAGAAGGTACCCACATTCAAGTGTTAAACATTGGTTGTTTCAGGACTTTGACACGCATCGTAACATTCTTCATTACTCGAACCTTGTCATGGCATCCAATGTTCATTTGAAAAAATATAGGGGTAGACCTTTGAACAAGACCTTGTGGAAGGTTCATGAGTCTGACCATTACTTGACACAATAAAGAGTAGAATAGACCAAGATGGTTTGTTGGATTAATTTGTAAGTATATGCACATTGGTTCTTATTAATTTATATAGTTTGTATGCACATTAATTTGTTTCATGCCAATTCTATCATCTTCTTTTATTTTTCCTATTTGTAAGTAACCTACTAAATAGTGATTGATGTCCCCTTGCAGAAAATATAGATATATGAGCCATCCAAGAGAATGTCAGCTAGAAAAGCAATGCAACATCCTTATTTTCATGATCTTGATAAATATCAATCATGATTTTAAGCCATTAGAAAAGTGTGTACAAATCTTGGTGAGGGAATTTCAAGTTATTCATATCAAGTTAACCTTGTCATGAGCAACTATAATGTAGACATTATAAGAGCATCTCAAATTTCAACTTACTCTATTCATGAGAGGTGTTGTGTGCAATAGGTATGTTGGAATTCCTAGTGAAGATGTATGACCAAGAGTGACTAAGTTGTGAGACTTGCATGCCTATCTATAAGTTCCTTCCATCTATTTTCATTTCATTTCCATTTTGGATGCTCTTTCTTTTTCTCTTCTACTTTGCGTATTTGTAAGTAAACTACTAAAAAATGATTGGTCTCTCATTACAGAAAATGTTGATTTATGAGTCATCAAAGAGAATCTCAGCCAAAAAAGCAATGCAACATCCTTATTTTGATTATCTTCAAAAATCTCAATTCTTATTTCAAGCCATTATAAAAGAGCGTGTGAAGCTTAGTGAGAGAATCTCAAGTTACTCAATTGAAGTTTACCTCATAATGAGCACCTATGATATAGACATTTAAAGAGAATCTTGAATGCATAAATGACATTGTAAAAGATCTATGAGAATAAAGTACCTTATGAATTGTAATGAAATTTACTCAAATACTGTAATTTTGGAGTTCATGTTTGGTGCAATAGCACTTTGTTATCTAAATGCCTTCAATAGGAAAATTTGCAAAATTTGAATTTTGAAATATAAACAATGTGAAAAAAGTCATGTGAAGGTCATATGTAATGTATTCAAAGTCTCAAAGATGTCATTATGTGATTAGAAAAGTTATATAGAACATGTAAGGCCAAGAAAAACATAGATCTTTTGTATTCTTGAATATTTATAATCAATAAAGTTCCTATTTTAGTGATTTTATGAGTTTTTCCAGTTGTTCATTAACTTGTACAGCCTGTACAATAGTTTAAGACCTTGAATATTGTTGTTTAAGGTAGAATAGTGAAGTATCTTTCATTTTAATCTATTTAGGAGGGTATCCATTGAGTTTATCATTAGTTTGAACTATTTTTTCTCAACTCGGTCTATAAACCCTCAAGATTGGGGTTTTGAGAGTCTAGATAACCAATAATGAATACTCCACTGAGTTTGATAGTTTAGATCAATGGAGTAAGTTAGTCTTAGGATTTTTTAGGTGTGTGTGTGTTTATCTGTGTAGGGGAATTCAAGAAACAAAGGTGGAGTTGTTGCTACAAGGTTTTATGATGAATTTCCAAGTGAAAAGTGTGGCTCCAAGTGGTTTTTTGAGGAAAAATTATCAAATGACTTCACAAAAAAATGACTAATCTAGATAGCTATTATTGAGTTACAACACATACTTCAAAATCAATAGTGACTGTCTTGGAACATGTGCATAAAAAATGAGCTTCTTCACTGTCCTCATTAGGCTAGCTAGGAATAATTTATAAAGGAACATACCTTTAAACATTCAACAACCCCCTGAACTTATTGGGCCAAAAGCTATCATGTATCCAAACCCTCAGATCTGTAATTTGTCTCAAAAGAAACTCACTCCACAATGCCAAACCAAAACCCTTATTTTATGCTAGTATAAAGAGGTTTTATCGAAATGAATGGTTACACACCTTACTAGAACATTACACCACCTCAGATATTCTTAAAATCACCTACACAAACTCAAAATAAAATCACACAACCTCTACATGCAATATTTTATCAAACCCTAGGGTGAAACCTCATTTTTCATGCCCTTTTCCATCAAAATCTATAGGGGCAGCAACAAAAACCCCATAAAACTTATTCCCTTTCACTTAGAAAATTATTGTCCAATCCTACAGAATCACATTGGGCCCCTCTACAAAAAAATCTCTTGGTTTTGGCTATCTCGGAGTGGTTTTCCTGTGGCAGCAGATTTTCACTTGATGGAAAACACGTCAAATGCAAGTAGTGCAAAGTGGTGCAACTTTTGTTCTGCAACTCGTGTGTCCAAGAGGACTATTCCAGTGTATTTGAATAGGTTTTTTTACGCTAGGAATGGTCCTCTTTCACACCCAAACACATGGAATCGCACTGAGCTACGTTCAACCGGATCAATCCTTTAAGAGTCTAAAGTGCTAAATGGTTGCAAACTTTAACATTTTGTTACTCGGATACCATGATGCTTAGAAAATTATCATTTGATCCTACAGGATCATGTTGGACCCCTCTACAAAAACCTCTCTCGGTTTTGGCTATCTTGGAGTGGTTTTCCCGTGGCGGCAAATTTTCACTTGATGGAAAAAGTGTCAAATGCAAGCAGTGCAAAGTTGCAAAGTGGTGCAACTTTCACTCTGAAACTCGTGTGACCAAGTGGAATGTTCCAACACATTCGACTAGGTATATTTATACTAGGAATGGTCCTCTTTTGTACCCAAACATTTGGAATCGCTCTAAGGTACGTTCAACCGGATTGATCCCTTAAGGGTCCAAAGTGCAAAATGGTTGCAAACTTCAACAAGATATTACTTAGATATCATGATGCTTAGAAAATTCTTGTCTGATCCTACAATATTGCATTAGGCCCCTCTACCAAAACCTATCTCAATTTTGGCTATCTCAGAGTGGTTTTCCTGTGGTGGCGAATTTTCACTTGATGGAAAAAGTGTCAAATGCAAGTAGTGAAAAGTTGCAAAGTGATGCAACTTTCGCTCTACAAATAATGTGACCAAGAAGACTATTCCAATGCATCCGAATAGGTATTTTTATGCTAGGAATGGTCCTCATTCACACCCAAACACATGAAATCGCTTTGAGGCACGTTCAATTGGATAAATCCCTTAAAGGTCAAATGTGCAAAATGGCTACAAACTTTAGCATGCAATTAATCAGACAATGTGATGCTTAGAAACTTCTTGTTTAATCTTATAGGATCATGTTGGGACCCTCTACAAAAACCTCTCTTGGTTTTGGCTATCTCGGAATGGTTTTCCTGTGGTGGCAAATTTTCACTTGATGGAAAAAGCATCAAATGCAAACAGTGCAAAGTTGCAAAGTGGTGTAACTTTCATTCTGCAACTCGTGTGACGAAGCCAACTATTCCAATACATGTGGATAGGTATTTTTACACTAGGAATGCTCCTCTTTTGCACCCAAACATGCAAAATCGCTCTGAGGTATGCTCAACCGGATCAATCCCTTACGAGTCCAAAGTGCTAAATGGTTGCAAAATTCAACATGTTTTTACTCGGATACCATCATGCTTAGAAAATTATCATTTGATCCTACAATATTTTGTTGGGCCCCTCTACAAAAACCTCTCCCAGTTTTGGCTATCTCGAAGTGGTTTTCCTGTGGCGACAAATTTTCACTTGATGGAAAAAGTGTCCAAGGCAAGTAGTGCAAAGTTGCAAAGTGGTGCAACTTTTGTTCTACAACTCGTGTGACCAAGAAGACTATTCCAACACATTCAAATAGGCATGTTTATGCTAGACATGGTCCTCTTTCACACCCAAACACGTAGAATCGCTTTGAGCTACGTTCCACTGGATCGATCCCTTTAGCGTCAAAAGTGAAAAATGGTTACAAACTTCAGGATGTTGTTACTCAAATACCATGATACTTAGAAAATTCTCATCTGATCCTACAAGATCATGGTGGGCCCCTCTACAAAATCCTCTTTTGGTATTGGCTATCTCAGAGTGGTTTTCTTGTGGCGGATTTCACTTGATGGAAAAAGTGTCAAATGCAAGCAATGCAAAGTTGCAAAGTGGTACAACTTTCGTTCTACAACTTGTGTGACCAAATAGACTGTTCCAACACATCTGAATATGTATTTTTATGCTATACATGGTCCTCTTTCACACCCAAACATGCAGAATCGTTATGAGGTACATTCAAACAGATCGATCCCTTAAGGGTCCAAAGTGCAAAAGAGAGGAAAACTTTCACGGTCTATTACTCAAAAACCATGATTCTTATGACCTCTTTGTCTAAGCCTACAAGATTGGATTGGGCCCATCTACAATAACCTCTCTCAGTTTTTGTTATCTTGGAGTCATTTTCCTATGGTGTTCAGTTTTCACTTTATGGAAAAAGTGTCAAATGGAAGCAATGTAAAGTTGAAAAGTGGTGCAACTTTCATTTTTCCATTCGTGTGACCAAACTAACTGCTCCAATGCATCCCGATAGGTAGGTTTACGATAGGCATGGTCCTCTTTCAGACCTAAACATGCGAAATTGATCTAAGCTATGTTCAACTAGCTTGATACCTTATGATGGCATGCAAAACAATGGAAAAGAGAAACATACAAATGAAATTTGAGAAGTTTGAGTATTCCACACAAAATATGTATGATCATTGGTATAGAGCACCTTGTTCCTCCATTTGATGAAGAAGGTCTAGTTCAGTGGTTTTAGTCATTATAATGTCAAATAAGGCCATGATAGCCCATTCTGTAATCTTTCTTTTAGTTTTGAGTTAGTGTGGGGTCATTTATGTAGATTATGTAAGTACAAATAAGAGAATAGCATTGGTAAAGGCATTGGAAGAGATTACTAATGTTTCCCCTGTTCAAAATTTAGAATTTAGGCCTTAAAAGCAAGGCTAGACGAGGTGAAAAGAAGAAATTGCTTGAGAATAAGTTAGCATAGGTTGGAAATAGGGTGATTTTGTGGAGTTTGATGTGTTCAAATGGTCTAAAAGGAAAGGGGAGGTCAAAGTATGTTATGGAATGATGCCCTAATTTGGAATAGAGGGGTTTTGAATGAAAAAGAGAGGTTTGAGGGAGTAAAAGTGGGTAAAGTCAAGGGGCAGCATAATTTGGTGGTCAATTAAGTTTGTGTAGGTAGAATGAAGAGTGTTGGAAGAGGTTTTGAGGTTGTATGGCGTCTGGATATAGGGTTTGCAATAAAACCTCATGAAATTTGAGAAAAGTGAGGGTTTAGAGGATAATGGGGTTAGAGGGCCAACCACACCCTGAAAATTGTGGATTTTGTTGATTTGCAGACTGGTAAATGCTACTGAATGGTGCTTTACAATTGGCAGAGCGATTGAGAGTGGTTTTCTTTGTTAAATAGACCTATTTGCGGGTCTAGGACAGCATTGAGTCCATTTCTTAATTGTATTATAAACTATAACTTGCTTTCTCTCGGGTCCATTTTGTATACAAGAAATAATATTGCAAAAAATTGACATATAAATCTTTTGACATGTTTATATGGTGATGCATCAAGAAAATATTGGAATATTTTTATGAATCATTTCATGGAATACCAATTGAAAACATGTTTTTATCTTTTAGATAAAGTTGTTTAGCATCAATCAATTAATATTCAAGACAAACCATGAAGGACAACAATGATCAATGCTAGGGCTAACCAATTAATAAGTATACACATGAATAAGTCAAGCATGTACATTTGAATAAGGGAAGCACAAGTACTCAAAAACACATAAGCCTCAAGAAGTATACACATGAATACATAGTATACACAAATTAATACAAAGTATATGCACGAATACAAGGTATACACATGAAAACACATAAGCCACAAAGTATACATTGGAACACACCTAAGTCACAAAGTATACACGTAAGTTGTAAAGTATACACTTGAATACACATAACTCATATCTATTGAACCAACAATTTAGAATGCAAATATGGACACCATCGATAAAAGATACTTGTATTAACCAAATAGCCATGGAGGAATACTTCAATATATGTTGATATAAGTATGAAATATATGTACAAAATAGCCATATAGGCTTACGAGAATGCTATATAGGCATACAATGTCAAATATGTCCAATATAAAATATGTAAAAAATTTCCATGTAGGCATACAACAAAGGGCTTTGGAATCAAAAGTCATTGCTCTCCATGCTATGGAAATAAATTCTTTCCCTTTTCTTTTCGATTAGATTGTGATAGGTCTATCACTCATTTTTGCTGCATTCAAGGAGTCCTCCTGCTACTCCTTCTAATGTTTAGTTCATGGTGAATTTTTAACTATTACAATAAGAAGTAAAGACATGAATATATATAAATTACATTATAAAAAAAATATATTGGACAAAATAATCACTTATTTCCATCTCATGATCTCTCTCCATGAGGGAAATATTCTCATGCCAATGCTCAAGCATGCTCAAGCCCTATATAAACCATACAAATAGAAATTAAACTACGTGAATCAATAATGGTTTGATTTTTCACTAACTAACATCTATAACAATGAATGTAAATTGAAATTTACCAATTTTCCTCATACTTCCCCTGTCAGAGCCATCGAGGATTGTATAGTAGATGAAAAACCAATCTCGATTTCCCTCATCACATTCAGAGGTGTTTTGGCTTGCAACATCTGAAAATAAAACAAAAAATTATTCAACATAATCAACGATGTGCATATAAACTGCACAAATCTATGCAGTACAATTCATTAGTTAAACTCTTTATTCTACTACCTTAGTGTAGGTTTGAGTAAATCCACTTCCATTGGGAAGTGATCCCTCAAAACCTCCAATATTAGCATATTCAACATCCAAAATTGCATATTAAAATACCATTTGTAAAACAATGCTATTAACATGTAATAAATTTATAATTGTTTACTAGTTACATACCCTAGTGATAGGTGTAGTGTAGAAATAAGTAGGTGGGGGGCCGATGTATCCAATATCAACACTATGACCTTGCAATTTATTAAAATCATAAAAAAAATTTAGTTAATCTTTCATTTCAAAATCAAAATTTAATAAATTAAATTCAATGAACATGCTAACTTTTACCTGACTATCAATTCCATACGCCTCATGAAAAATGTCATCTTCCCTCACAATCTCCATAGCTACAGATAGATCCTACGTAGTAGCCTCTTAAGTGTTGGTGGGGTCATATGAACAAGTCACCCCACAAGATTGACACGCATGGGTTTGAAGGCAACCACTCGAAGACTCCCGTGGATGATACTGTAGAATATGGATAGTATGATGGATGACACTCTAGGTCAAAGTGTTGATCACTTGTAATGTCTCTACGTCAGAAATTTCCTTCACGATGAAAGACATAACAACGTGCTCACGAGGTAGCCTAGTGAGAGCTCATCTACCTTTCCGCATAGGATCTAGCTGTGCATTGGGTCTATCCTGAGCCGACCCCCCACCTCTCCAATAGAAATCCCTCATATCAAAAGAATTTGGGATTTTGTTCAATATGACACTATACAGTTTCCTAAGGAAATATTGCAAGACTTCGCAATTGTTGCACGATGGGTAATCGAAGACCATGTACCACCTATCATAAAACTGGTTCCTAATCTATTGGTCGTGGCACCAATGAATAGGAAACCTCTTCGCATTGAACTTAAGATTTTGATTTTTGTGTGGGTCAGTGAATAATGAGCACAAATCACCTTTTGTAATTTTAAAATCCTTTACATCTTTATATGATAGTTTATTCGCATAATAATCCCTAGCCGCCTGCCTCCTATCTTGCCATCCAATTATTTGTTTGCTAATTGAATCTACATTTGTTAACATATCTTTCAATGAACTTCTAGGGTCATTCTTTCTGCAAGTGAACCATTTGGATCACTCAACCTACTAATTTAATCCTCAATTTTCTTTTTGTTGTTCTTAATTTCACTCATTAAATTTTTTTGAGTTCTAGGAGGGGGTTGAGTGATTGGTGGAAGAGGTTGCTGTTGTGGTTGATTTTGTTCTTGAGGATTTGGTTGCTCTTCTTGTTCAGGATTTTGAGGGTTTGTAGTTTGATTTGCATCTCCTAAAAATTAAAAAAAATATATATCAAGCTCAACCTAAAACTAACAAATTCAACACAAAAACCAAACAATACTTACCTCTCACACCTCCTCCTTGTTGTGGTGCCATCGTTGTGAAGAAATAGCAAATTTTGGTGAAGAATTTTTTAGAATTCCTCCTCCTAGAACCCAAGCGCAAAGAATGGGGATTTTCACCGTAGGGATAAGAAAAAATATTCGACATCAAAATGACAAAGTTTCACTTTTTTTTCTTTTAACATGCAATAAAACGAGCGGGTTATAACGTGCTAGTGTTATTGGCTTGTTTTTGTCAAGCCTCAAGCTTGACACAACAAGCCATAATGTGAGTGTGTTATAACGCGCTCACATTATGAATTTTCAAAAGTTTTTTGAAAGTGGCCACAAATTGGCTACCCATTTGCATGCACCTGCCCATCTCAACTTTTAAATTTAGAGTTTAGTCACTAATTGGTTATTATAATTGCAATGCTAAACTAAAAATATATTACTTTTTTTCTTACTTTTAGCTTTTTTATTACTCTTAATGTGTAATGTTTACTGTAAATGATGGTGTTATATTACTCATTGGTAAAAAATTGATAATTTTTTAAGAACCAAATTGATTTTTGAGGTGTTGTAATATATATGGATAAGTGCAGAAATATGGGGGGCTCAAAAAGGGTTCTTAAGTGATCACTTTTTTAAAAAATCAAGAAACACTAACATTGGATGATAGATTGAGGATAGTTACACTCACGATTTTAAAATGCAACAAAAACAAGGGTTGTAGTGCTCTGAGTTTACTTTCTAAACTACTTTTAAAAAAATAAAATGGTAAAGATTAAGGGGTACAAAAAAGGGAGCCAAAAAATTGATGTTTTCTTGTCAAAAATACATAACATAGTATCTTTTGTGGCTCCCTCAAAAAAAAATCATTTCTAGTATTTTAAAATTGCTTCATTGAGAAATTAGCTAATAGGATGCAGTTTATGCCCATTTTTTGATAATTTTTTAATGAATATTTGATTTTTCACTAATTTTCAAAGTGGACACATCTTGAAAAATAAAATGTTTGGTCGTGCTACCCCTATAATTTTTAAATACTAATAGAAAATCATTTTTTTGAACATGTGTAGAATGGAGTTTAGTTTAAAAAAATGTAATTTATTTGAAATTTTAATGAATGGTTAAAAAATAAAGTAAAAATACTAAACACTGGTTTTCGATAGAAAAATAGACACATAAATAAAATAAATTACAGATGAAAGCCTTAACATTGTCAAAATTTGAAAAAAATTGCATCATTAAATATCTAAGAGAGAGTCTAACATTACCCAGTTGTTCGATTTATTCATCCTTGAAACACATGCAAACTTGATAGTTAGCATGAATGAGATTATGTGAAATCCTATACAATATGCAAAAACACGTCTTTGGATGTTGGGATTCCCAAGCCTAAGGCTTGGGGATTCCCAAAGAAATCCATAAGCGAGCACGTGATAGCGTGCTTGCGTTATGTCTTTCTTTGTATTTTTTTGCTTTTTTCTTGATGTTTCCCAAGCATGACATAATGTGAGCACCTCATAACGCGTTCATATTATGTCTTGCTTGATGTGTGAAAGTTTGTTAAATGTATGTATGTATGTATGCATGTATTTATGTGTGTATGTATGTGTGTATGTATGTATTCTTATATGTTTGTATGTATGTATGAATATATGTATGCTTGTATGTATGTATATATGGTTGTATGCATCTATGTAAGGGTTTTAAGTTTAGCATATATATAGGTGAGGGTATACATTATATGGATGAGGGTTGAGGTTTCATGGTTCAGGGTTTAAAATATAGGGTTGAGGATTGAGAGATTAGGGCTTAAGTAATAGGTTAAGGGTATAGGGTAGAGAGTTGAGTGTTTATAGTTGAGGTTTTATGATATTGGGTCTAGGGTTTACAATATGGATTTAGGGTATAAGGAATAAGGTGTGGAACTGATGAAAATGGGGGAATGCGTGATTAAGTGCTATCACACCCACTTTCAAAGTAATTTCATTGAAGGGTAACCATAGAGATCTCAATGCAAAAGAGAAAGAGCGCTTGAAATAGGACTATCTTAGGAATTGAATATGATCTAATGAGGGGTTCACCACCAATTTTACACTTGGGAAAGAAAATGAAATGCTAGATGTAATGAAAAACTCTAATTCAATGCAATGACCTACAAGATGACCTAAAAATGCTTACAAAAGAAAATAGGAAAGTAGTAGGATAATCAATGTACACCTGGGAATGTGGAAGTGACTATTTTCAACTTTGAAACACTAGAAATTTTGAATTTTTGACCACCTAGGACTCATTCACCAACTTGGGTGAATCAATCCTAGATCTGGGTTTCTACATGAGAGACTATTTTAGGAAAAATGGTATCATAATCTACAAATAGATCTGGCAAATAGCTAGACTAGGACTCATTTGCCACTCTTGGTGAATGAGTCTCATTTCACTTTGTTTGGAATTGAAAGTCCTAATCTGCACCTCAACACCTGCTCTTTCCTTCCAACTTGAGTTCTAACTTTGAATCTATGAAAATACCTACAAAATAGAATATAAAATTGATTTGCTAATGGGGGGTTTTCCTTGGTCAAACCCGTAGTTTTGTAATTGAACCTTGATATAAATAATGAAATATGCATGAAAACCCTAGCCTTAAGTGTGTATAAGTCTAAGAAATCTGAAACATTATGTAATCATATTCTAATGTATAAGAAGATAATGCAATAATGGAAATATGAAGAGGAATGACTCACTTGAGGAGATCTCTAATCACCCCAAATGAACCCTAATGATGTGTGTACCTTCCTTAGGTGGAATGTAGAGGGATAATGGATGATGTAATCACTTAGGAAACAAGTCTTTGGGGTTGGATTGATGGCTAGTTGCATCTCCCCAACCTAGAATCCATCATGATTCACCATAGACAATCATGATCAACCCTTGACAATGCTAGATCTTGAATAAAAGTGAGCTTGAAGACATGCAAAAACACTCTAATGCTACTCCAAAGCTTCAACTTTGCTAATTACTTGCTCTTGAATGCTCTTGTGAAGACTCTTGAATACATAGATCTTGAAAAATACTCTCTCAAAGTGATTAGAGATGATAAAAATGACTTAGAAACTTCTTTATATAGGCATTAACACCTAATTGATTGTTATTTAGATCTGAAAAGTCGACATCCACCAAACATTTGAGTTAAAATGGTGAATTTCCCACTCAAAATTGAAAAAGACCCCAACTGGGACTCATTTGCAACCCTTGGCGAATGAGTCCCACCTAAGGGGACTCATTCACCCAAGGTGGTGAATGGGTCCCATCTTAGTTTTTTGAGGTGGGGTTTCAGGATTTTTGGTGTTTTGGATGATATTATGGGATTTTTAGGTGAAATAAGCCTCAAGATCTAAAATAATGGGTCTTAGGGGCCTATTAATTATTATTTAAAGGATAATTAATGCAAGGGTACCCAAGATAGGTCCAAATTAGACCATGGATTGTAATATCTCCAAGAAGGGACTACAATTTAGATGGTCATGGGGTGAAGGGTTAAGAGTGTATGGGTTTATAGTTTAAGTATGGGGTTGAGGGACAATATTTAGGGTTTAGGGTATAAGGGTGATGTTATAGGGTATATGGATGAGGTTTTAGGGTGTAGGGTTTAGGGTTTAAGGTATAGGGTATAGGGTTGAGGATTGAGGGATTACAACTTAAGTATATGGTTGAGGGTATAGGGTTGAGGATTGAGGGATTAGGGCATAAGTATTGGTTAAGGGTATAGGGTTGAGGGTTGATGTTTTATAGAGCCGAGGGATAAAGCTTAAGGTTGAGTTTCTGAGGTATGGGGTTCATGGTTTAAGGTTGAGGCTATAAGGCATAGGGATGAGGCTTGAGGGTTTACTTGGCATAAGTATAAGTTTGAGAGTATATGATATAGGGTAGATGTTTGAGGGTTGAGGGATAATGCTTAGGATTGAGTGTCTAATGTTAAGTGTATAAGGTATAGGTCAATTAGGTTTTAAGATATTGGGTTGAGAAATTAGGGGTTAAGTATAAGGTTAAGGGTTGAGGTTGTAGGTTGTATGATTTAAGGGTTGAGGTTTGAGGGATTAGAGTTGAGGGTTAAGGTTTTAAGTGTTGATGGTTTAGGGTTTAATGGATAAAGGTTTAAGGGTTAAGGTTTTAAGGGTTGAGAGTTGAGGGTTTAATGCTTGAGGGTTAAGGGTTGAAGTTTTAAGGTCTGATGGATTAAGGGTTGATAGTTTATGGTTTTAGGGATTGAGGTTGAGGGTTGAGGGATTAGGGTTTAGGTTATAGTTTCGAGGGTTTAGGGTTTAGGGATAGGGTTTAGGGTTTAGAGTTAAGGGTTGAAGGTTTAAGGGTTTAGGGTTTAAGGTTCAAGGGTTTAGGGTTTAAGGGTTGATGGTTTAAGGGATTAAGGGTTAAGGGTTAAGGGTTTAAGGGTTGAGGGTAAAGATATTAGGGTTTAGGGTATAGTGTTGATGTATTAGGGTTTAATGTATAGGGTAGAGGGGTGAGGGTTCGGGGTTTAGGGTTTAGGGTTTAACATATAATTTTGATGGACTCAAGTTGAGGGTATAATCTATAGGGTAGAGGGTTTATAGTTGAGGGTTGAGGATTTAAGGGTTGAGGGTTGATGGTTTGAGGCTCGACGATTGAGGGTTTAAGGGTTGAGGGATTAGGGCTTGAGGATTTAGGTTTTAAGGGATTACGGTTGAGGGTGTTGGGAAAATGTGTGTCAACCTTGCAATTATATATGGTTTATTGTTGATAGGATATATATATATATATTTATATATATATTTACACCGATGGGTGTTTACAATGGTAGAAAAGAGAAAAATGTGAGAATGTTATATTTTTTAAGAAACTCCTTATATGACCAACATACATTAAATAATGATATATTGTAATTGTGGATTGTTCATTATTAGGTTTTAGATCTAATGGTAGATATTTTATTTGTCTATTTTTCCCTAGAATGTAACCCTATTTTATGAGTGTTGTATTATGATTGTGGTAGATGGTGATGTATTCTAAGAGTCTGATAGTGGTCATGTTGTCTTGTGATCTATGGTGGTGATACTCCTATGAGAAGTTTGATCTACATGTATATTGTAATCTTTGTGAATTTTGAATAATATATTGGCTAGCTTTTGGAGTGTGGGGCTTTTCTCTAAGAAGTGTTTTCCCCACATAAATCACTATGGCATGGTATGCATGATATTTATATTATTCTTGTATAATTTTCTATAATTGTTAAAGATATGTAATTTTTTTCATTTGTATCCTCTCAAGATTAGTGTAGGAAGTTGTTCTCCTACCTTTGCTTCCTTACAAGTGGTATCAAATCTTGATCATATTTGGTTTCAGTTGTGGGTTGTTGGGTTTTCTAAACTAATCCAAATTTGAGTGGGAGCTTATGCAGAAGACACTTTGTGAGCTTGTTGCGGGAATTTTTAGATGGAAATTTTATTAAGGAGAATAGAGGTGGAGAATTTTTTTGGAAATAATTTTTAAATGTGGAAGTTGAAGCTAGAGGATCTGTTGATAGATCAAAATTTGTGGGATGTTGTTGATGAGAATGTTTCAAGGCCCATAGATATTACTTAGGCTACTCAAAATGATGTTATAGACCATAAAGCAAAGGGTATAATTATATTATGCTTGGTAGACTCTGTTTTAATTAATTTCCATGAAGAGACCTTTCCATAGAAACTATGGAAGAAGCTTAGTGAGATGTATCAGGACAAACCTTTAGTTAACAATATTTTCTTGATGAAGAAATTTGTATTCCTTGAGAATGGAAGAGGGTGGATGAAACACAAACCACCTAGAAGCATTCAATATGTTGGTGGCTCAATTGGAATCAGTTGGTGTCAAAATGGATGAGGAGGAGAAATTCCAGATCTTGCTTTGTTCTTTGTATGATTTGTGGGATTCTCTTGTTATGGCTATTGGGAGTACTTCTATTATATTGAAGAATGAATATGTGGTTGGTTTTTTTCTTTCTAAAGATATGAGGAAGGTGTCCATCATTGCCAAGGAGGCCTTAATTTTTTGTGGAAGACCTAAGGAAAAAGGAAAGAACAATGAGAAGTGTGAAAAATCCAAGTCCAAGGGGAGATCTAAATCTCTTGGAAAGTCCAAAGTTATTTGTTGGAACTATGGTAAGCCTATACATGTTCATAAGGAATGCAAAGAAGAAAAGAAGAAGAAAAAGAAGAAATTTTATTTTGATTCCATGTCCAAGAAGAAAGATGGGGTTGATTTCATTGCATCTTTGGAAACTTATGCATGTAATGAGGCATGGTTAATTGACTCAGGTGCATCATTCCATATGACCTTTAATAGAGATTGGTTTTCTAAATGTGAAGAATTTAATGGAGGTAACTTGTACTTCAATGATCATTCGCATTTAGACATTTTTTCCTATGGTAAAGTTAAAATCAAGTTTGTTTATGGTAGAATAAAAAGGATTAATGGTGTTTTGCATATTCTTGGATTAGTAATAAATTTGTTATCTATAAGAAAACTAATAGATGCAAGTGTGCAAGTTGTATTTTTTTATGCAATATGCAAGATGGTTAGAGGTGCTATGGTGATTGCTAGAGGTTTCAGATATGGGACATTGTATAATTTTGATGATTGCACTATTGATTACAATAGT
Organism: Sequoiadendron giganteum; assembly: GCA_007115665.2. Lineage (NCBI taxonomy): Eukaryota > Viridiplantae > Streptophyta > Pinopsida > Cupressales > Cupressaceae > Sequoiadendron > Sequoiadendron giganteum. The sequence continues at coordinate 602,641,973 of CM021104.1, forward strand.
ACTTCTATGAAGAGAAAGTTTGTGGAAGAAGTGAGTGTTTGACCTTCAACAAATGGTTATGGCTCTTGGGTACCCAAGGGTGCTCTATCTTTTGAGACAAAGTTACTTGCACAAAAAACTATGTTATGGTACCAAAGACTTGGCCACATTGGAGAAAAGGGTTTAAGGACCTTGAAAAATAAAAAACTTGTTTTAAAGGTTTTTTTGATTGTTATCTTTAATTCAATTAATGTGAGCATTGCATTTATGGAAAACAAAACTATGTTTAGTTTTACTCAAGTTCTTATAAATCTTGTGGTGTATTGGATAGATTATTCATTTTGATGTGTTTGGTCCTATATATATTCCTTTGATTGGTAAATCCACATATTATGTTTCATTTATTAATGATTATAGTAGGACATGTGTATATTTTCTAAAGATTAAAGATGATGTTTTTAGTTGATTTAAAGAATTTAAAGCAATGGTTAAGTTCCAGACTAGAAACAAAAAATGTGTGAGGACTAATAATGACAGTGATTTTTTCTCTAATAATTTTGATAGATTTTGTAAATATTGTGGTATTCATAGACATAAGAAAACTTATTCTTCTCCATAATAGAATGGATTTGTAGAAAGAATGAACAAGACACTGATGGAGAAGGCTAGAAGTATGTTGAGTGGTGTTGGCCTAGAACAAAAGTTTTGGGTTGAAGCTATTGTGATTACCTATTACCTTGTTAACAAATCTTCTACATCAGCTCTTGTTGATAAGACACCTATAGAGGTATGGTCAGGCTGCAAGCCTTCATTAAGACATATTATTTTTTTTGGTTATGAGGAATATGCACATGTGCCAAAGGAAAAGTGAACAAAGCTAGAGAATAAGGTTGTGAAATGTATCTTCATTGGATATAGTTATGGTGTGAAAGGATACAAGCTTTGGGATCATGTTGCATAGAAGGTAATACATAGTAGAAGTGTTATTTTTAGAGAAACTAAGCCTTCTTCTATTACATTGCAGCTAGAAAAAATTAAATAGGAAGATGTGATTCAATTTCCTTCTACACCTAAGAAAGTTGAATCGAGGCCCAACAATAAACAAGAAGTTGAGGAGAGCTCATCTAGCTCTAGATTTTCAGAAGACGAGGAAGAACCTCCAACTCGGCTTGTTCGTAGGTCTACAAGGCATACCCAACCACCTAAAAGGTATTCACCTAATGATTGGAGATGCATTTTTTCTTTAAATAATAACATGGATGAACCCATATCTGTAGAATAGGCACTAGGTATGAATCATACAAAATCTTGGAAGATTGTTATAGATGAAGAAGTGACATCTTTAAAAAAGAATGATATATAGGATCTTTTACCATTTCCTAAAGGACAAAAACCTACTGGTTGTAAATGGGTGTTCAAGAAAAAGATTGGTTTGGATGGAGGTATTGGGAAGTAAAAACCAATGTTGGTTGTGAAAGGTTACTATCAAGTTGAGGGTGTTGATTATGGTGATATTCTCTCTTATTGAAAAAATGACATCCATTATATTTTTGCTTTCTATTGTTGTTGCTTATGATTTAGAGTCTGAAGAAATGGATGTGAAAACTTCTTTCCTTCTTGGTGATTTGGAGGAGGATATTTCTATGACACAGCCAAAGAACTACATGACCTAAAAGGTAAAAGTAAGTTGGTTTGCAAATTCAAGAAATATTTGTATGGCCTAAAATAGTCTTAGGATGTGGTACTGTAAAATTGATACATATGTGTTGAGTTTGGTATTTGAGCATTCTAAATCAGATCATTGCATTTAATATAAAATTGATGGTGATAATTTCCTATTTATTGCATTATATGTTGATGATATTTTATTTATTGGTAGAGGGAAAGATGTGATTTTAGAACTAAAATCTCAACTTGTTGCTAAATTTGAAATGAATGATCTTGGTGTAGCTAAACACATTCTTGGGATGGAAATTAAAAGAGATAGAGTGAACAAAAAGCTATGGCTTGACCAAAGAAAGTGTAGTGATAAAATTCATACCCTTGCATTTTCACACTTTTTTGGGCCCATCTTGTTTTATTTATGCTAATTTATGGCTTAATTGCACTTATTTTGCATCCACAAGCCTAATAAACTATATATTTTTATAGAAAATCTTGGCAAGCATCAAAAGATAAATGATCATTTAGTGTTTTTGTCTGCTTGTCCCTGATTTGTGGACTGGGACTAAGATTCCACCTAGGGAATCTTTGTCATCCATGTGTCTTGGGACCTTGATTTTGAAACCTCTCAATTAGGTCCCTTTTTGGAGTTTGTGCCCCAAAAATTGAGTTTCAGGACTAACAAGCCACAAAGGGCATCTTAGTCCTCCTAGGCTTATTTTTCAGGGTCTAATTTCAAATTCGAATAAGAATTTTTCCTCCTTTAATTAATGATTTCATATGTCATCTTGTTATGGTGTAATTTATGGATATTGGGTATGAATAAGTATAAATACAAGGTTCCTTCACTCATTTCAATCCAAGTCTTTTTTGAGAGAATTCACTATAGTCAAATTAAGTTCACAAGAGCATTCAAGAGAAATTCATCAAGCATTTAGAGCCATCATCAAGATTCAAGCACCATTTCAAGGGTTTAGTGCATCCATTCATGTTTTTGAGACAAGATTGTGGATGTAGCATTGAAGATCTATCTACAACCATTGTTTACATCATATTCCAAGATACAAGATCTACATTCCTCATGGACAATACATAGTAGATTGTATATTTTCTTCACAATACATCATCTAAGGTTATATCATTCACATATTTCATTTTTCATGTTTCATTTCAACATTTAGTTAATTACCTACAAAGGGTTTGACCAAGGAAAACCCCCATTCACTAACAATCAAGGAGTTTTCTCATCTTCTCCATTTGTCTTTGCAAATCTAGGTTGAAAACTTGAAGATCACTTGGAGTGTAGAGTTGTCAAATTTGCAAAGTTGCATTTTCAAAGTTGTCATCTTCGTGGAAACTCACCTACAGGTTAGATTCAACTATTTCAAAAACTGAGATCCAAGGAGAAGCGGTTGCAAATATGGGAGCTCAAGAGCACATTCACACTTTTCAGAAATTTAGATCACAAATAAGATGGGAGTAAATGAATCTTATTCCTCCAAGTGGAATCTCTTAGATTTTATTTGGGATTCTATTCTGTTATCTGAAGATTTTGTGTTTTCCCTAATAAACAACGGGACTAAGACAAGAGTAAAGGCGTTTTAGTCCTCCAAGGCATATTTCAATAGTTTTTTTGCATTTCCAGAATCCTTTTGGAATCTCCAGGCTTCCAAGGTACACATACCCTAACTTGGAGTTTTTCATTTTTAGTATTAGTAAGCTTCATTTTGCTTATTTTAAGTGTTTTTCATATTACAGTGTGTTTTCAAACATTATTGTTTCCAAACATTTTCTTGGTGGTGAACCCCTTAAAATCTAAAAGAACTCCTTCCTAGTTTCTCATCATTATGAATTGACTCGCCTTGTGAGGTTGCTAGTCAATCCAATTAGGGCTCCTAGGACATTATTGAATGATAATATGAGAAAAGTGGCGTTATATGACCTAGGTTATAAAGCACCCATTTTCCTATTGTTAATTTTGGTGAACCTGATTTGAATGTAATTTTAGAAGAACCAACCCTTGAATGTCAAGAAAATTTGGTTTGTGGTTCTCCTAAAAACTCTCCTGCTAGGTAAGATACCATGGTACAAGAAAATGAAAACATTGACAATAGTAATTCCTTAGATGGAGATGATAAAGTAACATTAGACTCCTATTCATTAGGATATCATAAAATTAATGATAATTATTCTAAGGATATGCACATTATATATCCCTTAAAGTACTCTCCCAAGCCTAAACTTATCCTTTATCTACCCTCTTACAAACCACAAGTTCAAAACAAACCCATCCTTATCCTCAAACCACCTAACAACAATGTTTCATAGCAACCAAGTTACAATACCGTTGCTCATAGATACAACACTAGGAATAATCCTCAACCAAGAAAAAAACCTTCAACTTCCCTCCCATTGCCTAATCCTATCTTACCTAGTGCCCCTCAATTGTTGTCACAAAATGGAAAGGAGTATGATCTTGTCGAACAACTTAAGAACACTCCTACTAAGATATATTTATGGGACCTTATCCAAGCCTCTCCCCACTATCATAACATGATTCAAAGTGCCTTACAACAAGTCCCTATCCCTTGTAATGCACAATTGAATGACATAGTAGCCTTGATACAAGGAATAAATGCTGACATTTTTTTCCACCAAAGTGAACTCCCCCTTTGGAAGTGCAAAAACAACATGAATCATTCATAATAATCTCTCAATAAAAAATAAAAGGGATAAAGTGAACCATTTTTTACAATGGATCAGCCCTTAATGTGTTTAGTGTGACCCTTTTGGATAGGCTCGACATCGATAAATCAAAAAGTCAACCCGACTCTCTATCTATCAAAGGATTTGAAAATGTAGGAAAAAACACTTGGTGTGATCACTTTTCCTATTACAACTGGAAAGGCCACATTAGAGACACTGATCAATGTTATGACTGATGAACTTTCATATAATCTTCTTTTAGGAAGGGCATGGATTCATGCAATGAATGGGGTGCCTTCTACTCTTCATCGTAAAATGAAATACATCTACAACAAGAAAGTGTACATACTTGAAGAAGACCCTAACCAAAATAGGGCAAGTGCATGGAAATGGGTAGCCAATTTGTGGCCACTTTCAAAAAAACTTTTGAAAATTCATAACACGAGCGCATTATAATGCGCTCGCATTATTACATGTTAAAAGAAAGAAAAAAGAGAAACTCTGTCATTTTGATTTCAACTATTTTTTCTTCTCCCCACAACCAAAACCCCCATTTTTTGTGCTCATGTTCTAGGAAGAGGCATTCTACAAAATTCTTCACCAAAAATTGCTATTTCTTTGCAACGATGGCACCATGACGAGGAGGAGGTGTGAGAGGTAAGGATTGTTTGCTTTTTGTTCTAAATTTGTTAGTTTTAGGTTGAATTTGATATATATATTTTTGAATTTTAGGAGATGCAAATCAACCTGCAAACCCTCAAAATCCTGAACAAGAAGAGCAACCAAATCCTCAAGAACAAAATCAAAAACAACAACAACCTCCTCCACCAATCACTCAACCCCCTCCTAGCACTCAACGAAATTTAATGAGTGAAATTGAGAACAACAAAAAGAAAATTGAGGATTTAATCAGTAGGTTGAGTGATCCAAGTGGTTCAACTATACAAAGAATGAAACTAGCAAGTTCATTGAAAGATATGTTAACAAATGTAGATTCAATTAGCAAACAAATAACTGGATGGCAATATAGGAGGCAAGCGACTAGGGATTATTATGCGAATAAACTATCATATAAAGATGTAAAGGATTTAAAAATTATAAAAGGTGATTTGTGCTCATTATTTACTGACCCATGCACAAATCAAAATCTTACCCTCAATGTGAAGAGGTTTCTTATTCATTGGTGCCACTACCAATAGATTAGTAACAAGTTTTATGATAGGTGATACATGGTCTTTGATTACCCATCATGCAACAATTGCAAAGTCCCACAATATTTCCTTAGGAAACTATACAATGAGTTCATATTGAACAAAATCCCAAATAATTTTGATATGAGGGATTTCTAGGGGAGAGGTGGGGGGTTGGCTTAGGATAGACCTGGTGCACAGCTGGATCCTACATGACAAGGTATATGAGCTCTAACTAGGCTGCCTCATGAACATGTTGCCATGCCTTTTGTTACGCAGTAAAGTGCTGACATAGAGATATTGCTGGTGATCAACACTTTGACCCTGAGTTTCATCCATCATAATAGCCCTATTCTACAACACCATCCAGGGGAGTCTTCGAGTGGTGGCCTTCAAACCCATGTGTGTCAATCTTGCGGGGTAACTTGTTCATATGACCCCAGTGACACTCAGGAGGCTACTATGCAGAATGTGTTTGTAGCTATAGAGATGGAGATGGTAGATGAAATTTTGCATGAGGCATAAGGCATTGATAGTCAAGTAAAAGTTAGCATGTTCATTAAATTTAATTTATTAAATTTTGATTTTGAAATGCAAGATTAACTAAAACTATTTTATGATTTTAATAAAATTACAGGGTCACAGTGCTAAGATTGGATACACCGGTCCCCCACCTACTTATTTCTACAGTAGAACTATCACTGGGATATGTAACTAGTAAACAATTATAAATTTATTACATGTTAACAACATTGTTTTACGAATGGTATTTTAATATGTGATTTTGGATGTTGAATAGGCTAATATTGGAGGTTTCAAGGGAACACTTCCTAGTGGTAGTGGATTTACTCAAACCTACACATAGGTAATAGAATAAAGAGTTTAGCTAATGAATTGTACTTAATAGATTTGTGTAGTTTATATGCACATCGTTGATTACGTTGAAAAATAATTTGTTGTTTTATTTTTAGGAGTTGCAAGCTGAAACACCTTTGAATATGATGAGGTAAATGGAGATTGGTGTGTCATCTTCTATACAATCCTCGATGACTCTGATAGGGTAGGTATGAGGAAAATTAGTAAATTTCAATTTACATCCATTGTTATAGATGTTAGTTAGCGAAAAATCAAACCATTATTGATTCACATAGTTTAATTTCTATTTGTATGGTTTATACAAGGCTTGAGCATGCCTAAGCATGGGTGTGAGAATATTTCCCTCATGGAGAGAGATCATGAGATGGCATTAAGTAATTATTTTGTCAAATATATCATTTTTTATAATGTAATTTCTATATATTCATGTCTTTACTTCTTATTGTAACAGTTAAAACTTAACCATGAACTAAACACTAGGAGGAGGAACAAGAGAACTCCTTGAGCACAGAAAAATTTAGTGACAGACCTATCACAATCTAATCAAAAATCAAAGGGAAAGAATTTATTTCCAGAGCATGGAGAGCAATGACTTTTGATTCCAGAGCCCTTTGTTGTATGTCTACATGGAAGTTTTTTAAATAATTTGTATTGGAAATATTTGACATTGTATGCGTATATGGCATTCTCGTAAGCCTATATGGCTATTTTGTACATATATTTCATACTTATATCGACATATATTGATGTATGCCTACATCGCTATTTGGTTAATAAAAATATATTTTATTGATGGTGTCCATATTTGCATTCTAAATTGATGATTCAATAGATATGAGTTACATGTATTCAAGTGTATACTTTACAACTTATGTGTATACTTTGTGACTTATGTGTGTTCCAATGTATACTTTGTGGCTTACGTGTTTTCATGCGTATACCTTGTATTCATGCATATACTTTGTATTAATTTGTGTATACTATGTATTCATGTGTATTCTTCTTGAGGCTTATGTGTTTTTGAGTACTTGTGCTTCCCTTATTCACATGTACATGCTTGACTTATTCATGTGTATACTTATTAATTGGTTAGCCCTAGCATTGATCATTGTTGTCCTTCATGGTTTGTCTTGAATATTAATTGATTGATGCTAAAAAACTTTATCTAAAAGAAAAAAAATGTTTTCAATTGGTATTCCATGAAATGATTCATAAAAAGATTCCAATATGTTCTTGATGCATCACCATATAAACATGTCAAAAGATTTATATGTTAACATTTTGTAATATTATTTCTTGTATATGAAATGGGCTTGAGAGAAAGCAAGTTATAATTTATAATACAAATAAGAAATGGACTCAATGCTGTCCTAGACCCTCGAATAGGCCTATTTAAAAAAGCAACACACTCTCAATCACTCTTCCAATTACAAAGCACCATTGGGCAGCATTTACCAGTCTGCAAATCCACAAAATCCACAATTTTTAGGGCGTGATTGGCCCTCTAACCCCACTATCCTCTAAACCCTCACTTTTCTCAAATTTCATGAGGGTTTATTGAAAACCCCATATCTAGACGTCATAAAACCTCAAAACCTCTTCCAACACTCTTCATTCTACCTACACAAACTTAATTGACCACCAAATTATGTTGCCCCTTCACTTTACCCACTTTTACTCCCTCAAACTTCTCTTTTTCATTCAAAACCCCTCTATTCCAAATTAGGGCATCATGCCATAACATACTTTGACTTCCCTTATTCTTGTAGACCATTTGAACACATCAAACCCCACAACCTCACCCTATTTCCAACCTATTCTAACTTATTCTCAAGCAATTTCTTCTTTTCACCTCATCTATCCTTGCTTTTAAGGCCTAAATTTTGAATTTTGAATAGGGGTAGTGTTAGTAATCTCTTAGAATGTCTTTAGCAATTCTATTTTCTTATTTGTACTTACATAATTGTCTCAAATGACCCCACACTAACTCAAAACTAAAATCAAGATTACAGAATGGGCTATCATGGCCTTATTTGACATTATAATGATTAAAACCACTGAACTAGACCTTCTTCATTAAATGGAGGAACAAGATTCTCTACACCAATGATCATACGCTTTTTTTGTGGAATACTCAGACTTCTTAATCATCATTTCTATGTTTCTCTTTTCCATTATTTTGCATGCCATCATAAGGGATCAAGCTGGTTGAATGAAGCTCAGATCAATTCCGCATGTTTGGGTGTGAAAGAGGACCATGACTAGCGTAAACCTACCTATCAGGAGGTGTTGGAGTAGTTAGTTTGGTCACATGAATTGTAAAATGAAATCTGCACCACTTTGCAACTTTACACTGCTTCCATTTGACACTTTTTCCATCAAGTGAAATCTGGACACCATAGGAAAATGACTTTGAGATAACAAAAACTAAGAGAGGTTATTTTAGAGAAGCCCAAAAAAATCTCGTAGTCTCAGGAAAAGAGTTCGTAAGCATCACGGTTTCCGAGAAATAGCCCATCAAAATTTGCTTCCCTTTTTCACTTTTGACCCTTAAGGGATTGATCTGGTTGAACGTAGCTCAGAGGGATTTAGCATGTTTGGGTGTGAAAGAGGACCATGCCCATTGTAAAAATACCTATTCAAACATGTTGGAACTATCTGTTTGGTCACATGAGTTGTAGAACAAAATTTGCAACACTTTGCAACTTTGCACTGCTTGTATTTGACACTTTTTCCATCTTGTGAAAATCTGCCACCACGACAAAACATATTTGAGATATCCAAAAACAAGAGAGGCTTTTGTATAGGGGCCCAACATGATCTTGTAGGATTAGATAAGAAGTTTCTAAGCATCACGATATCTAAGTAACAACATGCTGAAGTTTGCAGCCATTTTGCACTTTGAACACTAAAGGGATCGATCTGGTGGAACATAGCTCAAAGTGATTCCATGTGTTTGGGTGTGAAAGAGGACCATTAATAGTTTAAATATACCTATCATAATGTATTGGAACAGTCCGCTAGGTTAGACGAGTTGTAGAACGAAAGTTGCACCACTTTGCAACTTTACACTACTTGCATTGGATAATTTTTTCCATCAAGTGAAAATACACCGCCATTGGAAAATACCTTTGAGATAGCCAAAAATGAGAGATGTTTTTGTAGAGGGGCCCAACATGATCTTGTAGGGTCAAATGAGAAGTTTCTAAGAATCACGATTTCCGAGTAACAACATGTTGAAGTTTGCAGCCATTTAGCACTTTGGACTCTTAAGGGATCGGTCTGGTTGAACGTCCCTCAAAGTGATTCTACATGTTTGGGTGTGAAAGAGGAACATAGCTAGTGTAAACATACCTATTTGGAAACATTGTAATAGTCCACTTGGTCACACAAGTTACAGAATGAAATTTGCACCACTTTGCAACTTTACACTACTTGCACTTGATGCTTTTTCCATCAAGTGAAAATCCACCGCCATGGAAAAAAATAAAATGAGATAGCCAAAAATGAGAGAGGTTTTTGTAGAGGGGCCCAATTTTATCCTATAGGATTAGACAAGAAGTTTCTAGGTGTCACGGTATTTGAGTAATAGCATTTTGAAGTTTGCAGCCATTTTGCACTTTGGACCCTTAAGGGATCGATCAGGTTGAATGTACCTTAGAGTGATTCCGCATGTTTGGGTGTAAAAGAATACCATACCTAGTGTAAAAATACCTATCTGAGTGCGTTGGAATAGTCTGCTTGGTCACAAGAGTTGCAGAGCAAAAGTTGCACCACTTTGCAACTTTGCACTGCTTGCATTTGACACTTTTTCCATCAAGTAAAACTCCGCCACCACGGGAAAACCACTTTGAGATAGCCAAAACTGAGAGAGGTTTTTTTAGAGATGCCCAACATGATCCTATAGGATTAGATGAAAAGTTTCTAAGCATCATAGTATCTGAGTGATAGCATGTTGAAGTTTGTAGCCATTTTGCACTTTGGACCCTTAAGGGATTGATCCTGTTGAACGTACCTCGAAGCGATTCTACATGTTTGGGTGAAAAAGAGGACCATGAATAGTGTAAAAATACCTATTTAGATGCATTGCAATAGTCTACTTGGTCACATGAGTTCCAGAGCGAAATTTACACCACTTTGCAACTTTGCATTGCTTAAATTTGACACTTTTTCCATCAAGTGAAAATCCACCACCATGGGAAAACCACTATGAGATAACCAAAACCGAGAAAGGTTTTTGTAGAGGGGCCCAAAAAAATCCTGTAAGATTAGATGAGAAGTTTCTAAGCATCATAGTATCTAAGTAACAACATACTAGAGTTTGCAGCCATTAAGAACTTTTGACTCTTAAGGGATCGATCTGGTTGAACGTAGCTCAGAGTGATTCCACATGTTTAGGTGTGAAAGAGGACCATGCCTAGTGCAAACATACCTATTCAAACATGTTGGAATAGTCTGCTTGGTCACACGAGTTGCAGAACGAAAGTTGCACCACTTTGTAACTTTGCACTACTTGCATTTGATGCTTTTTCCATCAAGTAAAATTTATTTTCATTGGAAAACCACTCTGAGATAGCCAAAACTGAGAGAGCTTTTTGTAGAGGGGCTCAATGCAATCCTGTAGGATTAGATGAGAATTTTCTAGGTGAGAAGGAATAAGTTTTATGGGGCTTTTTTTTCTGCCCCTGTAGATTTTTATGGAAAAGAGCATGAAAAATGAGGTTTCACCCTAGGGTTTGATAAAATATTGTATGTAGAGGGTGGGTTATTTTAAGAAGTTCTAAGGTGGTGGCATGTTCTAGTAAGGTGTGGAACCATTCCTTTCACTAAACCCTCTTTATACTAGCATAAAATAAGGGTTTTGGTTTGGCATGGTGGAGTTAGTTTCTCCTTAGACAAATTCCAGATCTGAAGGTTTGGATACATGATAATTTCTGCCCCAACAATTTTAGGGGGTTGTTGAATGTTTAAAGGTGTGTTCCTTTATAAATTATGCCTAGTTAGCCTAATGAGGACATCAAAAAAGGTCATTTTTTATGCACATGTTCCAAGACAATCACTATTGATTTTGAAGTATGTGTTCTAACTCAATAATAGCTATCTAGATCAATCATTCTTTTGTGAAGTCATTTGAGAATTCTTCCTCAAAACACCACTTGGAGCCACACTTTTCACTTGGAAATTCATCATAAAACCCTGTAGCAGCAGCTCCACATTTGTTTCTTGAATTCCCCTACACAGATAAACACACACACACACCTAAAACATCCTAAGAATAACTTAGTCCGCTGATCTAAGCTATCAAATTCGGTGGAGTAGTCATTATTGGTTATCTAGACTCTCAAAACCCCAATCTTGAGGGTTTATAGATCGAGTTGAGAAAAATCAGTTCAAACTAATGTTAAACTCAATGGATACCCTCCTAAATAGATTCAAATGAAAGATACTACACTATTTTACCTCAAAAAACAAGATTCAAGGCCTTAAACTATTGTACATGCCATACAAGTTAATGAACAACTAGAAAAACTCATAAAATCACTAAAATAGGGACTTTATTGATTGTAAATATTCAAGAATACAAAAGATCTTTGTTTTGCTTGATCTTACATGATTTATATAACTTCTCTAATCACCTAATGACCTATTTGACACTTTGAATACATTGCATATGACCTTCACATGACCTTTTTCACATTGTTTACATTTCAAAATTCAAATTTTGCAAATTTTCCTATTAAAGGCATTTAGAGAACAAGGTGCTACTGCACCAAACATGAACTCCAAAATTACAGTATTTCAGTAAATCTCATTATGTAATTAAATCTCATTAAAATGCCTTAGGTACTTCATTCTCACAAATCTTTTACAATTTCATTCATACATTCAAGATTCTCTTTAAATGTATAGATCATAGGTGCTTATTATGAGGTTAATTAACTTCAATTGAGTAACTTGAGATTCCCTCGCTAAGCACCACGTGCTCTTTTATAATGGCTTAAAATTAGAATTGAGATTTGTCAAGATTGTCAAAATAAGGATGTTGCATTTCTTTTTTGGCTGAGATTCTCTTTGATGGCTCATAAATCAGTATTTTTTGCAATGAGAGACTAATCAATTTTTAGTGGTTTACTTACAAATATGCAAAGTAAAAGAGAAAAAGAAAGAGCATCCAAAATGAAAATGAAATGAAAATAGATGGAAGGAAATTATAGATAGGCATGCAAGTCTCACAACTTAGTCACTCCTAGTCATATATCTTCACTGGGAATTCCAACATACCTATTGCACACAACACCTCTCATGAATAGAGTAATTTGAAATTTCAGATGCTCTTATAATGTCTACATCATAGTTGCTCATGATAAGGTTAACTTCAAATGAATAACTTGAAATTCCCTCACCAAGCTTTGCACACACTTTTCTAATGGCTTAAAATCATGATTGAGATTTGTCAAGATCATCAAAATAAGGATGTTGCATTGATTTTCTCGCTGACATTCTCTTGGATGGCTCATATATCTACATTTTCTGCAAGGGGACACCAATAACTGTTTAGTAGGTTACTTACAAATAGGAAAAGTAAAAGAAGATGATAGCATTGGAATCAAAAAAATTAATGTGCATATACTTAAAAATTAATCCAATGAACCATCTAGGTCTGCTCTATTCTTTATTGTGTCAAGTATTGCCTCATGGTCAGACTCACAGACCTTCCACAAGGTCTTGTTCAAAGGTCTAATCCCACATTTTCTCAAATGGACATTGAATGCCACCACAAGGTTTGAGTAATGAAGAATCTTACGATGCATGTCAAAATCCTTAAACAACCAATGTTTAACACTTGAATGTTGGTACCTTCTAAGCCACGTTCTAGTAACCACAATTGATGTTGTAGGGTATTTGATGTTTTCTCCATCTATAACTGGGGCGTCCAATTTATTTTTTTCCTCAAAACAATGAAATAAGTAATAGTGTGTTCCCTCTTCATTGTCTTCATTGGCAATAACTACATAAACATGCCCTGCATTGATATATGCAACAAATCTCTTGAAATTAGTCAACATTATGAATACACTACAAAGTAAGATAACGATATGGAATTTCAAAAACTAAGAAAGTAGATATATCACCTGGTTGAACTAGATCTAATACGTGGTCAAAGTCGACAAATGATTCCATTTGTGTCAGTTTTCATGTCGTTGGAGGGCAATACGTGTGAAGTGGCCTAAGATAACTTGTCAACCATTTGTCAACCCACTCCCTTGACTCATAATCATTCCAAGCTTGCATTGTACATGAAGAAAAAAATCATGCCATCTTCATGTATCGATACTCCATGAACCTAAATTTGAGCTAAGGAAAGAGTGTACCTCACTCAATCTTGTTAGTGTACAATAGTCCTCATATGGTGCAAAGTTAGTATCAGCCATCAACCAAAAAAATCTACAAATTGAAGACATACCTTCATTACCTAGACCCATCAAAGGATTACACCACTCGATGATTGATTTTGCATCTGTTAACTTTGCACTTTCTTTATACTTTAACTCTTCTCATCCTAATTCTCTTGTCATGCATACTCCTGCACCATCATGCTCCCCCTTTCCATGCTTAGCCTCATAAAAGTTCCACATATGTTGAACACCTATAATGACATGTATCTTGCACAACCAGTAGAACATGTGTGAGTTCTTGAACTGTGTTGCACAATTATTTGACCATATTGTATGTCGGTCATATGGTATGCCCCTTTGAGCCAAACCACTATAGAACATCTGGAAGAAACCTTGCACAAACTCTGGAGAATTTGTACGATCATCACTAATGTAAAAGTGATACTCCCTCAATACCTTCCTTTGGTCATCTGTACTATCAAATGCATGAATGAATGCTATGTGCACAAATATCAAAACCTATGTGGAGTTGTAATACTATTACTACACCTCACGCTGTGGTTGTAGAGTGTAGTTCTCTGCAAAGTCAATAACTGATACTATGCTTCCAACTAGAAAGGTGTCCTTGCATAGCTTGAATTGCATGTCCAACCATTGAGCTATATGGGTATGCATTGCATACTCAGATAGTATATTGTCACAAAAAATGGACATAAATTGGTACATTGGAATCTTCTCAATAACCAAATCACACCTTTTTGCTTGAGACCCATCTTTTGTAGCATATGCCACTATTTTATACTTCTCGAACTCTACTAATTTTTTCCCACCTGATCTGTGCTTTCCATATGTTGACATACTGGCATATGTTGGAAGCCACCACAATGCTCGCACGAACCATCCAACATGTTGTCCTATAGAATATCTGGCCATCCTCTATTTCACATAATTTTTTTGATAAGAACTCTCTTGAAGATTTTTGTGGGGCTTCTATGCCACAATCCTACCAAACATCATTAGTATGAAAATCAAAAGATATAGAATGATAAAAATCATAAGGGTTAGAGAATTCAATATGTATTCTACAAGAAAAAGTAGTGCATGTGTGATTTATCTTGACATAAAAAGGCTTCAGAATTTTTAAAAATGTTTGAGAAATACTAATTTGAGGATAATCATTTTCAAATTTACGAAAAAAATGGGTTTGAGTCATATCCAAAAAATTCTTTGGATATGGCTAACGATTCTAACTATTGATTCTCCTTCTTACCACATCCCTTTGATTTGAAGATGGCCTTGTTTTATTCTTCCAATACTCTTCAATTAGTGTTCTCAAGGCTTTGACCACTTCTTCATTTTTTCGTGATAGTCTCCCCAAGAATTCCCATAATTTATTTGAATCAGTGCCCTCAATTCTTTGCCTCCTTTGGATGGATCTTGATAAAAAATTTCTACTAATTCTCGTTTGTTCACTCATCTTTCAAATGACATGAGCTCTCTTTGTTTGATAGCTTACTAAATTCAATGTAATGACCTGTCGGGTGACATTACTATCCTTTGAGTGTGAGGTCTTACCCACACTCTCATAAGCATCCATTACATTCTTCACAATAGTATCTTCACTTGATGCATTCGATGTTCTCAACCCAAGAGTCTTCATGATGTTCCTATACTTTACACCCCGCATCATTTCAACAAATAGTTGACATGTTGCAGTCTCATTTATCCTTTCAAAGAAGAATTTCCAAATCTTATCAGCATATCTTCTACAAGTGTGTGTTGAAATCTTACCTTCCATGTTTTGTAAAATCTCATCATCAATATTAATCAAATACTTTGGATTTCTATGTAAAATTCTAGGTGGTGTTCTCCTAAGTACATACATCTCAACATTAGGAATTTCATCAATATTTAATTAAGGTGGGATAGATTGCATACCTTCGATCAAGGGTGGAGAAGATGACATACCTTGAGGTTCACATGGGGATGATGGCATACCTTCTTCATCAAATCCGAGTGATGATGTACTCTCAACTTGAGATGTGTTGGATGGTGTCCAAAATTATTCACTTGTGGTAGATGGTGTCCCTCCATGTTCACTTTCGGTAAATGGTGTCCCTCCATATTTTCTTGTGCTTAATGGTTTCCCTTCATATTCACTTGTCATAGAGGGTGTGTCTCCAACTACAGTATCCAAATATATCTTACCACGATTCTTTTGCATTCATCCCTTTTGTGCTGCCAATCCCTTTTTTGTTTTTGATAGTTGAGGTTCCTCTTCATTTGGCTTGTTTTCTTCAATCATTTCCAATTTCTTCTTTTCATGATATTTCGCCACCCAAACTCTCTCCTTTTCTTTGAAGGTTTCGTTCTCTTCGTCTGTTAGTTTCCTCTTTATCTTTTTCTTCGTCATGGCAGATAATTTTATCTCTAGCATGGTAATGAGATGAATATTAGTTCCTAAAAAATGTATCCATTCAAGTTAATCAAAATATATGTCATTCAAGGCTTCATAAAGAATACTTACAATCATCTTGTACAAGAGTTAACCTAGCATAGATAAAGGTCACATGATTTTCTTCAATCCAGAATGTCTTAAAGAAATGTGGTAATGTCGCATTGCATGATTGAAATATAGGCTCAAAATGGAAGCATGAACAAGCATAGAAAATATCAACTTATGTCATATATATATATATATATATATGTATACAAAATGTGGAAGCATACATGATGCGGGAGCACCATTGAATGAAAATTGTCAATTCAAGAAGTTGTTGTCTAGGCTTTAGGAGAACATCGATGCAAAGACTGATTTAGAATATTTGAAGGAAGATCATCAATAAAAAGGTGAGGGAATGTTGTTTGTGTGCATGGGAGGTCTAAAAGGGTGTTGGTTATAAATCCCTATAGTGAAAGTTTGACTTTTCCATGAGATTTCGAGTGGTTTTGATACGCTAAAGTGTGTTTTGCATTGGGGTAGTGTGGTTTCTTGTTGAATTGAATTTTTGCAGACCATTTTAGACCTGTTTGAAGTATTTATAAGATTCTGTGAGGTTTGGATGAGTTTTTTTCAATAAACCACTAGTTTCTTGGGTAGAAAGGAGGGTTTTTGGTGCATGTGAAGATGGGTAAAAGCAAAGTTATTTTTGTTTTTGTGTCTAATATCTTGATCTATGTTAAATAAGGTCTATCAGACCACTCTTAATATGTATTTAGTTCTTTTGAGTCAGTCTAGGTGATCAGGGGGCAGATTTGGCTTGACATTTGCAAAAAATTGCATTTTTTGGCAAAGTTGTCAAGAGATAAGTTAGTTAAGTTACTAAAATAGTTAGATACATTGGGGGAGTTGAGTTTGAAGGGAAAGAAGATAAATATCATGTAAATGCTCGAATGGAGGTTGCTCTTCAAGATTTGAATAAAATAAAATAAAGGAATTCTATGATTTTTGTTCTTTCTATGTGTCTTGTGAATTGAATCAGCTTTGGTGTCTTAATACCATTTTAGAACAGATTTTCAGTTGTTTCTCCAGGTCTTCCCTATTCTAATAGTGTAAGTGTTTGAGGCTATAATGTATTGATTTTCACCAATCCACCCACTGTAATGGATCTTTAGATCGGTGGATTGGTGTGTAACATAATAAGGTAGATTTCAAATGTGTTTGAGAGTCTAGAAGAGTATGGGTTTGGTCGGTGGAGTGAAGCACTAGGCTAGGCAGAGCACATTTCTATGTGAAAGTGAATAACCATGATGGTGATTTTGAAAACTAATGAGCGTAATGGAATTTTGAGTGTTTGATAAGTTTGTGCAGAGGTATTGGAAGGTTTTTGGACCCTTGGGAGGAATAGGAGAGGCTTGGAGTTGTGAAATCCTTAAAAAACCTTGTTTTTGCTTGTGTTTTGGAGGGTTTCTTGGGACAGTAGGGTAATGACCTTATGTGGAAAAATTAATCATGAAATTGGTGGTTTGGTATCATGAACATTGACTATTATTGGTGTTTGAGTGGAAACCTCACCTTTAAAAGGTACTTCCTTTGCAAATTTGGGCTAATTGGGAACCATTTTTCTACGTAGGCTTATTGGAAGTCAAACATAGTCTAAAGAATTCACCCCTAGTTCTAATGTATGTTGTGTGGCCCTAAAAAGGGTATCTTAATCAAAAATTTATTTTCCAAGTGTTTTGGGAAGTTCTTGAGAAAAGTGCCTAGAACTAGGTTTGGAATATTGTTAGGGGAAGCATGCTCAAAGGGTGAATTTTGGTGATATCTTTGGAATCTGTTTTGGAGGTTGTTCTAAGATCATTTATTTGTCATTTGGAGTAGGTCTACATCCCTCTATACATTATTTTTGTGATTTGACACTTTGGTGAGTGATTTTATGAAAACAAATGGTGGAATCCTTGGTTTCATAACATATAGACTGTTGCCCTATTGAGTTTGGTGTTTTGGAAAAGGATTGAAGATAAGGTCCTTTGTAAAAGAGGCCTAATTTAAGGCCTAGTTGGTTTATAAATCTAGTTTTGATGAAGTTCTAACAAAGAAGCCTATTGTGGATTGTATGAATTGTTAATTGTGAGTTGTTGTTGTTGGTTGATTTTGTGTTGAGTTATTTTACAAGAGCTCCCTTGATTGCATCAATACACAAGGTAAGTCAATTATAGGCTCTGTAGTTTGGTGGAGGAGGTTATTTTTGGGTTGTGTAAGGTGTGTTCATGTTTTTTTGTGCAAGGGAAAACAAGAACCCATCATTTGGTTGTTGTCCTCTCAAGAAATACAAAAGTTGACTCCGTGCGCAAAATGATGTTATGACTGCAAGAATTAAAGACCTTGATGGATTAGTGGTTTTTGAATGTGTATTTGGTTTATTTCAATCAATAACATGTTGATTATAGTTTCTTGGATGTTTGGATAAAGGTTGGTAGTTACCTTCCATAATTTGTTGTTATTTTTCCATGTAAGTTGTAGCATTGAGTTCTTGAATTAGTGAATCATGAACGAATTGAATGGTTTTGAGTTTCTAATCAAGTTTTTTCTATGTTACAATCAATTTTATGATGGTTAATCTTTTTTTGATTCTGACAAAGAGTTGAAGCAAAGTTCTAATGTTTTGTGGAAATATGAAATCAAGTGAAATTGAAGGATTTTGATGAAAAGATGGTTGATTTTGTTGGTTGATCATCTTCAATTTAAGTTAGGGTTAGAAGTACCCTAGATTATTTGTGTATCTTGGTAGATTCTCTACATTAGGTTTAAAATGGTAATTGGCAAGTGTATATAATTATGTAATTTAAAATGTGCATTGACAACCTAAGGTTATAATGACAAAAAAACAATGATCAACATGGAATATGCAAAATAACAAAAATGAAAGCAATCCATAAAAGAATGAAAGAAAATGTGTAAATACTTCACATACCTAAAAAAATAGACTTTCAAATGGAGGAGTTCAACCCAATTATGTAGCCTTAGCTTCTTCTTTCATCAAAATCCACAATAATTTGACTCTTTCAAAAGCTTGTTCCCCTCCAAACTTGAATTTTATATTTGTTTTCAATGGAATTCAAACTTGAACTGATATTATATGTCTTTCAACATAAAAAATATGCTATTTCATGAAAAGGTGATAGAAATATCATGGAAAAGGTCATGGAATGTGAAAAACATGCTTGCACACTTCACAACATCATCAAAAAGCTACTTTTTGTCAGAGCACACACAAAACTAGGAGAATATGCAGAATGTGGGCCTTGAGATCATAGGTATAATGAGTATTTTTACTATTTTTAGTGGAAGACACAATGTGCTCACGTTATAACACGAGCACATTATTTCTTGCTAAAAAGGTAACAGCTCTACTTCTTCAAAATGCGCTTGTGTTATATGAAATATGGTTTTTTTAACAGATTTCTTTTCTCCCTCTTTGTGTTAGGATTTAATGGGGTCATGGTTAAGGGTAGAAGGTGTATGGTTGATAGAAAGAGAGAGTGGGAGGAGAAAGAGAGAGTGCAAGAGAGAGGGACTAGGAGAGAGATAGAGGGGAGAGAGAGAGGGATTAGGAGAGAGATAGAGGGTAGACGGTTAAGAGTTAAGGGTTTAGGGGTTAAGGGTTTAAAGGATTAGGGGTTAACGATAGAGGAGAGAGAGATGGATTGGGAGATACAGAGAGAGTAGAGGGCTAAGAGTTAAGGGTTAATCCCTCAACCCTCAACCCCTATAACCTCTTAATCCCTCAACCCTCAACACTCAAACCTCAACCCTTAAAACCTAATCCCTTAACCCTTATAACCTCTTAATTCCTCAACCCTTAACCCTTAAACCCTAATCCCTCAACCCCTATAACCTCTTAATCCCTCAACCCTCAACCCTCAACCCTTAAACCATAATCCCTCAACCCTCAACCCTCAACCCTTAAACCCTAATCCCTCAACCCCTATACCCTCTTAATCCATCAATCCTCAACCCTAAACCCTTAACCCCTATACCATCTTAATCCCTCAACCCTTAAACCCTAATCCCTCAACCCTCAACCCTCATCCCTCAACCCTTAAACCACAATCCCTCAACCCATATACACTCTTAATCCCTCAACCCTCAACCCTTAAACCCTAATCCCTTACCCCCTATACCCTCTTAATCCCTCAACCCTCAACCCTCAACCATTAAACCCTAATCCCTCAACCCCTATACCCTCTTAATACCTCAACCATCAACCCTCAAACTGTAATCCCTCAAAACCTATACCTTCTTAATCCCTCAACCCTCAACTCTTAAACCCTTAAATCCTAATCTCTCAAGCCCTATACCCTCTTAATCCCTCAACCCTCAACCCTCAACCCTTAAACCTTAATCCCTCGACCCCTATATCATCTTAATCCCTCAACCCTCAACTCTCAACCCTCAACCCTTAAACCTTAATCCCGTAGACCCTATACCCTCTTAATCCCTCAACCCTCAACCCTCAACCCTTAAACCCTAATCCCTCAACACTTATGCCTTCTTAATCCCTCAACCCTCAACCCTCAACCATTAAACCCTAATCCCTCAAGCCCTATAACCTCTTAATCCCTCAACCCTCAACACTCAACCCTTAAATCCTAATCCCTTAACCCCTATACCCTCTTAATCCCTCAACCCTCAACCATAATCCCTTAAACCCTAATCCATCAACCCCTATACCCTCTTAATTCGTCAACCCTCAACCCTTACACCCTAATCCCTAAAAACCTATACCCTCTTAATCCCTCAACCCTTAAACCCTAATCCCTCAACCCCTATACCCTCAATCCTTAAATCATTATCCCTCAACCCTTATACCCTCTTAATCCCTCAACTCTCAACCCTTAAACCCTAATCCCTCAACCCCTATACCCTCTCAATCCCTCAAAACTCAACCCTCAACCCTTAAACCCTAATCCCTCAACCCCTATACCCTCTTAATCCTTCAACCATCAACCCTCAACCCTTAAACCCTAATCCCTTAGCCCCTATACTCTCTTAATCCCTCAACCCTTAAACCCTATTCCCTCAACCCCTATACCTTATACCCTATGCATTAGACTCTCAACCCTAATCCCCTAACCCTATACTCACAATCCTCTACCCTCAACCTTAAAACCTCTACCCTATAACCTCTTAATCCCTCAACCCTAAACACTCAACCCTCTACCCTCTACCCTCTACCCTCTACCCTCTACCATCTACCCTAATCCCCCAACCCTTAAACCCTTAAACCCACTTAGTAAGCTCTCTACCCTAATCCCTCAACCCTCTTGACCCTTAATAACTCAACCCTTTAACCCTAAAACACTCAACCCTAAACCCTCAACCATCAACCCTCAATCCTCAACCCTTAAACCCTAAATGCTTAAACCCTCTATCCTCTACCTTCTACCCCCAACCCTTAATCCAATACCCTCTACCCTCAACCCTTACACCCTTAAATCCAAGAAAACTATCTACCCTAATCCCTAAACCCTCAACCCTTAATCCCTCAACCCTTAAACCCTCTACCCTCAACCATTACACCCTAATCCCTCAACCTCTATAACCTCTACCATATACATTGGACCCTCAACCCTAATCCCTTGATCATATACCCTATACCCTCAACCCTCAACCCTCAACCTTAAACCCTCAATCCTTAACCCTCAACCCTCAACCCTTAAACCCTCTAATTTCTACACTATATTGTATATATTAAACCCTCAACCCTCAATTCTCAACCCTCAACCCTTAATCCCTCAACCCTTAATCCTTAAACCCTCAACCCCTATACCCTCTACCCTTTACATTGGACCCTGAACCTAATCCTTCAACCATATACCCTCAAACCTATACCCTAAACCCTCTACCCTCAACCCTAAACCCTTAACCCTAAACCCTTCAACCCTAAACCCTTAAACCTTCTACCTTCTACCCTATACCCTCAGCCCAATACCATCTACCATCGACCCTATTCCCTCAACCCTCAACCCTTAAATAGTAATAACCTAGAAACCATCAACCCTATAGGTCCTCCACCCTAATCCCTCAACCCTATACCCTCAACCTCTATCACTTTCTCTCTATCTATACATCTCACCTCTCCCTCCGTCCCTCCCTCCTACCCTCTCCTTCTTTCTACGTACCTCTTGTTCAATCAATCCCTACCACTCTCTCTCGCTCCCTCTATCCATCTCTCTCTATGTCCCTCCCACTCTCTCCTAGTATCTCCCACTCTCTCCCACTCCCTCTCTCCCTCTCTCTCATGTCTATCCCTCCCACCCTCTCTCTCTCTCAGGTCTCTCCCTCTTCCAACCTACCTAGGTAACTCTCTCTCTATCTCTCTCCCTTCTCTCTATCTATCCCTCACACCCTACCTAGATAGGTCCCTCTCACTCCACCCCCCTCTTTCTCTACCTCTATCAGGTCACTCCCTCCCAAACCCTCTCCCTCTCTTAGGTCTATCACTCACACTACCTCTCTCACACTCCCTCTCACTACCTATCTCTCAAGTCTCTCCCTCTCACCCCCCTCACACTCTCAAGTCTCTCCCTTTGGCACCGTACCTACATAACTCTCTCTTTCTCTTCGTATTTCTCTCTCACCTTTCTCTCTCTTTCTCCCTCTCTCAATTCTCTCTCTCCCACCACCCCTCTCTCTCTCTCCCTCCCTCTATCCCTCCCACCCTACCTAGTTAAGTCCCTCTCACTCCAACCCCTTCTCTCCCACACTCTCTCTCTTAAAATTCTCCCTCCCTTTAAAGACATACATAAATACATACATACTTACATACATATAAGCATAATACATATGTACATACAATCCTACATCCATACAATCATACATACATACATGTGTAGATAAAATCTTACATACATATAGGCATACATACAATATACATGCATTGATACATATAGGCATACTTACATACTTACAAGCATGCATACATGCATACATACATGACATACAAGCATACATGTACATACAAACATACAAATATATCAGCATACATTCAATAGACTAGAATTTGACATAAAGGAGGACATAACGTGAGCATGTTATAATATGCTCGCGTTATGTCTTAGTTGACATGTTTCCCGTAGAAGCAAAAAACCATGTCAAAACTGAGATATAACGTGAGAACATTATAACATGAGCACGTTATATCTTTCTTTGGGAATCCCCAAGCCTTAGGATTGGTATTTTCTTTGGAATACCAACCCATAGGCTTGGAGGGCATTCCTAATGACCAGAGATGTGTTTTCACAAATTCTACCATATTTCACATAATCGAGTTCGTGCTCACCATCAGGATTGAACGTGGTTCAATATCAAACAAATTGAACATCTGGGTAATGTTACATTCTCTCTTAGCTGTCCAACGATGTAATTTTCTTCACTTTCTAATAATGTTAAGACTTTCATACATAAATTATTTTGTTTGCATGTCTCTTTTTGGGAAAAAAGTAGTGTTTGGTGTTTTTTTCGTTATAATGTAACCGCTCATCAAAATTTAAAATAAATTACATTTTTAGAAACTAGACTCCATTCTACAATTTTCATATTTTTTTTTTTTTAAATTACTTATTTTCCAAAATTTGTATGGGTAGCACGGCCAAAATTCTATTTTTTAGGAAGTGTCCACTTTGAAAATTAGTAAAAAATAAAATATTCATTAAAAAATTATGCATCAACTACATATTGTTAGCTAACTTCTGACCATTGTGATTTTAAAAATACTAATAAAAGCTCACCATACGAGGGTCATACGAGATTTGCTATGTTATTTTTTTCTAACAAAAAAATCACCAATTTGAGTACATCCCTCTTTTGAACCCTTTAATCTCAACCATTTTAAAAATAAATTAGTAGTTTATAAAGTAGACTTGAAGTACTTCGATCCTTGTTTTTGTTCCATCCCAAAAATTTGACTATTACTATCCTCAATTTCATGTCCAAGGTCAGTATTTCCTAATTTTAGAAAAAAAAATTCCACTTAAGTCCCCTTCTTCGGAACCATATTGGTGCACTTACCCAACAGTTGTTTAAACATTGATAAAGGCAAGGAAAATCCTTTGGGAACACTAACACCAACTACACAAGTGGAACCCACACAACAAAAAGACAAAGAAAAATGCATTGCAAATGTCACAAAGCTATTATAAGATGACTAGGATTCCTTGGGTTTCACACCTACCTTTGATGGGAAACCAAAGATCATAAACAAAGACCTTAAAAATGAAAAAGAAAATTAGTAATATCAACAAAAAATTTGGAAGACCCTTTGAAATAATCTACCTCAACCACTTTAGAAGAACAAGAAAATTACACAACAAAATTTGATGAACTTAATCATGGACAACCACTGAATCCAAAAGAGATGAAGAAAAATTATGGAAAAGGTTATGAAATGATGAAACAACTAGGATATAGTGGAAAAAAATATGGTTCCAGAGAATAAGGTATCCATGTCCCCATAGAGCCTCACATGCAAGAAAAGACTAATGGTCTTGGTTATTGTCCCTTGAAAGAAACAAATGGGCCTTCACTTAATATCAACACTATTACAAAAGATTCCTTGAAAGAAACACAAGAAACAAAGAAATATTTTCTTGATATCAATTTAATCTCTCAAAACACTAATGATTTTAATTCATTAGATTTTACACCCTCCTTTAATGAAGAGAATGAAATATTGCAATTTAAATAGTCTTGTGTAAGTATGACACCTTGTACTAAGCAAGATATATCTTTGTCACAAAATAAAGCAACATCCTCCACCTTTGTCCAAGACAGTATCTTGACAAGACTTGTCCAAGATCGTTTGATCTCCCTCCCTTCAAAAACATGAAAGAAATTCTATTACAAGATTTCATTTTGTGCCTATCACAGAGTCCATACTAATGAATTTAATGCTTTGAGTAACGAAATTCAACATCTTAAGGACTGTGGTTCTCTTTCTTGGATTGAAGCACATATTTCCTCTAACTAAAACTTATTTTCATCCTATTTAGCTCTCCCGTGTCCTGTACTGAGTAGGGGCAAGGGGTTAGATAGCCTTTTCCTCATATGTCACTTGTTTTTTCCTCTTTCGGCTAGTTGACCACCTTTCATGAACATATAAGAGAAAAATTGGAATGTGGGTGGCATGCCTTAAGTTGTCTCACATGTGACATACTATATTTTGCGGGCAATCACTTTTCCTTTTCATGACATAGCCTATTGGAAACATATGACTTGGTATAGGGATTTCTGAATAATCTCTCATGTCTTCTTCTACTTTAAAGTAATTTCTCATAGTAATGGTGTTAGAAACCACTTTAAAGTGGGGGCATACATCGAGACTCATGTCTCATTGTGATATTTTCTTTCTTTATGTGATTTTTTTCTTTCTTGGTGGTGTCAATGGGTTTGATTTCCTCCAAGAGTGATATTTATTTGAATTGTCCTCTCTTGGAAACATTAAGAACAATGTTCCCTAAGAAGAGACCTCATACAAAATAAGTAAAATCCCTTTGAGCATCTCTCTTTCTAGTTCTGTTGCATTTTCTTTTCGTACCTTATTAAAGTCATGGAGGTATGGCTTTGATATGGTCCCTTCTGGCTTACCTAGTGAACAACTAACTCCCACTAGCCCATGTGAGTGTGTATTTTCTTTTCATATTGGATAGTGTGTTCCACTTGTAAACCCTCTTCAAGCCTAAACCCTATCCACCGCATTGGACAGCCAGTCGAGGCTTGATCCATTGTAGTTTTTCTTATTTTTCCTTTTTTCTTTTTCCTATCTTTGATTGTGTATTCTTCAATCTATTTATGGCTTCATATATCATCCACATGCATTTTCTTTTGTGCCTATGTTGGTTTGTCATAGGATCTTGATCATGGGGTCTTAATCATCCCTCTTGATCAATTTCCATCGTATGTTACTAAAATTTATACATTTGAGCCCCTCTTGATTATGTGGTTGGCTACTTTAGTGTTAGTTTAAAGAAAGTTCATCTTCTCAATAAAGTGGGGGCTAAATGTAGTGTAGTAAAATGCACACACTTGCATTTTCACACTTGTTTGGTCCCACCTTGTTTTATTTATGCCCATTTATGTCTTAATTGGCCCTATTTTTCATCCACAAGCCTAATAAACTATATTATTTAATTGAAAATCTTAACAAGCATCAAAAGATAAATGATCATTTAGTGTTTCTATTTATATGTCCTTGATTTGTGGACTGTGACTAAGATGCCACCTAGGGAATCTTTGTCCTCCATGGGTCTTGGGACCCTAATTTTGAAACCACTCAATTAGCTCCCTTTTTGGAGTCTATGCCCTGAAAATTAAGCCTTAGGACTAAGATATCACCAAGGGTGTCTTAGTCCTCCTAGGCTTATTTTTGAGGTCTAATTTTGAATTCAAGTGGGAATTTTTCCTCCTTTAATTAATTACTTCATATGTCAGCTTGTTGTGGTGTAATTTTAGGATATTAGGTATGAATAAGTATAAATACAAGGTCCCTTCACTCATTCTAATCCAATTTTTTTCAAAGAGTATTCACTATAGTTAAATTAAGTTCGTAAGATCATTCAAGAGGAATTCATCAAGAATTTGGATCCATCATCAAGATTCAAGCATCATTTCAAGGGTTTAGTCTATCCATTCATGTTGTTGATCTAGGATTGTGGATGTAGCATTGAAGATCTATCTACAACCATTGTTCACATCATATTCCAAGATCCAAGATATACATTCATCATGGCCACTACATGGTAGGTTGTATATTTGCTTCACAAGACATCATCCAAGGTGATATAATTCACATATTTCACATGTTTCATGTTTCATTTCATTTATTTCATCATATGGTATAATTACCTACAAGGGGTTTGACCAAGGAAAACCCCCATTCAGTAACAATCAACAAGTTTTTCCATCTTCTCCATTTGTATTTGCGGATCTAGGTTGAAGACTTCAAGATTACTTGGAGTGAAAAGTTTTCAAAGTTGCAAAGTTTCATTGTCAAAATGTCATCTTCATGGAAACTCACCTACAAGTCAGATCCGATCATTTCAAAACCTCAGATCTGAGGAGAAGTAATTGCAAATCTGGGAGGTCAGGACCACATTCAGACTTTTCAGAAATTTAGATTGGGACTAAGATAGGAATAAAGGAATTTTATTCCTCCAAGTGGAATCTCTTATAAATTCTTTGAGATACTATTTTTTTATCCAAAGATTTTGTGTTTGCCTCAAAAAATAGTACTAGGACTAAGATGGGAGTAAAGGCATCTTAGTCCTCCAAGGCATATTTCATAAGTCTTTTTGATTTTCCATAATCCTTTTGGCATCTCTAAGCTTCCCAGGTACACATACCCTAACTTGGAGTTGTTCTTTTTTAGTATTATTAAGCTTCATTTTGCTTATTTTAAGTGTTTTTCAGATCACAGTGTGTTTTCAAACATTGTTGTTTCCAAGAATTTGCTTGGTGGTGAACCCCTTATAATCTAAAAGAACCCTTTCCTAGGTTCTCCTCATTGCGAATTGACTCACCTTGTGAGGTTTCTAGTCAATCTAATTAGGGCTCCGAGGACATTATTGAATGATAACAGGAGAAAAGTGGTGTTCTATGACCTAGGTTATAAAGCACCCATTTTCCTATTAATCAGTATGTCAACTCAATTTTATAGAGGTTTGACACAAAGGATTTAGACCATTTTGTGTTCTTGTTTTAGTTGGAATAAAGTTATCTATGTAAAATTATCCAACATCCCCATCAGAGATGGAAGACATGAGCAGAGTGCCTTACAAAAGTGGATTTGGAAGTTTGATGTATTTTATGGTTTGTACTAGACTAGAAATTTTCCAAAAAGTGGGAGTTCTTTCTAGATATATGTCTAATCTTGATAGATTTCATTGGGATGCGATTAAAAGAGTTTCATATATTTTTAGGGTACCTCAAATTATTCCTTATGTTATCATAGTAATATGATTGAAGACGAGATATCCTTGGTATTCATGGTTATGTGGATTTAGATCAGGAAAGTGATGTTGATAGGAGAAAATCCACCTATGCTTATGTGTTTGCTTTATTTGGTGGTGCAATTAGTTGGATGAGTAAGCGACAAGTTGTCATTTCTTTTTCCACTACTGGAGCAGGGTATATGGTAGCTACTCATGCTTGTAAAGAATCCATTTTTATTAAGAGATTGTGTTCAAATATTGGAATAAAACAAGGTGCAGTGATAATTTATTTTAATAGTGACATATCTAGCCAACAATTTGACATTTCACGCCAAGACCAAAAATATTGATGTACAGTATGATTTTGTTAGAGATATGGTCGAAGATGGCAAGGTGAAGCTGGTTAAGGTAGAGACTTTGATGAATGTTGATGATTCTTTAACTAAGCTTGTGAGCACAGAGAAGTTCAGAGGGTCTTCAAAGAATATGGGACTTTTGGCCCCTATCAATTAAAGAGATGATGTTTACACCCTCATGTTGCTCTTGCAAGGTGTTCGACAAGTGGGAGATTTGTTGGGAAAATGTTTCTCAGCCTTGAAATTATATATGGTTTATTATTGATAGGATGTATATATATTTATATATGTTTCCTAGTTACACCGATAGGTGTATACAATGGTAGAAAAGAGCAAAATGTGATCATGCTAAATTTTTTAGAAAACTCCTAAAATGATCGGCATACATTAAATAATGTGACAATGTAAAAAGTATCTCTTTTACCTGTCCTTGCTTGTTTGGTCCCTCCTTATAAACCAAGCTTAATGGTGCCTTGACATAGTGTTTTAATATCTTTAACATGCTCACATTAGGTCTTGGACCCTTGTTAACTAATATGGTACCTTGCTAAAGTGTTGTGAAGTGTTGTAACACACTTTCACACTTTTATGAGGTTTTATTAATTAACTAAACCTAATAAATCTCTTTTTAACCTTAATCATTCCTTATTTAAAGTGTTGTAAAGTGTTGTAACACAGTTTCACATTTTTTTAGGGTTTTCATAAATAATTGGGCTTCTTTATGCTTTAATTACTCTTATTTTGTATCCACAACCCTCATATAAGGCATATTTTCAAGGATAATCTTGACACAAACAAACATCCAATCATAATTTAGGTATTTTCAAGTTGTGTGGCCTATATTTGGTGGTTTGGGACTCATTCTCCACCTTGTGTGTATGATTCTCGCCTAGGGTTTTTGGTCCCGAACCTAGTTTCACACCTTTCTAAGAATTTTTGAAAATGTTCCATAAAGTATGCCTAATGGGACCTATTTGCCACCTTGGGTGAATGAGTCCCATGTGGCCTAAAATTAAAATTAATTCAAATTCTTGATGGGATTTTATCCTCCTAGAGCTATTGTTACTTATCGTGTTGTAATTTCAAGAATTCTCGCATAATTAAGTATAAATACAAGGTTCTTTCACTCCTTTTCACCCTAAAAATTCATGTATTCATCCTTATAAAATTTTGGAGTTCACAAGAGCATTCAAGTGTTTGCAAGAGAATTCAAGGGAAAATTATCAAGCATTTTAGAGCATTATTTCAAGCATCAAGCATCATGTCAAAGACTTCATGCATCATGTTTGTTTTGGAGCTAACAATTGTGATGTAGGGTGTTTTTATGATTCAATCTAGCATTTCATTCAAGATCTATCACATTCAAGTAAGATTTGAGATCTATATCCATTTGAGCCATCTTATACATGTTTGCAGCATCTTATTGTTAGGGTTTGGTGAGTTACAACATCTCATTTTTTTGATTCATCATTCTCCATTCCTATTTCATTTCATTTCAAGGTTTGATTACCAAAATGGGGTTTGACAAGGGAAAACCCCTATCCACTAAAAGAACAACATTTTTCCCTCTCTTTGGTGTGTGATTTGTAGGTTTAGATTGAAGATACATTAAGGAGAAATTTTGGAGAAAGTTTTCAAAGTGCCTAAAGTTGTCAAAGTTGTCAAAGTTGTCACCTTGCATTGGAGATACTTGGATGACTTTTATAGGTTGCAAATCTAGGTTTCAAATCTGAAAATCAATTAGGAAGCACAGAGTAGACCTTGAAGACTAGATTCAGACCTTGAAGTTTCAGAAAACCATAACTGGACCGATTCGCTAGTTTTGGTGTATGAGTCCCAATTTAGGTCAAAATTTAGGTTTTTGCAGATTCAGATACCCATTTACCAGATTCCTAATTCTACATAAAAACCCAAATCTATGAATGATTCACCCAACTTGGTGTATGAGTCCTAGTTAGCATTAAAGTCACTATTTTTGACATTTCAGAGCTCCATCCAGTCATCTTTAGATTTCCAGGTGCACACATTTATCTTACAACTTGTTGTTTTGTTTTACATACATTTCTAGGTCATTTAGTAAAAGTTTGCATTAAATTAGGGTTAAGAATTACATCTGGCATTGAATTTTTCTTTCCAAGTTCTAACTTAGTGGTGAACCCCTCATTATTTTATAATCAGCCTCTAGGACAACCCTATTGCAAGATCTCTTTCTCTTTTGCATTGAGAACTCTATGGTTATCCTTGAATGAGATAATTGGAAAGTGGGTCTTGCTCTATGTTCTAAACCATAAGAAAGCATATCCGCACATTTTCTAATGTTTCATTTTGGTGAACCTACATTTAGGACATCATAATTCTAACTTGGAGTGCATCATCATCCTACATCTTTCTTGCATTAACATTTCATTATGGTTTTCATTAATTAATTGGAATTCTAGAGTTTTCAAATTTTGCATTAGTGAAAGTGCACATAATTTGCATTTTTGCATCTTATATCATTGAAATTCATACATAATCTAAGTTTTCACTTAGGTTAAAGATCATACTACATAAGAATCATAAGAATCAATTGACTTCTTTTTTAAATATTGAAAAAAACCCTCGTTGGGACTCATACGCCCCTCTAGGCGAATCAGTCCTAGTGTAGATATTGCACTACATTTTCCATAATTTAAAGCCTTGTTTCTCAGCTTCTATTTGTTGTTCATACCTTTCTATTTCAATTTATATAATTTTTATCATAATCATTTCATATTTCTTAGCTTATGTTTCATTTTCATTCATCTTGCATTTAGTATCCATTGCATGAGTATTTGATGTCCTATTGCTAATACTATGGTGAGATGAAGTTTGAAACTGATGACATCCCGTGATAGAAAAATCATTGTGGATCTTGGGTTGTCTAGCTCTTTCACTCCTAGTATTGATACTAGTACACTAAGTATGGACCATACCCTTAACAACTTCTTTCCTTCAAGTAGTGTGATACAAGTTGAAACAAGGATTCATAGTGTCTTGTTATCAAATTTTCACCATAGCTCAAATTGATAGAGCTGATTGATTAAGGTTCATTTTAAGGTGAAGAGTTTCATTTTATTTTTGCAAGTGCTTTAACCATTGCATACATTTAAATGTTTAGTTTTTTAAATGCAACGTGTTTCAGTTTGTTGATTATCATTTACAACATTAAGTATTGTCTTAAATAAAACAAAAATGCTTTCATTCTGATATTCATTCACAATGTTTTATGTACATTGTTAACAAAAAGAAAAATACAGAATTTCAGAACAAGTATTTCACAAATGTTGTCTTTTATTCATTTGAAAAAAGATGAACCAAGAATCCCACACAAATCATGGGAATAGTTGAAACAGTGAATCAAAAAGAGTATGCTACACTACAGAAGATAGAAGGAAGAGAGAAAATGTAAAAAGGAGCATAATCATCATTACTTGATGATGGTTTTGAGTTGCCTTTGGAGTGGTGCACCATTCCTTGCTTCTGTGCTCCAAGTGAACATGCAAGTGATTTCAAAAGTTTTTATAGCTTAGACTATACGGGCAGGTGCATGGAAATGGGTAGCCATTTCGTGGACACCTTTCAAAAAAACTTTTGAAAACTCATAACACGTTATAGCATACTCACGTTATAATGCGCTCGCGTTATGGCTTCTTGTGTTGAGCCTGAGGCTCAATAACAACAAGCCAATAAAATGAGCACGTTATAACATGCTCACATTATTTATTGTTAAAAGCAAAAAAAAAAAGAGAAAACCTATCATTCTTATTTCGACTATTTTTTTCTTCTAGCCACGGCCAAAACCCCCATAATTTGTGCTCTTGTTCTAGGAGGAGCAATTCAGAAAATTTCTTCAGCAACAATTGCTATTTCTTCACAACGATGGTGCCATGACAATGAGGAGGTGTGAGAGGTAAGGATTATGTGGTTTTTAGTTTGAATTAGTTAGCTTTAGGTTGAATTTGCTAGTTTTAGGTTGAATTTGATATATATTTGTTTGAATTTTTAGGAGATGAAAATCAACCTGCAAACCCTCAAGATCCTCAATAGGAAGACCAACCAAATCCTTAAGATGAAAATCAACCACAATAACAACCTCCTCCACCAATCACTCAACGCCCTTCTGGAACTCAACAAAATTTAATGAGTGAAATTGAGAACAACAAAAAGAAAATTGAGGATTTGATCAGTAGGTTGAGTGATCCAAATGGTTTAATCATAGAAAGAATGACCCTAGCAAATTCATTGAAAGATATGTTAAAAGATGTAGATTCAATTAGCAAACAAATAACTAGATGGCAAGATAGGAGGCAGGCGGCTAGGGATTATTATGCAAATAAACTATCATACAAAGATGTAAAGGATTTAAAAATTACAAATGGTGATTTGTGCTCATTATTCACCGACCCATGCACAAATCAAAATCTTACCCTAAATGTGAAGAGGTTTCCTATCCATTGGTGCAACCACCAATAGATTAGGGACTAGTTTTATGATAGGTGGTACATGGTCTTCGATTACTCATCGTGCAACAATTATGAGGTCCCACAATATTTCTTTAGGAAACTATACAGTGAGTTCATATAGAACAAAATCCCAAATTATTTTGATATAAGGGATTTCCAAGGGAGAGGTGGGGGCCAACTCAAGATAGACCCGATGCATAGCCAGATCCTATGTGGCAAGGTAGAAGAGCTCTCGCAGGCCACCTCGTGAGCATGTTGGTATGCCTTCCATTGTGAAGGAAAGTGCTGATGTAGAGACATTATAGGTTATCAACACTTTTGAACCAAAATGTCATCCATAATACTAGCCCTATTCTATAGCGCCATCCATGGGAGTCTTCGAGTGGTGGCCTTTGAACACATGTGTGTCAATCTTGTAGGGCTACTTGTTCATATGACCCCACCAACACTCAAAATATTTCTATGCAGGATCCATCTATAGCTATGGAGATGGAGAGGGCAACTAACATTTTTCATGAGGCATATGGCATTGATATCCAGGTAAAAGTTAGTGCATGTTCATTGAGTTTAATTTATTAAATTTTGATTTTGAAATGAAAGATTAACTAAAAATGTTTTATGATTTTAATAAAGTTGTAGGGTCACAATGTTGAGACTGGATACACCACCCCTCCACCTACTTATTTCTATAGTACAGCTATCGTTGGGGTATGTAACTAGTAAACAATTATAAATTTATTGCATGTTAATAGCATTGTTTTATAAATGGTAATTTAATATGAAATTTTGGATGTTGAACATACTAATATTGGAGGTTTCAATGGAACACTTCCTAGTGGTGATGGATTTACTCAAACCTACATAGAGGTAATAGAATACAGAGTTTAATTAATGAATTGTACTTAATAGATTTGTGTAGTTTATATGCACATCATTGATTACGTTGAATAATTTGTTATATTATTTTTAGATGTTGAAAGCCAAAACACCTTTGAATTTGAAAAGGGCAATGGAGATTGGTGTGTCATCTACTATACAATCCTTGATGGCTTTGATAGGGGAGGTATGAGGAAAATTAGTGAATTTCAATTTACATTTGTTGTTATAGATGTTAATTAGTGAAAATTCAAACCATTATTGATTCACGTAGTTTAATTTCTTTTTTTATGGTTTATACAGGGCTTGAGCACACCTGAGCATGGGTGTGAGAATGTATCCCTCTTGGAGAGTGATCATGAGATGGCGGTAAGTGATTATTTTTTAAAATATATCATTTTTTATAATGTAATTTCTATGTATTCATGTATTTAATTCTTACTGTAACAGTTAAAAATTCACCATGAACTAAACACTAGGAGGAGCAACAAGAACACACCTTGAGCACAACAGAAATGAGTGATAGACCTATCGCCCTCCAATTGAAAAGAAAAGGGAAATATTTTATTTGTAGAGCATGAAGATAAATAACTTTTGATTCTAGAGTCCTTTGTTGTATGCCTACATGGCAGTTTTGTACATATTCTGTATTGGACATATTTGACATTGTATGCCTATATGGCTATTTTGTACATATATTTCATACTTATATTGACATATATTGATGTATGCCTACATGGCTATTTGGTTAATACAAATGATTTTTATCGATGGTGTCCATATTTTCATTCTAAATTGATGGTTCAATAGATATGAGTTACATGTATTCAAGTGTATGCTGGGTATGTGCAGGATCATGATGGGCCAAAAAGTGGCGATATGATGGGTATGTGGTTGAAAAAAAAAATTTAACCCAAAATTGATGAAACGAAAAGGGTTTTTAAAGGATATTTTCAACTTTCCACCAATATAAATCATTCTTTACTTTGAGTTTAATAAACAATTATTATTCATTTTCTATTTGAATTACGAATAAAGTCTTGATTGATAGGTTAATTGAAAAACATCTATAGCTATTAAACGATATCACATTTTTTGAATCCAAAACATGTGTCACATTCTATGCTTCACATAATATAGTATTAAAAAAAAGAAAATTGAATTTCATGAAGTTTTGACCAAGTTAAGGTGGTTAGACATACAAGTTTTTATATTTTTTAAAAGTTGTAATAAAAAATTCATAATAAATTATTTACTTCGAAAAAAATTACAAAAAAATATGCATCACATTGGGACATGAGTCCTCTACTTATTTCTAATATCTTATTAAAAAATATTATCATTTTATTGTGGTTAAGGTGGTCAGACAGACACCTACTTCTTATTTTTTCCCTGAAATTTAAGTACTACTACATTGAAATTTAAAATTTTCACCAAATAGATTTAAAAATAAATAAATAAACCTAGTAGTTTAGAAACTAAATTCAATTTTCTACAGATTCTATTCTTACATATTTTTGAAATAATATAGATAACTTATTCAAATTTTTACATCAAGTTGCCTAACTTTGATTTTTTTGAATTTTTTGCCACTTAAGGGCCGATTTTTTCCATGATGATCCTACACATACCCTACTTGACAACTTACGTGTATAATTTGTGACTTACGTGTGTTCCAATGTACACTTTCTAGCTTACGTGTTTTCATGTGTATACCTTGTATTCATGCATATACTTTGTATTAATTTGTGTATACTATGTATTAGTGTGTATACTTTTTGAGGCTTACATGTTTTTGAGTACTTGTGCTTCCCTTATTGACATGTACATTCTTGACTTATTCATGTGTATAATTATTAATTGGTTAGCCCTAGTATTGATCATTGTTGTCCTTCATGGTTTGTCTTGAATATTAATTGATTGATGCTAAACAACTTTATCTAAAAGAAAAAAACACATTTTCAATTGGTATTCCATGAAATGATTTATAAAAATATTCCAATATGTTCTTGATGTGTCACCATCAAAAGATTTATATGTCAACTTTTTGCAATATTATTTCTTGTATACAAAATGGACTCAGGAGAAAGCAGGTTATAATTTATAATACAAATAAGAAATGGACTCAACATTGCCTAGACCCCTGAATAGGTCTATTTAACAAAGAAACATGATCTCAATCACTCTTCGAATTGCAAAGCACCATTGGTGATGCAGAGTGGCTCAACCAAGTTGTGACTTGACACGACTTCTCTCAAATATGCCCACTAAGACTCCAACATTCACTTGAATCAACGATAAGAAATCTCCTATTCCTTTATGGTTTTTCTCCAAACCACCACCAAAAGAAAGCCAACTCAGCCCTCTTTCAATCCATGTCAGCCTTGGGACCGTATAGGAAAGCTGTAGGTCATACCAAGTACGAGATCAACAAGTTTTTATCAAAAATCTTAAAAATAGAGAACTATGTGAATAATTCTTATTAGATCTTCTTCAAAATTTCATCAACAACCTCCATTCGAGCCTCTCAAAGCTTTACATAGTGTTTTAAACCCTTCTCTAACTGATCCATTCCCTCAACTAACTCAAAAGCAACTTTCAAAACAAGAAATCGTTGCATTTCAAATTTGTTGCTTTAAGCAACTTACAAATTTGCAACTTTAGACTCCTCCAACCTAATGACTATATCCAATGACCTCTAAACCCACACAAATGGCTTGAAAATAGCCTTATTACATCAACAAAAGTCCATTATTTCACACTCATATACAAATTCACAAATTTTCCTTCAAAGGCTACAAAGAAGATTGAAATTTTCACATTTTTTATAACTAGACCCAAAAGTCACCCTAAAACATACCTAATGATCTTAATTGACCTTATTCAAGACAAAGCATGCTCAAAATACCCACAAAAACCTATTGACCAACCTATTCACCATCAAATAATCACTAAAACCACTGAACTAAACCTTCTTCATCAAATGGAGGAATAAGGTGCTCTGCACCAATGATCATACACTTTTTGTGTGGAATACTCATACTTCTCAACTATCATTTGTATGTTTCTCTTTTCCATTGTTTTGCATGCCACCATAAGGGATCAAGCCAATTGAATGCAAGTCGGATCAATTCCATGTGTTTGGGTGCAAAAGAGAACCATGCCTAGCATAAACCTACCTATTGGGATGTGTTGGAGCAGTTAGTTTGGTCACACGAATTTCAAAACAAAAGTTGCACCACTTTGCAACTTTGCACAACTTGAATTTGATACTTTTTCCATCAAGTGAAATTCCACTGCCACAGGAAAACCACTCTGAGATAGCCAAAACAGAGAGAGCTTTTGTAGAGGGGCCCAATGTAATCCTGTAAGATTAGATGAGAAGTTTCTAAGCATCATGGTATCTGAGTAATAACATTAAGAATTTTGCAGCCATTTTGCACTTTGGACCCTTAAGGGATTGATCCGATGGAATGTAGGTCAAAGCGATTCTGTGTGTTTCAGTGTGAAACAGGACCATACCTAGTGTAAACATACCTATTTAGATGCATTCGAATAGTCTAGCTGGTCACACAAGTTGCAGAGCAAAAGTTGCACCACTTTACAACTTTGCACAACTTGAATTTGACACTTTTTCCATCAAGTGAAAATCCGCCACCACAAGAAAACCACTCCGAGATAGCCAAAATCGAGCAATTTTTTTGTAGAGGGCCCCAACACAATCCTATTGGATTAGAATAGAAGTTTCTAAGTATCATGGTACCTGAGTAATAGCATGTTGAAGTTTGCAGCCATTTTGCACTTTGGACCCTTAAGGGATTGATCCGATGGAACGTAGCTCAGAGCAATTCCACATGTTTGGGTGCAAAAGAAGACCACACCTAGCATAAAAATACCTATTCGAATGCATTGGAATAGTATGCTTGGTCACATGAGTTGTAGAACAAAAGTTGCACCACTTTGCAACTTTGCACTGCTTGCATTTGATGCTTTTTCCATCAAGTGAAAATTCGCCGCCACGGGAAAACCACTCGGAGATAGCCAAAACCGAGAGAATTTTTTGTAGAGGGGCCCAATGTGAACCAATAGGATTAGATGAGAATTTCTTAAGCATCACAGTATTTGATTAATAGCATGTTGAATTTTGTAGCCATTTTGCACTTTGGACTCTTAAGGGATCGATCCAGTGGAACGTAGCTTGA
Source organism: Sequoiadendron giganteum (assembly GCA_007115665.2). Taxonomy (NCBI): domain Eukaryota; kingdom Viridiplantae; phylum Streptophyta; class Pinopsida; order Cupressales; family Cupressaceae; genus Sequoiadendron; species Sequoiadendron giganteum. The sequence goes on from CM021104.1 coordinate 602,680,131, forward strand.
AGCGATTTCGTATGTTTCGGTGTGAAAGAGGACCATTCCTAGCTTAAAAATACCTATTTAGATGTTTTGGAGTAGTTATTTTGGTCACACGAGTTGCAGAGCGAAAGTTGCACCACTTTATAACTTTGCACAGCTTGAATTTGACACTTTTTCCATCAAGTTAAAATCTATCAGCACGAGAAAACCACTCTGAGATAGCCAAAACCGAGAGAGGTTTTTATAGAAGGGCCCAACATGATCCTTTAGGATGAGATGAGAAGTTTCTAAGAATCACGGTATATGAGTAATAGCATCCTTAAGTTTGCAGCCATTTTGCACTTTGGACCCTTAAGGGATCGATTCCGTGGAACATAGGTCAGAGCGATTCCACGTGTTTCGGTGTGAAAGAGAACCATGCCTAGTGTAAAAATACCTATCCAGACACATTGGAATAGTTTTCTTGGTCACACGAGTTGCAGAGAAAAAGTTGCACCACTTTGCAACTTTGCACAACTTGAATTTGACACTTTTTCCATCAAATGAAAATCCGCTACCACAGAAAAACCACTTCGAGATAGCCAAAATCGAGAGAGGTTTTTGTATAGGGGTCCAACATGATCTTGTAGGATTAGATGAGATTTTTCTAAGCATCATTGTATCTGAGTAATAGCATGATGAAATTTGCAGCCATTTTGAACTTTGGACCCTTAAGGGATCGATCTGGTGGAACATAGCTCTAAGCGATTCCGTGTGTTTCGGTGCTAAAGAGGACCATTCCTAGCATAAAAATACCTATTCATATGTGTTGGAATATTCCTCTTGGCCACACAAGTTGCAAAATAAAAGTTGCACCACTTTGCAACTTTGCACTGCTTGCATTTGATGGTTTTTCCATCAAGTAAAAATTCGCTGCGACGAGAAAACCACTCCGAGATAGAAAAAATTGAGAGAGGTTCTTGTAGAGGGGGCCAATGTGATCTTATAGGATTAGACAATAATTTTCTAAGCATCATGGTATCTAATTAATAGCATGCTGAAGTTTACAGCCATTTTGCACTTTGGACCCTTAAGGGATTGATCTGATGGAACATAGCTCAGAGCGATTCCACGTGTTTCAGTGTGAAAGAGGCTTATTCCTAGCATAAAAATACTTATTCAAACACATTGGAATAGTCTACTTGGTCACATGATTTACAAAGCAAAAGTTGCACCACTTTGAAACTTTGCACAGCTTGAATTTGACACTTTTTCTATAGAGTGAAAATTCGGCACCACGGGAAAACCACTCTGAGATAGCCAAAACTGAGAGAGGTATTTGTAGAGGCACCCAATGCAATCCTACAAGATTAGACAAGAAATTTCTAAGTGAAAGGGAATAAGTTTTATGGGGTTTGTGTTGCTGCCCCTATAGATTTAGATGGAAAAGGGCATGCAAAATGAGGTTTCACCCTAGGGTTTGATAAAATATTGCATGTAGAGGTTGGGTGATTGTTTTTTGAGTTTTTGTACATGATTTTAGGAAGGTCTAAGGTGGTGGCATGTTCTAGTAAGGTGTGGAACCATTCCTTTCAATAGACCCTCCTTATACTAGCATAAAATAAGGGTTTTGGTTTGGCATGGTGGAGTGATTTTTCCCTGAGACAAATTACGGATCTGAGGGTTTTGATACATGATAATTTCTGCCCCAACAAGTTAAGGGGGTTCTTGAATGTTTAAAGGTATGTTCCTTTGTAAATTAGGCCTAGTTAGCCTAATGAGAACAACGAAGAAGTTCATTTTTGATGCACATGTTCCAAGATATTCACTGTTGATTTTGAAGTATGTGCTGTAACTCAATAATAGCTATCTAGATCAGTCATTTGTTTTTGAAGTCATTTGAGAATATTTCCTCAAAACACCACTTGGAGCCAATCTTTTCACTTGAAAATTTATCATAAAACCCTTTAGCAGAAACTCTACCTTTGTTTCTTGAATTCCCCTGCATAAATAAATACACACACACCTAAAACATCTTAATACTAACTTATTGGACACTGATCTAAACTATCAAATTCGGTGGAGTAGTCATTATTGGTTTACAGACCAAGTTGAGAAAAATTAGTTCAAACTAATGATAAACTCAATGGATACCCTCCTAAATAGATTCAAATGAAAGATACTTCACTATTCCACCTTCAACAACAAGATTCAAGTCCTTAAACTACTGTATAGGCCATACAAGTTAATGAACAACTGGAAAAACCTATAAAATCACTAAAATAGGGACATTATTGATTGTAAATATTCAAGAATACAAAAGATCTTAGTTTTTCTTGACCTTATATGCTTATATCACTTCTCTAATCACCTAATGACCTCTTTGAGACTTTTAATACATTGCATATGACCTTTACATGACCTTTTCACATTGTTTACATTTCAAAATTCAAATTTTGCAAATTTTCCTATTGAAGGCATTTACGGAACAAGGTGCTACTACACCAAACATGAACTCCAAAATTACAGTATTTGAGTAAATCTCATTATGTAAGTAAATCTCATTACAATGCCTTAGGTACTTCATTCTAATAGATTTTTTACAATGTCACTCATATATTCAAGATTCTCTATAAATGTCTACATCATATGTGCTCATTATGAGGTTAACTTCAATTGAGTAACTTGAAATTCCCTCGCTAAGCATCACACGCGCTTTTATAATGGCCTTAAATCAAAATTGATATTTGTCAAGATCATCAAAATAAGGATGTTGCATTGATTTTTTGGTTGAGATTCTCTTTGATAGCTCATAGATCAGCATTTTTTACAATGAGAGATCAATCAATTTTTAGTAGTTAACTTACAAATATGCAAAGTAAAAGAGAAAAAGAAAGAGCATCGAAAATGGAAATAAAATAAAAATAGATGGAAGGCACCTACAGATAGGCATGCAGGCCTCACAACTTAGTCACTCTTTGTCATATATCTTCACTGGGAATTCCAACATACCTATTGTACACAACACCTCTCATGAATAGAGTAAGTAGAAATTTAAGATACTCTTATAATGTCTACATCATAGCTGCTCATGATAAGGTTAACTTCAAATGAATAACTTGAAATCCCCTCACCAAGCTTTGCACACACTTTTATAATGGCTTAAAATCATGATTGAGATTTGTCAAGATCATCAAAATAAGGATGTTGCATTTCTTTTTTGGCTAATATTCTCTTGGATGGCTCATATATTTGCATTTTTTGCAAGGGGACACCGATCACTGTTTAGTATGTTACTTATAGATAGGAAAAGTAAAAGAAGATTATAGCATTGGAATTAAACAAATTAATGTGCATACAAGTATAAATTAATAAGAACCAATGTTCATATACTTACAAATTAATCCAACGAACCATTTGGGTCTGCTCTACTCTTTATTGTGTCAAGTATTGCCTCATGGTCAGACTCGCGGACCCTCCAAAAGGTCTTGTTCAAAGGTCTACCCCAATATTTGGTCAAACGAACATTCGATGTCACAACAAGGTTCTATTAATGAATAATCTTACGATGTGTGTCAAAGTCTTGAAATAGCCAATGTTTAACAGTCGAATGTGGGTACCTTCTAAGCCATGTTCCAGTAACCACAAATGAGCCTGTAGGGTATTCGATGTTTTCTCGATCTATAACTGGGGCCTCCAATTTCTTTTTTTCCTCAACACAACTACACAAGTAATATTTTTTTCCCTCTTCATTGTCTTCATCTGCAATAACTGCATAAACATGCCCTGCATTGATATGTGTAGAAAATCTCTTGAAATTAGTCAACATTACGAATACAATAAAAAGTAAGATAACAATATGGAATTTCAACAACTAAGCAAGTAGATATATCACCTAGTTGAACTAGATCTGATACGTGGTCAAATTCAACTGATGATTCCATCTGTGTTATTTCCAATGTCGTTGGAGGGCGATACATGTGAAGTGGGAGGAATGAGAGAGGCTCGCAGTTGTGAAATCCTTGAAAACCCTTATTTTTGCTTGTGTTTTGGAGGGTTTCTTGGGACAGTAGGGTAATGACCTTATGTGGGCAAAGTAATTATGAAATTGGTGGTTTTGTATCATGAAAATTGACTATTCTCGATGTTTGAGTGGGAACCTCAGCTTTAAAAGGTACTTCCTTTGCAAATTTGGGGTAATTGAGAAGCCTTTTGCTAGGTAGGCTTATTGGAAGTCAAACATAGTCCAGAGAAGTCACCCCTGGTTCTAATGTATGTTTTGTTCCTAGAGCCGGGTTGATGTAGAGTGGTGGGAACCCAAGATACAAATTGACACAGCTTCTCTAAAATATGCCAACCAAGACATCAACCTTCAATTCACTCAACAGGACAACAAGGTTACCTATCAGCCATGACTCTTCATTATAGCTCCAAATTGAAACTCGATGTAGGAAAATAGTGTCAACACCTTCAATATTTCATGATCTTGACATTCAACCACCTACAAAAATAATATCAAACAAACTCTTCTAAAAGCCACTTTTGACCGAAAATTGCCTTGTAGGCTTCACAAACCGGTTTTAGGGTTTTTTATCACAAACCTCCCAAAACACCTAACAAAAAAATGGTTGGTCTAGATATCCATTTCAGTGGTATGATACATATAAAAAATCCACATATTAGTCTTTTAAGACACTTTCCTCAAAATGACAAATTTCACCGTTTTAGGGCCCAAATTAGCCAATTTTACAAAGGGCCCCCCTCAAGAACCCACCCCCAGGCCTCCATGACCAAAAAAATTCTTGTCTTAGGTTTCAAAAATAACAATTATAAAGGTTAGAGGACCCCAAGTACTCATTGCATCAACAAATTTCAAAACACTCACTAGAACCTAGGAAACAAGGGTTTTTAGGCCTCCTTACTAAAACTTTACCTTCCAGAACTTCCCAATTCAAAAAAACTATGTAGAAACCTCTATTTAGGTCTCCCCAAGCTTAAGTAATCATTATTTTCCCTTTTTCAATGCTGCACCCCTCTTTCTTAGGTCTGCACCATTGTTTTCTATGAGAAAATAGGGTATTTCCCCTTAAACCAACATCATTCATGAGGAAACTTTAAACTTGTTCTTCTCTAATCCTAATAACATCTTAAGTAAATCCTACATGGTCACTCCACTGAGTCATAGAGATCACAATAGGTGGGATGCCATCTAAGACATTAAATTTCCCTCAAACCCTTGACTATCCAAGAACCCGGTTTCTAGAAATTTATGAATTCCAAGCACAAAGTTCAATGAAAATATCTTCAAATGGAGCCAAATGAAATTAGGAACATTAATTTATGTAATAATATAAATTTCACACCATTACTAAGCCTATATAGCACGTACAGGGTCTGCAAACACACAAATGGCAGTGAGATCTTCAGAAAAATAATGTAAATGCAAGTTTTTATCTTATTCAAACTCCACCAACCTCTTGAATGAGGCCATACCAGGTTTTTAAATAAAATTTTAGGCCCTTCTCCAACTGATCCACATCCATAACCAACCTATTACCACATGTTAACTACCAAGACTTTCATTTGTCTTAAAAATTGCTAACATTGACAACTTTTGCTAAATAAGCAACATTATGCAACTTTTTTGTCCAAAGCACCTAAGACCACTCAAACACCTTTATTTCATCCCTAATACAAATTCTAAACTCTTTTATTTCACTTCCATTTACAATTTGAATAATTTTTCTTCAAATATTATATGGCAAAACTAACAATTTTCTAAAGAAAGAGTGCATACTTGCACATTTGATCACCAAACTCACAAAATCCCTAAATACATGAAATATTGGTATATTTAGACCTTATTTTCAATAAAATCTATGAAAAAGCATCTAAAAACTCTTGAACTCACCCAAATACCTTAAGACATATTGTCACCAAAGTAGATTTTGAAACATGGTTGTAGGTGCTCCTGCACCACGAGTTTGGAATACTGTTAGGGGAAGCATGCTCAAAGGATGAATTTTTGTGAGATATTTGGAATGTGTATTTTGTTTATTTCAATCAATAACATGTTGATTATAGTGTCTTGGATATCTGGATAAAACTTGATAGTTACCTTCCATGATTTGTTGTTATTTTTCCATGTAAGTTGCAGCATTGAGTTCTTGAATTAGTGAATCATTAATGAACTGAATGGTTTTGAGTTTCTAATCAGCTTTATGCTATGTTACAATCAATTTTATGATGGTTAATCTATATTTTATTCTAACAAAGAGTTTAAACCAAGTTCTAATTTTTTGTGGAAATATGAAATCAAGTGAAATTGAAGGATTTTGATGTAAAGATGATTGATTTTGTTGGTTGATCTTCTTCAATTTAAGTTAGGGTCAGAAGTACCCTTGATGATTTCTAGATCCTAGTAGGTGCTATGCATTAGGTTTAAAATGTTAATTGACAAGTGTATATAATTGTGTAATTTAAAATAAGCATTGACAACGTAAGGTTATAATGACAAACAAACAATGATCAACATGGAATATCCAAAACAACAAAAATGAAAGAAATCCATAATAGAATGAAAGAAAATGTGAAAAGATTTCACATACCTAAAAAACCAAACCTTCAAATGGAGGAGTTCAACCCAATTATGTAGCCTTAGCTTCTTCTTTCTTCAAACTCCACAATAATTTGACTTTTTCAAAAGCTTGTTCCCCTCCAAACTTCAATTGTATAACAGTTTTCAATGGAATTCAAACTTCGGTTGATATTATATGTCTTTCAACGTGGAAACTCTACTATTTCATGCAAAGGTGGTATAAAGATCATGGAAAAGGTGGTGGAATGTGAAACACATGCTTGCACACTTCGGAACATCATCAAAAAGCTACTTTTTGTCAGAGCACGTGCAAAACTAGGAGAATATGCAGACTGTGGGCCTTGACATCATGGGTATATTGAGTTTTTTTTCCATTTTTAGTGGAATACAAAATGCGCTCACATTATAACGTGAGTGTGTTATAACACAAGCACGTTATGTCTTGCTAAAATAGTAACATCTCTACTTCTTCAAAACATGCATGTTTTATATGAAATATGGTTTTCTTAATGTATTTCTTTTCTCCCTCTATGTCTATACCCTCTATCCTAATTCTATATCTCTCCCTTGTACCCTTATAGTAGAGGAGATAGAGGTGAGTGTGTGTGTGTGTGAGAGAGAGAGAGAGAGAGAGTTAGAGGGAGAGTGGGAGAGAAAGAGAGATTGGGAGAAAGAGGGAGTGGGAGAGAAAGAGGGAGAGAGAGGGAGAGAGGGAGAGGGAGAGGGGGAGAAAGAGATAGTGGTAGAGATGGATATAAATAGGGAGGGAGAGAGAGGAGAGTGGGATAAAGAGAGAGTGGAGAGTGGGAGAAGGAGAGAGTGGGAGAAAGATGGGAGAGTGGGAGGGAGAGAGGGAGAGAGGGAGGGAGAGGGAGTGGGAGAGAAAGAGGGAGAGAGGGAGGGAGAGGGAGAGGGAGAGGGGGAGAAAGAGATAGTGGGAGATATGGATATAGAGAGGGAGGGAGAGAGGGGGAGAGTGGGAGAAAGAGAGAGTGGGAGAGAGTGGGAGAGAGTGGGAGAGTGGGAGAAAGGGAGAGTGGGAGAAATATAGAGTGGGATGGAGAGAGGGGGAGAGAGGGAGAAAGAGAGAATGGGAGAGAAAGGGGGAGAGAGAGGGATAGAGGGACAGAGAGGGAGAGGGCGAGAAAGAGATAGTGGGAGAGATGGACATATAGAGGGAGGGAAAGATGAACTGAGAGAGAGATAGAGGGTAGAGAGCTAAGAGTTAAGGGTTTAAGGGTTAAGGGTTTAAACGGTTAAGAGATAGAGGGTAGATGGAGATAGTGGGAGAGATGGATACCCCTATACCACATTAATCACTCAACCCTCAACCCTCAACCCTTAAACCCTAATCCCTAAACCCCTATAGCCTCTTAATTCCTCCACCCTAGACCCTCAACCCTTAACCCTTAAACCCTAATTCCTCAACCCCTATAGCCTCTTGATCCCTCAAACCTCAACCCTCAACCCTTAAACCCTAATCCCTCAACTCCTATAGCCTCTTAATCGCTCAACCCTCAACCCTCAACCCTTAAACCCTAATCTTTCCACCACTATACCCTTTTAATCCCTCAACCCTCAACCCTCAATCCTTAAACCATAATCCCTCAACCCCTATACCCTCTTAATCCCTCAACCCTCGACCCTTAAATCCTAATCCCCCAACCCTTAAAACCTAATCCCTCAACCCCTATACACTCTTAATCCATAAACCCTCAACCCTCAACCCATAAACCCTAATCCATCAACCCCTATACCCTCATAATCCCTAAACCCTCAACCCTTAAACCCTAATCACTCAGCCACTATACTCTCTTAATCCCTCAACCCTCAACCCTCAACCCTTAAACCCTAATCCCTCAAACCCTATAACCTCTTAATCCCTCGACCCTCAACCCTCAACCCTTAAACCCTAATACCTCAACCCCCATAGCCTCTTAATCCCTCAACCCTCAACCCTTCAACCCTAATCCCTCAACCCCTATACCATCTTAATTCTATAACCCTCAACCCTCAACCCTCAACCCTTAAACCATAATCCCTCAACCCCTATAGCCTCTTAATCCCTCAACCCTCAACCCTTAAACCTTAATCCCTCAACACCTATACCCTCTTAATCCCTCGACCCTCAACCTTCAACCCTTAAACCCGAATCGCTCAACCCCTATACCCTCTTAATCCCTCAACCCTCAACCCTCAACCCTTAAATCCTAATCCCTCAACCCCTATACCCTCTTAATCCCTTAACCCTCAACCCTTAAACCTAATCCTTAACCCCTATACCCTCTTAATCCCTCAACCCTCAACCCTTAAACCCTAATTTTTCAATCTCTATACCCTCTTAATTCCTCAACCCTCAACCCTCAACCCTCAACCCTAAACCCTCAACCCTTGAACCCTAAACTCTTAAACCCTCTACCCTCTACCCTCTACCCTCTACCCTCTACCCTCTACCCAATACTCTCTACCCTAAACCCTAATCCCTCAACCCTTATGTCATTAAATCTAAGAAATCTCTCTACCCTAATCCCTAATCCCTAAACCCTCAACCCTTAATCTCTCAACCCCTATAACCTATACCCTATATATTGAACCCTCAACCCTAATCCCTCAACCCTATACCCTATACCCTCAACCCTCAACCCTCAACCTTAAACCCTCAATTCTCAACCCTCAAACCTTAAACCCTAAACCCTTAAACCCTCTAGCCTCTACCTTATACATTAAACCCTCAACCCTCAATTCTCAAATTTGAACCCTTAATCCCTCAACCCTCAATACTTAAACCCTAAACCCTCAACCCCTATACCCTCTACCCCTTACATTGGACCCTTAACCTAATCCTTCAACCATATACCCTCAAACCTATATCCTAAACCCTCTACCCTCAACTAAGTAAACCCTTAACCCTAAAATATTCAACCCTAAACCCTTAAACCTTCTACCCTATACCCTCAACTAAATACCCTCTACCATTGACCCTATTCCCTCAACCCTTAAACCTTAAACCCTAATACCCTATAAACCATCAACCCTATACCCTCAACCCCTATCACTTTCTCTCTATCTATACATCACACCTCTCCCTCCCTCCTACAATCTCTAATTGTCTCTATCTACCATCTCCCTCTTTCTACGTACCTCTTGTTCAATAAATCCCTACCACCCTCTCTCTCTATGTCCCTCCCACTCTATCCCACTCTCTCCAACTCCCTCTCTCCCTCTCTCTCATGTCTCTCCCCCACACCCCCTCTCTCTCTTAGGTCTCTTCTCCTGACAACCTACCTAGTTAACTCTCTCTTTGTCTCTCTCCCCTCTCTATCTATCCCTCCCAACCTACCTAGATAAGTCCCTCTCACTCCACCCCCCTCTTTCTCTACCTCTATCAGGTCACTCCCTCCCACACCATCTCCCTCTCTCACACTCCCTCTCACTACCTATCTCTCAAGTCTCTCCCTCTCACCCCCCTCACACTCTCAAGTCTCTCCCTTTGGAACCCTACCTACATAACTCTCTCTTTCTCTTTGTCTCTCTCTCTTCCCCCTCTTTCTCTCTCCCTCTCTCTCAATTCTCTCTCTCCCACCCCCATCTCTCTCGCTCCCTCTATCCCTCTCACTCCAAACCCTTCTCTCCCACTCCCTCTCTCTTAAAATATCACTTCCACCCCCTCTCCATCTCTCTAAACTCTCTCTCTTGAAATTCTCCCTCCCTCTAAAGACATATACAAATACATACATACATACATACATACAAGAATAATACATATGTACATACAATCCTACATCCATACAAGCATACATACATACATACATGTGTAGATACAATCTTACATACATACAAGCATACATACAATATGCATGCATTGATACATACATGCATACATACATACATACATACATACATGCATACATACATGACATACAAGAATACATGTACATACAAACATACAAATATATCAGCATACATTCAATATATTGGCATTTAACATAAAGGACATAACGTGAGCATGTTATAACATGCTCTTGTTATTTCCTAGTTGACATGTTTACTGCAGAAGAAAAAACCATGTCAAAATTGAGATATAATGTGAGCGCGTTATAGCATGCTCGTGTTATATCTTGCTTTGGGAATTCTTGAGCCTTAGGATTGGTATTTTCCTTGGAATACTAACCCAAAGGCTTTGAGGGCATTCCCAATGACCAAAGATGTGTTTTTAAAAATCTACCATATTTCACATAATCGAGTTCGTGCTCACCATCAAGATTCCACGTGGTTCAATATCAAAAAAATCAAACACATGGGTAATGTTGGGTTCTCTCTTAGCTATCCAACGATGTAATTTTTTTTGCTTTCTGAAAATGTTTAGCCTTTCATCCATAATTTATTTTATTTGTATGTCTCTTTTTTTCCAAAAAGCATTGTTTGGTATTTTTCTCATTATAAATTAACCGTTCATCAAATTTTCAAAGAAATTACATTTTTAGAAACTAGACTCCATTCTACAAATTAAAAAATAAAAATAAAGAAAAATTCAATTAGTTTCCAAAATTTGTAGGGGTAGCACTGCCAAAATTCTATTTTTCAGGAAGTGTCCACTTCGAAAATTAGTAAAAAATCAAATATTCATTAAAAAATTATCAAAAAAATCATGCATCAACTACATAATGTTAGCTAACTTCTGATCATTGCGATTTTAAAAATATTATTAAAAAAATTCATTGTACGAGGGTCGTACAAGAGTTGCTATGTTATGTTTTTCTGACAAAAACAACACCAATTTGTGTACATCCCTCTTTTGAACCCCTTAATCTCAACCATTTTAAAAATAAATTAGTAGTTTAGAAAGTAGACTCAAAGCACTTCGATACTTGTTTTTATTCCATCTCAAAATTTTGAGTGTAACTATCCTCAATTTTAAGTCCAAGGTTATTATTTCCTAATTTCAAGAAAAAAGTTGTCAACTTAAGTCTCCTTTTTGGGAACCATCTTGGTGCACTTACCCATACACCTCCTTGCATGATCTATCAAAAATAATGTAGAATACTACTTTTGATGCATTGAAATCAACTAAAGAAAAGATGAGTACAAGTGGATCCAAATAGGGAAACATCGTGAGAAACATTGTAATTATTGTTTTTAATCTAACATTCTTTGTTTCCTGTGCTAGTATAGGACAAGTCATGCTTTTGTTTTGATTTGAATATTATGAATCATGTGTTGTGAAACGGGCTCCCACAAGGGTTGCGACCCAGGATGTTGTTCCTTAACATTTCATAAGAGGAGTCTTAGAAAAGAAACAATTAAGTGTTGCTCAAGGAAATATACATCTAAAGGAGTGAATTCGAATATCATAAGAGCTCAAACAAGTGACCATCTAGGACAATCAAGTCTAACTGTGCAATGAGTTGAAAATCGCAGGTGATTAGTTGCTCAAGTACAGTGTCATGAGATGTGATATTGAACAGGCATACATAATGCCTTATTTGCAAGTCATTAATTTCAATTTAAGTAGTTTGAGTAGTTGCAGAACAATTTCATCATGATGTTGTTTCTCAAAATCTTCTATGCATAAAATAGAATTAGTTTCAATATTTGTTGTTTATAGAACAAAAATTGTAAGGAAACTCAGGTGCGGAAACAGCTTCCTACACTAATCTCTTAAGGAAAGTATGGTGCAAATTCGTTTTAAACCCTTACAATTTCAGATTCATTAATCTACTTAACAAAGATATTGTAGCAATATACCATACATACAGAAAATGACGAATGACACAATGATTTACCCTAGGGAAAACCTTTCGGTAAAAAACCCCAGCACTCCAAAACCTGCACAATGTATTATCTTCAACTCAATGGTTACAACACACTTGCAATGCAAGTTCTTTCAGGAGATTTCCAACACTTGAAGACAAAATGCGGCAGCATCAAAACATTCCAACAATACACTCACTTCACAAATCTTCGCAACCCTAAAAATGCTTATATCATGCGCTTCCCTTTTTAAGAGTGTACAGTACTCAACTTTATCAGTTGCCACATGTCTTCACCTGTCATTGAATCTTCCATACATAGCTCTTACGTGCCATAGGAATCCGTCATAACCGTTTCAGCCATGATCTCCTTACACACAATTCAAGATGCCAACACATTAAGTGGAGTGACACATCAACATGCAAACTAGACATGTACACTCACACTTAATTACATTATTTGCAAGAAATACATTTTACAAAAAAAATAATAAGAATAGGAATTATCCAAGGTTGAGACACCTTATTCCTAACAAAAATGCATGAAGAGTGCCAAAGTAAGGTTGTTTCCTTCAAGAACAGAGTTAAAAATGGCTACCAGATGAGCTACAAAAAAACAAGAATGAATAGAAATTCCCAAGTATTTCAGCTTGTTTTGGAAATGCTTAGTTCTAGGTTTTAAAGGCCTCATCCTAAAAGTGAATTTTTTCTTCATGAAAGAGCAAGTTACAGTAGGGTTTCTATTCAAAGTTACAAATTTGTCATGTCTTTGTGATTTATTTCATGATTTGAGCTCGAATGGAGTTATTATTTCTACCCAAAGATAATGCAAATGCAAGAGTTTCCTATAACAAATAATGATACCCATTTAGGGTATTAAACTCTAAATACATATACAAAAGGGAAAACACCATGGCTCGAGCTCATGCCATCTTTTGGAGCTCTACAAATGAAGTTAGTGTTTCAGGCCATGATGGGTTTATAAATCCAGAAATTGAAATTTATATATTGCTTATGCTTTTCAGAGAGGCATGAAAAAAAAAAATGCATCAAAACCCTAATACATACCCTCATAGCCCGCAACCTAAGAGGGAGTGTTTCTTCTATTTGAAGAATAAACCCACTTGGGATTTCGAGTTCAAAATGCAAATTCTAGGAAAGGATAGAGTTTTGAGCTTAAGAGCTCTTTAAAAATGGTTAAATCAAGGATTTTGTTCGCAACCATAATCAATTTTGAAAACCCACAAAATGAAATATTGTATCAAGGAAATGCTTTCATTTAAAAAATTATTTACATTTACATCATGGGTCGAGCCCAAGAGAGCATTTTTGTAGATAAGAGAAGAATACACGAGCATGGTCATGACTAGAACAATGGTCGAACCCAGAAACTTACAAAATTTCATATTTTTGTAAAGAAAAAGCTTGAATAGCTTTTATTTAAGAGGGAAATGTTTTTAGAAGCATGAATCAGAGCCCACCTTTTAGTAATCTATGAAGGATTTCATCATAAGCTATGGATTCAAGCTTCCAAATGATTGTGAAAGGTTCCTCATGGCATCCACATCAAATGATAAAAGAGAATGGCAACAAAAAGAAACACAAATGCATTAAAATACAGTCAAAACTCACCGCCTGAAGGCTATTTTTCTTCATCGAAGGAGGTAACAGAGGCATCAAAATGAACATAGAGTGACTTACTAGTGCTCTCCAGTGGAAAATAAACTAAAGATCTTGAAGTTGAGCTTTAATGGATGCATCAAAGCTCCAAACCCTAACTCCCATGGCGGCGACTTGTAGAGCCTTGTTTCCCAGTCGGCCAAGAAAAAACTGAAGTGTGAAATCATAGGGTTCCTTTGTTTTGTTCTTAGGGTTTCTTCCCTAACCGTAAGTCGACTTAGGGATTTTCATAAATGTTTTAAAATATCATTCCCTAGGTCTAATACCATGGTGGCCAAAATATTCATGTTGCCTAGGTCGACCCTTTTAGGGTTTAGATTTAATATCATTTGCCTAGGTATTTTTAGGTTAGGAATTTAATTTGTATTTAAAGCCTAAAATTCCTTGGGGTATTTTATTCATAATTAAAGCCTATGCCTTAGTAAAATCAAACATTTGTATGTTTGGATATTATTATTTTTATTGATTATATAGAAATCAATTAGGAGTTTTGAATAGATATTCATCCACTATTTTTATGATTTTTTTGAAGAAAAAACATTTGTAATAGAGAGCATCAATATGATTATTTTTGAAAAGATTTCCTAGAAAGCTTGAGTTGCAAAAATCATAAAATTAAGATGAAGAGAGGCCTATTTTATATTTTAAAACTGCTAGTCTTGTAAAGTAGAGATAAAAGCAATTTCTTTATAAATTGCTTTGATTTATTGCTACTTTCAGCAGGTTTTAGAAAAGAAGAGGAAAGGAAGCCAGTATCTTTAGTTTTGATTTTTCTAGGTGAATTGGAGAAAAGAGAGAAAAATGAAGTTTCCATTTTCAGTTGCTAGCCAAGTTGCTCCTGATTTAGAGGCTTTTCTAGATGGATCCTTTGAAGGTGGTCAATTTATATCTTTTTGGAGATTTTTGGAGCTGCTTGGTGTCATCTCTTGGAACCTTTTTCTTGAGCTCAAAAATGCATAATGGATTGCTTTTCTAGAGAAGTAGTGAGCCTATTTTTCTATATTTGTATTGTTGAGGTCACATAATGTCTATAAGTTTGAGAAATTCTAATTTCTCAGGGGTTCAGATATCAGTTTCTTGCTCTCACACATATTATGAGAGCTTGTAAACTCCTTTTGTACTCATATTTTGAAATTTTTCACTCCATCTAGTAAAAATAGCAGAATATCCTTCCTTATTTCTTGTTTTATGCTTTACAATGATGGTTAGATGTGTTTTGTGATTCAATCTGTGGATCCTTTTCGTGTCTCATTATTATAGAGTGTTTTGTAGGAGTTGTATTTGAGTCAGGTTGTGTCTTGTGTTCATTTTGAACCTTTGCACAAATCATTGCCGAGTCAAATATATTATGAGTTTGTGAGAGTTAATTTTTGAAGAGGTGTTGTGAGTGAGTTAATTATCAAAATCTCTCTAATGTTGGTTAATCATCATAGGTTATAGGATTTTGATTAAAGTTTCCTTCTCTAAGTCTTTCCTCTGCAAGCCATTAGAGTAGGTGATTCATCAATGAGGAAGTCATCCTTCTTCGGAGATTCGTTCTCACAATGAATTACCCACAACTCGAGAATGTTTCCAAGTTTGAATAGATTGTTGAATCTTCATGTTTAGTTGGGTGAAAATATAATTGACAATAGTTTTTGGCATGCTCAGTGGGACCCTACAGTCTTACCAAGTCTTTAGGGTTGTTTTGAAGTTATAAGTTGTCTAGTATATGCGGTAGAAATATTTTCTACCTTTTGAGGTTTTTCTTTAAAATATACTTGGCGACTCCCCTTTTTCTAGTTAATTTGCATATTCAACATAGTTAGCTTATGAGAAGAATCCATACTAGATCTAGTCCAATTCCTTTCAACTATTTGCAGATCTCTCCACCAAGAAGGAGAGGCAGGACACCCAAGAGAACTGGTGAGAGTGAAATCCACACCTCTAGAGCCCAGTCCCATTATTTTTGTGAAGATAATCCCACCTCTAGTATCACAAGCACCAGCCATGGTGAGGCAATTTTCCTTTGCACCATTGAATGGGGGCAGCCCATTGTTGTTAGTGAGACATGATGATATTTAGGTTGTTGCTATGAACGGACTTCCCTACTTCACTAGTGAAGACCATCCAAATCCCATCAAGCACATTCAAGATGTAGCTACCTTATCTTCAATGTACAACATAATAGAAGTTAATGTGGCCTTGAATTTTTTGGTTGCTTCACTAAAGGGGAAAGGCCTTCAATCATTTAGAGGACTCCCATCCAACACCCTTGCGACTTGGGACCAACTCAAAGATGGCTGACATTGATAGTTCATAGACAAGTCAGACCCCCTGTCACTACTTCAGCAATTGAGAAAAATCAAGTGTACTCCCCATGAGAATAAGGTTGAGTTTAACTTTAGGTTTCAAAGAACCTTGGATAGGATACCTCTGATTGTCAAACCCACACCTGAGCATGCCTTTTTATTTTTTCTGAAAGCTTTAAATGCTGAAATATCAATTATGATATAGTCTATGGGGGGTTTCACTTTGCCTAATCCTTATGGAATTGCAGTAAGAGGTGAGAATTTCCTTATCCAAGATAGGAAGATATACCCTAGACCACCTACACCCATTTTTCCTGAGATTCAATCACCCGTTCCAATGAATTTACCTCCTATTGTTGTTGTTTTGACAATCCTAGCGATAGGTTATCAGGTTGTTGCTTAGGAAAATGTCATTCCTTATCAGACTAAATAGATCCAAGAGATAAAAAACATGTTGTATAATTTTGCTAAGAATTTCAGCAACAATTTTGTAAGTTTGAAGAAGCAAATCAGCCATGAAAATAGGCCTTATCAAGCACCTTACTAGTAGAACCAAAAGATTAGGCCACCATTACAAAATGATTTTCAAGGATAGAAGAGGGGTTTTAACCCCAATCCTTTCTAGCCTTATAAGCCTAATGCAACTAGCCCTTCAATAGAGCTCGTGCCATAGAATAATCTAGCCCAAGAGAATGATTGGTGCTAATTGTGCAATCAACCACACAATCAGGTTGTGTACTTGAAAGAAATCAAGAATCAAGCTCTAATAGTGTAGAACCATTATGCTAGCCCAAAAGGTTTGCAAAGTGGAAGTGTGGAGCAATAGGATAATTTAGAAGTTGCTTTGATGAATTGGCAGAGTCTTGAATACTATGAGATCAATTATCTTCATGGGCAAAACCCAAAAAGTACGTATGTGGCAGAAAACACAAGAGCAAAAAGAAGAGTAGTTGAAGCAAAGCAACAAGCTATTACTTCACAATAGCAAGCTGCAAGAGACCAAGCTCATGCCACTTCTTCACAAACCATCCCAGTAACCGAGAATTTGCATATTCTATAGAGAGAATAGTAGTCTGCAAACCCATCACAACAAGTTCAACCGAGGAATTTCCATATTCTGCAAAGAGAACAATAGTCTACAAACCCATCAAAGCAAGTTCAACCAAGGAATTTGCATATTCTACAGAGAGAACACCAAAAAGTAAGTGATGTTGTTGCACCTTCAGGACAACATAAGGTAAATCTTGTGTCTTTCAATATAGTTGAACACTTAAATAAAGCTATAGTTAGCTTATCTATGATGGGCACACTACATATTCTAGGCTAGAAGGATTTATTGCAGAATTATTTATATAAACTTTCATCTCTAGATGTTGTTAATGCAGAAAATAGCAAAGTTGTACTTGCTAACAACTCAGAAGTCAAGGGCGAACAACAAGGTCAAGAGGTAAAAAACCCACCATTTTATTTGTGTCTTATTGTAGGAGATAAACTTTTCCATAACTGCATGATAGAATCGGGAGCCAGTAGATCAGTGATGCTTAAAATTGTAGTATACAGTTTAGGACTAGTTTATGAACCTATGACAAAGGGGGTAGTGCAATTGGATGGTTTTTTTGTTCAAATAGTAGGAATCATCAAGAATTTTTCCCTCACATTACATGCTTTCCCTAATTTTTTTGTGCACCAAGATATCCATGTAATTGAGTTACCTCCCCACTTTGCACTTTTCCTATCTAGAGACTTTACTACCAAGCTAGGGGGTTTTTTGTCTGCTGATTGGTCCCGCTTACTTTTCAAAACTCACTATGGTACCAGAGTGACCATCAGGTCCAAACCTTTAGCCAAGGATCATATCGAACCAATATATGTCACAAATCCTTTAAATTCCAACCTATGTTTCACTAGCGGGTAGGAGGATCAAGCTATGACATTAGACCACAACACCCCTATAGAAAACATAAGTCTAGATAAGCAAGAATCCGAAGAGAACAAGCTTGATCCTTCTCAACACATAGATGAAATAGGATTACGGGTTTACATGATCTATGAACCTGATTGTATTACCCCAAACATGATCAAAGAAGAGGGGAAATATTAGAAATAGGAAGGCAAACTTTGGAAGTTTTTTTTCGATGGTGCAAAGACAAAAATGGGAGTTGGTGGTGGTACAATGTTAATTTCACCAGATAGAGATAAGTATTATTCTACTCTAAGATGTCCATTTAGTTGTACTAACAATACAACTGAATATGAAGCTCTCATCCATGGTCTGGAATGGGCCAGGAAAAGAGGTATTAAGTGCATTCATATTTATGGTGATTCAGAGTTAATTGTAAATCAAATTAGGAGTTTGAATGTCACTAAAATTGATTTACTTAAAAGGTATAAGCATTGAGTTTGGGATCTGATCTAATATTTTGATATTGTAAATCTACTTTATGTTCTTAGAAGCCAAAATAAATAGGCATATAAACTTGTTGCCTTGGGGTCACAATTTGATGTACCAAATGAGATACATAATGTAGAGGTACAAAAATATGTTAAAATTGTTGTTAGACAATTTTTACCTAAAAATAATGTGAGTTGGCAGGTTTTTGAAAGTAATGAACAGATTGTGAGCTTCTTTGATAGCAGAAGCTAAATTTGCAGATGAAAACCAACAGAGGTGGCAACAACAATATGGAAGTCAGATTGTACAACAAAAATAAAATAATCTGCTAAAGGGCCTGGTGACATTAGAGACAATTTTCAACTCTAACGATCAAGTAAGGAAAGACAAGTGCGGTACGACTATCAAATAGGAGTATTATGAAGCCATTGAAATATTCAAAGGTAAAATTCTCAAGTTGGGCATGGTATGTTCTAGGGAAGAGCATCAAGCTTTTGTGTTGTTATGTCAAGAATTTAATGATATCTTTGCTTGGGAATATAAAGATCTAAGAGGTTTTCATCCCAAACTAGCTTAGCACACTATAGAGTTAGAACCCGATGCAAAACCTATGAGATAGAAGCAAAGAACCTTGAATCCTAAGCTTGAGCATTTAATGAAAGCTGAATTGAATAAGCTGATAGAGAGCAACACAATCTTCCCTATTAAATACACTTCTTGGGTATCCAATTTAGTCCCAATTAGGAATAAAAATGAGGAGATTAGGTTAGGTGTTGACTTTAGAGACTTGAACAAGGCTTCCCTTAAGGATCACTACCTGCTTCTTTCGATGGAGAAAATTTTGCAAGTTATGTCAAGATATGATAGATTTCCTTTGCTTGATGGATGTTATGGCTATAATCATATTTTAGTTAGGGAGGAGGATCAATATAAAACAACATTCACCACTAAATGGAGCACCATAGCTTACAGGAAGATGCCTTTTGGCCTATCTAATGTAGGGGAAACATTCTAGAGGGAAATATATTTGGCTTTTCATGGACTCATGAATAAAATGGTTCTTGTGTATTTAGATGACATTACAGTATTCTCTAAAAATGCTAATGAACACCTTTAACATTTGAGATAGGTCTTTCAAAGATGCAGGGAGTTCAGAGTCTCTCTCAATCCAAAGAAGTGCACATTCTTCGTCCACAAAGGTAAGCTTCTAGGACATATTTTCTCTAAACATGGGATTTCTATTGACCTAGAGCCAGTTTCAACCATACTAGAGTTACCTCTACCAGCACATAAAAAGGGTCTATAGAGTTTCCTTGGCATAATCAATTTTGTGAGGAGGTTTATACTAAGTATTGCTACTTTATTGCAACCTCTCACGATAATGTTGAAAAAGAATGTACCTTTCAATTGGACCAAGGAGGGTAAGAGGAGCTTCGAGCAAATAAAGGAAGCTATTCTAGGTGCCCCAACCCCCATTAATCCAAATTACAACAAGTATTTTATCTTGTATGCTTTTGGAGGTATTGATACAATTTCGGTCATGTTATGCCATCAAAATAATGAAGGCTTTCAGCAACCCATAGCTTTCTTTAGTCAAGTGTTGCATGAATATGAAGTAAAATATTATTTTGTTGAGAAACATGTATTTGTAGCAGTTAGGAGCCTTAAAAAATTTAGACACATGTTCTCCAATAATAAAATTCATTTTTTGGTTGCTCACCCTACTGTGAAATATTTCTTGTTAAATAAGGATATGAATGATAAGAGAGTTGGATGGATAACTAGAATAATGGTTTTTGATGTGGATATTAAGGTTACTAAAATGGTTAGAGGTAAAGGGTTGTGTGAGCAACTCATTGAAGGCATAGAAAATAGCCTCAAAGATAGTGAAAATATCGCTACAGTATTGAGCAATGAAGAGCAAGTTGTTGGATCAACTCCAGACACGAGTTGGGTTGAACAAATGATTCACTATTTGTAGATCAGAGAATACCCTAAAGGCCTGGATAGAGAAAAGAGGAGATATTCAGATTGCAGGCCATTCCCTATGCCATTATTGATGACATGTTATTCAGGAGATATTTCCAGGGTGTGCTATTGAGATGCATCCATCCTAGCCAAATGGATAAGTTGTTGAGGGAATTCCATGACGAGCCTTCAAGAGGCCACTTTGCTGCAAGAAGGAAAACCTTGAAAATAATGAGAGCTAGTTATTACTAGCCAAAAAATTTCAAGGACACCTTTGTGTGGGTGAAGAAATGCAAAAAATGTGCATTATTTGCAGGGAAGCAAAGACTTACAAATCTACCCTTAAACCCTATTCAAGTAAAGCAACCATTTTCTAAATGGAGCCTTGACTTTATTGGGTCGATTAATCCACCCTCAAGTGCTGGTCACAAGTAGATTTTAACCACCATAGACTATTTTACTAAGTGGACCAAAGTTGTTCCTCTAAAAGAAGAAAATGAAGCTTCTATTCTAAATTTTTTTCAGGACTTAGTGTCTAGATTCCATTGTCTCTGATAACGATTTGGCTTTTATTGGTCTAAAGGTTTTTGATTGGTCTGTAAGAAATAATATATTTTTGAGTACTTCATCTAACTATTACTCATAGGGTAATAGACAGGTGGAATCTACCAATAAGAACTTGATCAGGATCATCAAGAAAGCTATCAAGGACAATCAAAGAACATGGAACACAAATTTGAAATCATCCCTTTGGGTAGATAGAATAACCCCCAAAAGGGCTACTATTAAGGAAGCCAGGTTGCCAGACTCCATTGAGTTACCTACTTTGAATTTAATCAAAGAGCTTAAGATCTTAGAGGATTAGCCCATGGAAGTTAGACTAACACAACTAATGGAATTGGAAGAAGCCAGAAAGGGAACATGGAAGAAGCTTTAAATTCATTAGGCTCAGATGAAGAGCTCCTTTGATAGAAGAGAAACGTTAAGAGAATTCATTGTTGGAGACTTCATGCTCAAATGGGATGAACACAAGAGCAAGCCCGAGATGCATTGTAAATTTAATGCCATGTGGGATGGGTTGTATGTGATTATAGAATGAAAAGAGCATAATTCATTCCAGCTATCTAATTTAAGCGAAGAAGTGCTTCTGATCCATGTCAATCAGATCCATTAAAAAAATTGCTTTTGAGTTTGAGGTTCTACCCTATAATATAATAGAGTAGTTGGTGTTAATAAATGCTTGGAGCACTTTCCTTTCAATAGTTTCATTTTTCATAAGTGTTGCAGCACATGGTTTTATGGCCATCAAGGCCTAGTTGTTCTGCTTTTGGTTGTTTTGTTTTGTTCTTTGCTGCTATTTCAAGGAGTGTTGTTTCAGTTTTTTAGAATTTTTGAGTTATGGAGGGGCAAAATTGATGGTATGCCCAATGGATCTACTTAAGGAAACTAGACTAATGCTCAATAGGAAAGAATCTAGCAGAGGTCACCAAGAGTGTTATCAAGTTTTCACCACATCTCAAATTGACAAAGTTGATTGATTAAGTTTCATCTTAAAGTGAAGAGTTTCATTCTATTTCTACAAGTGATTTAACCATTGCATACATTTAAATATTTATTTTTTTAAATGCAATGTGTTTTGGTTTGTTGATTATCATTTACAACATTAACTATTGTCTTAAATAAAATAGAAATTCTTTCATTTGGATATTCATTCACAATGTTTTATACATTATTAATAGAAAGAAAAATACACAATTGAACAAGTATTTCACAAATGTTGTTTTGTATTCATTTGAAAAAAGAGGAACCAAGAATCCCACACAAGCTGTGGGAATAGCTGAAACAATGATTCAAAAGGAGTATGCTACACTACAAAAGATAGAAGGAAGAGAGAACATGTAAAAAGGAGCATAATTGCCATTGCTTGATGGTGGTTTCGAGTTTCCTTCAGAGTGGTGCACCCTTCCTTGATTCTATGCTTCAAGTGAACATGAAAGTGATTTCAAAATTTTGTTAGAGCTCGGACTATACACCTCCCTACATGATCGATTGACAATAATGTAGAATACTTCTTTTAATGCATCAAAATCAGTTCAAGAAAAGATGAGTACAAGTGGAGCCAAAGGAGGAAACATCATGAGAAACATTGTAATTATTGTTTTTAATCTAATGTTGTTTGTTTCCTGTGGAAGTATAGGAAAAATCATGCTAATATTTTTCTTTGAATATAATGAAGCATGTGGTGTGAAATGGGCTCCCACAAGGGTTGAGACCTGACATATTGTTCTTCAACATTTCATAACAAGTGTCTCAAAAAATAAACAATTAAGTGTTGCTCAAGGAAATACACATTTGAAGGAGTGACTTCAAATATCATAAGAGCTCAAATAAGTGACCATCTAGGATAATCAAGTCTAATTGTGCAATGAATTAAAAATCACAAGTGATCAGTTGCTCAAGTGCGGTGTCATGAAATGTGATAGTGAACAGACATACATAATGCCTTATTTGCAAGTCATTAATTACAATTGAAGTAGTTTGAGTAGTTCCAGAACAATTTCATCATGATGTTATTTCTAAGAATCTTCTATGCATAAAATAGAATTAATTTCAATAGTTGTTGTTTAGAGAACAAAAATGAATGAGGAGTTCCAAAGTAGGGTTGTTTCCTTCAAGAACAGAGTTAAAAATGGCTACCAAATGAGCTACAACAAAAAAGAATGAATAGATATTCCCAAGTATATTAGCTTGTTTTGGAAATGCTTTGTTCTAGGTTTTGATGACCATAGCCTAAAAGTGCATTTTTTCTTCATGAAAGAGAAAGTTACAGTAGGTTTTCTATTCAGAGTTACAAATCTTCTATGTCTTTTTTATTTATTTCATGATTTGAGATCGAATGGATTTATTATTTCTACACAGAGATAATGCAAATGAAAGAGTTTCCTATAACAAATAATGATACCCATTTAGAGTATTAAACTCTAAATACAGATATAGAAGGGAAAACACCATGGCTCGAGATCATGCCATCTTTTGGAGCTCTAAAAATGAAGTTAGTGTTTTCGGCCATGATGGGTTTATAAACCCATAAAATGAAATTTATATGTTGCTTATGCTTTTCAGAGAGGCATGAAAAATAAAAATGCATCGAAACCCTAATACATACCCACATAGCTTGTGGCCTGAGAGGGAGTGTTTCTTCTATTTCAAGCAAACCCACTTGGGATTTTGAGTTCAAAATAAAAATTCTAGGAAAGGATAGAGTTTTGAGCTTAAGATCTCTTTGAAAATGGTGAAAACAAGGTTACTAGCCACAACCATAATCAATTTTGAAAGCCCACAAAATGAAATATTATATCAAGGAAATGATTTCATTTAAAAAATTGTTTACATTTACATCATGGGTTGAGCGCAAGAGAGCATTTTACAAACAAGAGAAGAATACAAAAGAATGGTTGTGGCTAGAACAATGGACGTACCCAGAAACTTACAGAATTTCATATTTTTGTAAAGAAAAAGCTTGAATAGATTTTATTTAAGAGGGAAATTATTTTAGAAGCATGAATCAAAGCCCACCTTTCAATAATTTGTGAAGGAGTTCATCACAAGATGTGGCTTCAAGCTTCCAAATGCTTGTGCAAGGTTCCTCATGGTATCCACATCAAATGATAAAATAGAATGGTGACACAAAGAAACAAAAATCCATTAAAATACAGTCAAACCCGCCACCTGAAGGCCATTTTCCTCCATTCAATGAGGTAACAGAGGCATCAAAATGAACATAGAGAAACCTACTAGTTCTCTCAAGTGGAGAATCGATTGAAGATGTTGAAGTCGAGCTCGAATGGAGGTGTCAAAGCTCCAAACCCTAAATCCCATGGTGGTGGCTTGTAGAGCCTTGTTTCCCAAACAACCAAGCAAAAAATGAAGTGCAAAATCATAGGGTTCCTTTGTTTTGTTCTTAGGGTTTCTTCCCTAACCCTATGTCGACTTAGGGATTTTCACAAATGTTTTAAAATATCATTCCCTAAGTCTAATACCATGGTGGTCGAAATCTTCTTGTTGCCTAGGCTAACACTTTTAGGGTTTAGATTTAATATCATTTTCCTAGGTCTTTTTAGGTTAGGCATTTAATTTGTAATAAAAAGCTTAAAATGCCTTAGGGTATTTTATTCATAATTAATGCCTATGTGTTAGTATAATCAAACATTTGTATTTTTAGATATTATTATTATTTTTGATTTTATAGAAATCAATTAGGAGCCTTAAATATATATTCATCCAATATTTTTATGATTTTTTTGAAGAAAAATCATTTGTAATAGAGAGCATCAATATGATTATTTTTGCAAAGATTTCCTAGAAATCTTGAGTTGCAAAAATCATAAGATTAAGATGAAGATAGGCCTGTTTTATATTTTAAAATTGTCAGTATTGTAAAGTAGAGATAAAAGCAATATCTTTATAAATTGCTTTGATTTCTTGCTATTTTAAGCAATTTTTAGAAAAGCAGAGTAAAGGTGGCCAATATCTTTAATTTTGACTTCTCTCGGAAAATCAGAGAAAAGAGAGTAAAATAAGGTTTCAATTTTCAATTAACAACCAAGTTGTTCCTGATTTAAAGGCTTTTCGAGATGGATCCTTTGGAGGTGGTCAATTTCTATCTTTTTGGAGATTTTTGGAGCTTCTTGGTGTCATCTCTTGGAGTCCTTTTCCTGAGCTCAAAAATGCATAATGGATTTCTTTTCTAGAGAAGCAGTGGGCCAATTTTTTCTATCTTTGTATTTTTGAGGTCACATAATGTCTATAAGTTTGATAAATTATAATTTCTTAGGGGTTCAGATATCAGTTTCTTGCTCTCACACATATTCTAAGAGCTTGTAAACTCATTTTGTACCCATATTATGAGATTTCTCACTCCTTCATCTAATAAAAACAATAGAATATCCTTCCTTATTTCTTATTTTATGCTTTACAATGATGATCAGGTGTGTTTTATGATTCAATATGTGGATCCTTTTCGTGTCTCATTGTTATAAAGTATTTTGCTGGAGCTATATTTGAGTCAGGTTGTGCCTTGTGTTCATTTTGAACCTTTGCACAAATCACTGTTGAGTCAAATGCATTGTGAGTTTGTGAGAGTTAAGTGTTTAAGAGGTGTTGTGAGTGAGTTAATTATCAAAATCTCTCTAATGTTGGTTAATCATTATAGGTTATAGGATTTTGATTAAATTTTTTTTCTCTAACTCTTTCCTCTGCAAGCCATTAGAGTAGGTGAATCATCAACGAGGAAGTTGGCCTTCTCTAGAGATTCATTCTCACAATGAGTTACCCACAACTTGAGAACGTTTCCATGTTTCAATAGATTGTTGAACCTTCATGTTCAGCTAGATGCAAATCTAATTTACAATAATTTTTGGCACGCCCAATGGGAACCTAGAGTCTTGTCTTTAGGGCTGTTTTGAAGTTATAATTTGTTGTGTGGTATATGCAAAAAAAAAAAAATCTACCTTTTGAGGTTTTTGTTAAAAATTTACTTGGTGACTCCCCTTTTTTTGGTTGATTTGCAAATTCAATTCAGGAAGCTTATGAGAAGAATCCAGACTAGATCCAACCCATTTCCTTTCAACTATTTTCATCTCTCCCCACCAAGAAGGAGAGGAATAACACCCAAGAGAGTCAGTGATCCAACAAGGATAGAAAAATCCACACCTCCAGAGCTCAGTGCCATTACTTTTGTGAAGAGAAACCAAACTCCAGTATCACAAGCACCACCCATGGTGAGGAAATTTTCCATTGTGCCATTCAACGGGGGCAACCCATTGTTGTTCATGAGACACAATGATATTACACTTTATGCTCTGAAAGGACTGCCCTACTTCACTAGTGAAGACCAGACAACTCCCATCAAACACATTCAGGATGTAGGCACCTTATGTTCGGTGCACAACATAACAAAAGAGAATGTGGGCTTAAGGTTTTTGGTTGCTTCACTAAAGGGGAAATCCCTTCAATGGTTCAAAGGACTCCCAACCAACACCATTGTGACTTGGGACCAGCTCAATGACAACTTACACCAGAAGTTCATAGACAAGTCAAACCACTTGTCACTGCTTCAGCGATTGAGCATAATCAAGTGTGCTCCCCATGAGCATATGGATGATTTTAACTTTAGGTTTCAAAGAACCTAGGATAGGATACCTCTAGTCATCAAATCCACACCTGAACATGCCTTTTTTTTTCTTGAAAGCATTAAACACTTAAATATCAGTTATTATACAGTCTATGGGGGTTTCACTTTGCATAATGCTTATGAAATTGTAATAAGAGTTGAGAATTTCCTTATCCAAGCTGAGAAGATAGCCCCTAGACCACCTAGACCCATTTTTCCTGAGATTCAGTCACCTGTTCCAATGAATTTACCTATTATTGTTGTTCTACTAGTCCCAGCGATAGGTTATTAGGTTGCTACTAAGGAAAATGTCATTCCTGATCAAACTAAAGAGATCCAAGAGATAAAAAACATGCTACAAAATTTTGGTAAGACTTTCAAGAATGATTTTGTAAGTCTTAAGAAGCAAGTCGACCATGAACACAGGCCTTATCAAGCACCTTACCAACAAGACTAGTAGATTAGGCCACCATTCTAAAATTATTTTCAAGGACAGAAAAGGGGTTTTAATCCTAGGCCTTTTCGGCCTTATGAGCCTAATGCAACTGGTCCTTCAAGAGAGCTCATGCCACAATAATCTGGCCCAAGAGCATGATTAGTGCTACTCGTGTAATCAACCACACAATCAGGTTGTGTGCTTGAAAGGAATGGAGAATCAAGCTCTAATAGTGTAGAACCATTATGTTGGCCTAGAAGGTTAGCAAAGCGGAAGTATGGAGCAATAGGATGATTTAGAAGTTGCTTTGATGAATTGGCAGAGTGCTGAATACTATGGGATCAATTATCCCCAAGGGAAGAACCAAAAAAGTACGTCTATGGCAGAAAACACAAGAGAAAAAAGAAGAGTGGTTGAAGCAGAGTAGCAAGTTGTTACTTCACAACAACAAGCTGCAAGAAACCAAGCTCATGCCACTTCTTCACAAACTATCTCAGTAACCAAGAATTTGCATATTCTATAGAGAGAATAGTAGTCTGCAAACCCATCACAATAAGTTCAACCAAGGAATTTGCATATTCTATAGAGAGAAAATCAGTCTACAAACCCATCACAACAAGTTCAACCAAGGAATTTGCATATTCTATAGAGAGAACATCAGTCTGCAAACCCATCACAACAAGTTCAACCAAGGAATTTGCATATTCTATAGAGTTAACAACAAAAAGTAAGTGATGGTGTTGCACATTTAGGACAACATAAGGTAAATCTTGTCTTTCAATGTATTTGAACACTTAAAGAAAGCTACAGTTAGCTTATCAATCATGGACACACTGCATATTTAAGGACATAGATTTATTGCAAAATGCTTTATATAAACTTTCATCTCCAGATGTTAATGCAAAAAATAGCAGAGTTGTACATGCAAACAACTCAAAAGTCAACAGTGAATAGCAAGGTCAAGATTTAAAACCCCCACCATTTTATCTGAGTCTTATTGTAGGAGATAAACTTTTCCATAACTCCATGATAGACTTGAGAGCCAGTAGCTCAGTGATGCCTAAAAGTGTAGCAGATAGTTTAGGACTAGTTTATGAACCTATGACAAAGGGGGTAGTGCAATTGGATGGTTTCTTTGTTCAAATAGAAGGAATCATCAAGAATTTGGCTCTCACATTACACACTTCTCCTAATGTTGTTGTGCACCAATATATCCATGTAAGTGAGTTACCTCCACACTTTGCACTTTGCCTATCTAGAGACTTTACTACTAAGCTGGGGGGTTTTCTATCTGCTGATTGGTCCCACTTATTTTTCAAAACCCACTATGGT
The DNA here is from genome assembly GCA_007115665.2 of Sequoiadendron giganteum. NCBI lineage: Eukaryota > Viridiplantae > Streptophyta > Pinopsida > Cupressales > Cupressaceae > Sequoiadendron > Sequoiadendron giganteum. The sequence continues at coordinate 602,708,705 of CM021104.1, forward strand.
ACCAGAGTGACCATGAGGTTTGAACCTTTAGCCAAGGATTAGATCTAACTATATGTCCTAAATCCTATTAATACCAACCTATGTTTCACTAGCAGGCAGGAGGATCAAGCTATGACCTTAGACCACAACACCCCTATAGAAAATGTATGTCTAAATGAGTGGGCAGCCGAAGATCACAAGGTTGATCCTTCTCATCACATAGATGAAATAGGATTATGGGTTTACATGATATATGATCCTGATGTTATTACCCCAAACCTAATCAAAGAAGAGGGGAAATATAAGAAACAAGAAGGTCAACTTTGGATGCTATTTTTTGATTGTGCAAAGAGCAAAATGGGAGCTAGTGGTGGTGCAATGTTAATTTCACTAGATGGAGATAAGTATTATTCTACTCTAATATTTTCATTTAGTTGTACTAATAATACAACTAAATATGAAGCTCTCATCTATGGTCGAGAATCGGCCAGGAAAAGAGGTATTAAGTGCATTTAGATTTATGGTGATTCAAAGTTAATTGTAAATCAAGTTAGGAGTTTGAATGTCACTAAAATTGATTTACTTAAAAGGTATAAGCATCGATTTTGGGATCTGATCAAATATTTTGATGCTGTAAATTTACTTTTTGCTCCTAGAAGCCAAAATAAACAAGTAGATAAACTTACTGCCCTGGGCTCACAATTCAATGTCCTAAATGAGATACAAAATGTAGAGGTATAGCAATATGTTAAAATTGTTGTTAGACCATCTGTACCTGACAATAATGTGAGTTGGTAGGTTTTGGATAGTGATGAACAAATTGTGAGCTTCTTGATAGCAGAAGCTAAATTTGTAGATGAAAACTAGCATAAGTGGCATCAACGGTATGAAAGTTAGATTGTACAACTTAAATCGAATAAGTTGTCGAAGGGCGTGGTGACATTAGAGTGAGTTTTCAACTTTGAAAATCAAGTAAGGAAATAAAATTTTGGTATGAATATCAAACATGAGCATTATGAATCCATTGAAATATTCAAAGGTAAACTTCTCAAGTTGGGAAAAGTATGTACTAGGGAATAGCGGAAAGCTTTTTTGTTGTTATGTCAAGAATTCAATGATATATTTGCTTAGGAATATAAATATCTAGGAGGTTTTGATCCCAAACTAGCTTAGCACACTATAGAGTTATAACCCGATGCAAAACATATGAGACATAAGAAAAGAAAATTAAATCCTAAGCTTGAGCATTTAATGAAAGCTTAATTGAATAAGCTGATAGAGAGCAACATAATCTTCCCTATTAAACACACTTCTTGGGTATCCAATTTAGGCCCAGTTAGGAAGAAAAATAGGGAGATCAAGTTGTGTATTGACTTTAGAGACTTGAACAAGGCTTCCCTTAAGGATCACTACCTGCTTCCTTCGATGGAGAAAATTATACAAGTTGTGCTAGGATGTGATAGATTTTCTCTAGTTGATGAGTATTCTAGCTATAATAAAATTTTGGTTAGGGAGGAGGATCAATATAAAACAACATTCACCACTAAATGGGGCATCATGGCTTACAGGAAGATTCCTTTTGGCCTATCTAACACAGGGGAAAAATTCCAAAGGGAAATGGATTTGGTTTTTCATGGCCTCATGAATAAAATGGTTCTTGTGTATTAGATGACATTACAATATTCTCTAAAGATGTTAATGAACACCTTGAACATTTGAGACAGGTCTTCCAAAGATGCAGGGAGTTCAGAGTCTCTCTCAATCTAAATAAGTGCATATCCTTTTTCCACGAAGGTAAGCTTCTAGGACATATTATCTCTAAAAATGGGATTTTTATTGACCTAGAGGGAGTTTCAGCCATACTGGAGTTACCTCTACCTGCACATAAAAAGGGTCTGCAGATTTTCCTTGGTAGAATCAATTTTGTGAGGAGGTTTATACCAAGTATTGTTTCTTTATTATAGCCTATCATAGCAATACTGAAAAATAATGCACCTTTCAATCAGACCAAGGAGGGTAAGAGTAGATTCAAGCAAATAAAGGAAACTCTTTTAGGTGCCCCAACCCTCATTAATGAAAATTACAAAAAGGATTTTATCTTGTATGCTTTTAGAGGTATTGATACTATTTCATTGATGTTATGCTAGCAGAATGATGAAGGCTTGGAGCAACCCGTAGCTTTCTTCAATCAAGTTTTGAATGATAATGAGGTAAAATATTATTTTATGGAGAAACATGTATTTGCAGTAGTTAGGAGCCTTAAAAAATTTAGAAACATGCTATCCAATAATAAAATTCATTTGTTGGTTGCTCACCCTACTATGAAAGATTTCTTATTAAATAAGGATATGAATGATAAGAGAGCTAGATGGATAACCAAAGTAATGAAATTTGATGTGGATATTAAGGTTACTAAACTGGTTAGAGGTAAAGGGTTGTGTGAGAAACTCGCTAAAGGCACAAAAAATAGCCTAGAAGATAGTGGAAACATCGCTACAGTATTGAGAAATGAAGAGAAAGATTTTTTTGGATCAACTCCTGACACAAGTTGGGTTCAACAAATAATTCACTATTTTCAAATCAAAAAATTCCCTAAAGGCTTGGATAGAGCAAAGAGGAAATATTTTATATTATAGGCCATTCCCTATGCCATCATTGATGGCGTGTTATTCAAGAGAGATTTCCAGGGTGTGCTATTGAGATACATCGAGCCTAGACAAACAAATATGTTGTTGAGGGAATTCCACGATGGGCCTTCAGGAGGCCACTTTGCTACAAGAACAACAACCCTAAATATAATGAGGGTTGGTTTTTACTGGCCAAACATATTCAAGGATGCATTCACGTGGGTGAAGAAATGCGAAAAATACACATTATTCGTAGGGAAGCAAAGACTTGCAGCTCTGCCCTTAAACCTTGTTCAAGTGGAGCAGCTCTTTGCTAAATGGGGGCTTGAATTTATTGGGCCAATTAATCCACCCTCAAGTACTAGTCACAAGTGGATTTTGACTACCACATACTATTTTACTAAGTTGATCGAAGTCGTTGCTCTAAAAGAAGAAAATGAAGCTTCTATTCTAAATTTTTATCAAGACTTAGTGTCTAGATTCAATGTTCTAGATTCCATTATCTCTCATAATGATTTGGATTTTATTGATCTAAATATTTTTGATTGGTTTGTAAGAAATAATATCTTTCTGAGTACTTCATCTAACTATTACTTGCAGGGTAATGGACAAGCGAAATCTACTAATAAGAACCTGATTAGGATCATCAAGAAAGCTATCGAGGACAATCAAAGAACATGGCACAAAAATTTGAAATCAACCCTTTGGAAATATAAAATAACCCCCAAAAGGGCTACTGATTATTCCCCATATGTTCTTACTTATGGAAAGGAAGCCAAGTTACCAGTCTCCATTGAGTTACCTACTTTGAAATTTATCAAAGAGCTTGAGCTCTTAGAGGAGCAACCCATGGAAGTTAGACTCACACAACTAATGGAATTGGAAGAAGCTAGAAAGGGAGCATGGAAGAAGCTTGAAATTCATTGGGCTCAGATGCAAAGCTCCTTTGACAGAAGATCAAGGTTTAGAGAATTCATTATTGGAGACTTCATGCTCAAATGGGATGAATACAAGAGCAAGCCTGAGAGGAATTATAAATTTGATGCCATGTGGGATAGGCCATATGTGATTATAGAATGCAAAGAGAATAATTCATTCCAACTGTCTAAGTTAAGTGGAGAAGTGATTTTCATCCCTATCAATGGGATCCATTTAAAACATTGCTTTTGAGGTTTGAGGTTCTACCCTGTAATATAGTAGATTAGTTGTTAATAAGTGCTTGGAGTACTTTCCTTTCAGTTGTTTCATTTTTCATAAGTGTTGTAGCACATGGTTTTTTATCCATTAGGGCCTAGTTGTTCTACTTTTGGCTATTTTTTTTTGTTCTCTACTATTGTTTGGAGGAGTGTTCTTTTAATTTTTCTGATTTTTTGAGTTATGGAGGGGCAGAATTGAATCCATTCTCAATGGATCTACTTAAGTTAACTAGCCTAATGCTCAGCAGCCAAGCATCTAGTAGTGGTCACCAAGAGTGTTATCAATTTTTCACCACAACTCAAATTGACAGAGGTGATTGATTAAGGTTCATCTTATGGTGAATAGATTCATTTTATTTCTACAAGTGCTTTAACTAATGGATACATTTAAATTTTTAGTTTTTTAAATTCAATGTGTTTCAGTTTGTTGGTTATCATTTACAACATTAAGTATTGTCTTTAATAAAATAGAAATTCTTTCATTCTGATATTCATTCACAATGTTTTATACATTGATAACAAAAAGAAAAATATAGAATTGAACAAGTATTTCACAAAAAAAAAAAATGTATTCATTTGACAAAAGAGGAACCAAGAATCTCACACAAGTCATGGGAATAGATGAAATAGTGAATCAAAAGGAGTATGCTACACTACAAAAGATAGAAGGAAGAGAGAACATGTAAAAAGGATAATAATCATCATTGCTTGATGGTGGTTTTGAGTTGCCTTCAGAGTGGTGCACCCTTGCTTGAGTTTGTGCTCCAAGTGAACCCACAAGTGACTTCAAAAGTTTGTTATAGCTTAGACTATATAGCTCCTTACATGATCTATAACAATAATGTAGAATACTGCTTTTGATGCATTGAAATCAACTAAAGAAAAGATGAGTACAAGTGGATCCAAAGGAGGAAACATCATGAGAAATATTGTAATTATTGTTTTTAATCTAACCTTTTATGTTTCTTGTGCAGGTATAGGACATGTCATGCTACTATTTTTATTTGAATATTATGAAGCATGTGGTGTGAAATGGGCTCCCACAAGGGTTGAGACCCAGCATGTTGTTCCTCATGATGTTGTTTCTCAGAATCTTCTATGCATAAAATAGAATTAATTTCAATATTTGTTGTCTAGAGAACAAAAATGCATGAAGAGTGCCAAAGTAAGGTTGTTTCCTTCAAGAAAAAAGTTTAAAATGGGTACTAGGTGATCTAAAAAAAAACAAGAATGAATAGAAATTCCCAAGTATATAAACTTGTTTTGGAAATGCTTAGTTTCAGGTTTTGATGGTCGTAGCCTAAAAGTGCAATTTTTCTTCATGAAAGAGAAAGTTATAGTAGGGTTTCTATTCAGAGTTACAAATCTGCCATGTCTTTGGGATTTATTTGATGATTTGAGCTCGAATGGAGTTATTATTTCTATATAGAGATAATGCAAATGTAAGAGTTTCCTATAACAAATAATGATACCCATTTAGGGTATTAAACTCTAAATGTAGATAGAGAAGGGAAAACAACATGGCTCGAGCTCATGCCATCTTTTGGAGATTTGCAAATAAAGTTAGGTTTTTTGGCCATGATGGGTTTATAAACCCAATAAATGAAATTTATATGTTGCATATGCTTTTTAGAGAAGCATGAAAAATAAAAATGCATCGAAACCCTAATGCATACCCTCATAGCTCACGACCTAAGAGGGAGTGTTTCTTCTGTTTCAAACAAACCCACTTGGGGTTTCAAGTTCAAAATGCAAATGCTAGGAAAGGATAGAGTTTTGAGCTTAAGATATCTTCATAAATTGTTAAAACAAGGTTACTAGCCATGGCCATAATCAGTTTTGAAAGCCCAAAAAATAAAATATTATATCAAGGAAATTCTTTCATTTAAAAAATTGTTTACATTTACATCATGGGTCGAGCCCAAGAAAGAATTTTTATAGACAAGAGAAGAATAAACAAGCATGGTCACGGCTAGAACAATGGACAAACCCAAAAACTTATAGAATTTCATATTTTTGTAAAGAAAAATCTTGAATAGATTTTATTTAAGAGGGAAATGCTTTTAGAAGCATGAATCAAAGCCCGCCTTTCAATAATCTATGAAGGAGTTCATCACAAGCCACAACTCCAAGCTTCCAAATGCTTGTGAAAGGTTCCTCATGGCATCAACATCAAATGATAAAAGAGAATGGTGACACAAAGAAACACAAATCCATTAAAATACAGTCAAAACCCACAGCCTAAAGGCCATTTTTTTTCACAAAAACTCACCTACAAGCCAGATATGGATGATTCAAAACCTAAGATCTGAGAAGAAGAAAGTATAGACATTTGACCTTGGGATGATATTCAAAGATTTCAAATATTCCAAATGAGACTAAGACACTACCTAGGGCTTCTTTGTCCTCTCAAGGGTATTTTTTAGAGTTTCTTTCAAATCCAATTCCGGCATCCAAAGATCTTACATCTACCTAAAAAAACAATAGCGGAGGTAAGACAATAGTAAGGGAATCTTATTCCTCTCTAGCATATTTTGATGACTTCTTTGCATTTTTGGAATCCTTACTACATTTCTAGACTTCTTAGGTACACATACCCTAACTTTTTATTGCTTAATTTCATCATTTGCATTCATCATTTGGCTTGCATTACTAGGTTTTGTGAGTTGAATGTTAAATTTTATGTTCCAAGATTTTTCTTGGTGGTGAACCCTTTAAATCCTAAAAGAATCCCTCCTAGGTCTTCCTCTTTGAGAATTTACTCACCTTTGGGTTGATAGTCAAATCCAATTTCAAATCCTAGGACATTCTTGAATGAACAATTTTTTAGGGAGAAGACTGGTGTTATATGACCTAGTTTATTCCACCACCCTTTTTCCCCTCTTTTTCAAAAATAAATGTCACAATCCAAGGAGGAATTAAAATTCCTCCTTCCACAACAATTGCCTCAATTCATACCTATACCAACCCTCAAGTCACAACAACAATGTAACCAACTAGTAATGTGATTCCTTCCTTGGGTATTTCCACTAGCATCCCTAGTACCTTTGTGGCATCACATGTCATATATCCTACCACCTTAACACCTATAAGAATTTAATTCACTTTTCCTTCAAACAAATACACACCTCCAGCTCTTTCAACTTCATCTCATAACACAAGAAATGATCCTCTCATAAATAAACTATTCCAAACCATTTCATCCCTTCAAAAACAAATTTTTACCATCAACCAAAATCAAAATGGCCCACCTCCATATTATGTCAAAATAATCCCCTTGTCCTTGGAGATATTATGAACCTTGATTACACAAGGTGTAGAGGTTCCTAGATTCAATAAATATGGAGGAAAGGGAGATCCTTCTAACCATGTTAATGCTTATACTGCCTTATGTACTGACTTTGTCCTCAATGATAAAATCTTAGCTAAGTTTTTCCCTAGGTCCTTGAAAGATACTACCTTGGAATGGTTCTCTTTGTTACCGAACAACTCAATTCATTCATTCAATGAAATTTTTGATGCATTTTTCAACCATTTCCAAGTGCATGTGACTCCTAAGATGACCTTGGCCAATTTGATGAGATGTAAGAAAAAGGAAGATGAAAAGATAGTTGACTTTATCTCACACTGCCAGTAACTTTATTCCCAAATTGATGTCACGGTTCTTGATCCTCACCTTCAAAATATGTTCATATAAAACTTTCAAATCAAGATATAAGATAATATCACCATGATGAAATTCCCTTACTTTATGCACTTTTGTACTACCATCCATGATTATCAAAATTAGGCTAATATTCGAGATGCAAAATCCACTTCTAGCCAAATTGAGAAGTATGAGTCTACAAACCAAAAAAAATCTCAACCATTTACAAAAATAAATAAAGGTTTCCTTAAATTCAATCCCCCTCAAAAAAAATTCAAAATGTCAATAACCAAGTAGCTATTGTAAAAACTATATTACCCTTTAGCTATTGGGACCTGAAAATGAAATTCACTCCCTTACCTAGTACCCTTCACAACACAATGTCACAACTCCTAGAAAGAAGATGATTACTTTGCCTCCTATTAAATAACTCGATCATAATAAACCATTTCCCACAAACTATAGACCAAATTATTAGTGCCACTATCATCGACAAACTGGACATGACACAAAACATTGTAAGCATCTCAAACATATTGTGAAAGACCTCATTGAATTTTGGTCATCATTCTAGTGGAAGTGTTAGTGATCAAGGAAATAAGTTTGTTGCCCCTCCTAACCAAAATTTGCGATTTTTTACCAACCCTATTTCTAATCATAACATTTCATTTGTTAAAGCTAGTGAAACTATAAAGAATGATGTGATGAATGTTGATAGAGATGATGATAAAAATGATTCTATTAAACATGATCCTATAGATAATGATCATATGGATGATATGGTAGGAGTGATAGACATCATTTCTCGTAAGGGAAAAACTCAAAATCCTATTGACATTTCTTTCTCCTCTAAGAATATACTTAAGCATACATCTGATGGTCCTCTTTAGATAGCCAATTGAATCTATGACAATCCCACTAATGGGATATTAATATATCCCATTTGTGGAGAGAATGTGATCACCGAGGAATTCTTACTTATGCATGAGCTCTGTTAAGATATATATGATAAATTGAAATCATGGATCAAGATACATAATGGTTTCACTTTCCCTACAATGATATTGATAACTATTCCTTTACAAATAGGACCAAAAGTATTATATATCTTATTCTCTACCATCCCATAGTTAGACCAATTTTGTGTGAAGCTAGGCTATCCATGGCTTCACTCCATGAATGAAACCCCTTCAATTGTACATAAATGCTTAAATTTTCCCTTTGACAATGAAATCTTCACCATCCATCATAGTGTATTTAACTCATTGTCTTCTCATGGAAACTTTTCATTAGATTTATTTTGGCCCGAGCCTATAGAAACTATCAAACCTCGAGAAGACTTATTTTTCAAATCCTACCAAAAGTTCAAGGTGAGGAAAATAGAATATTTATCCCTCCAAAACATTCCTCAACCCACCTCTATGCCTACCATCCTAGATGAAACTATGATTGAACCTAAAGAAATTTGAAATAACCAAGATTAACCTAAGACATAAACTTCACCTACTTCCTACCAAAGACCAAGAGGCAATGAAAACAATCCTATCACACCTCCTAGAATAAAACAAGTTTAAAAAGTTAAAGAGAAAATGGTTGAACAACCTCCCATGGTTTCTTTCATTCCTCCCCTTGGGGAAGAAAAGAAACCTATGGTTGATCAACCCACTCCTACAAAAATGCAACTTGAAAATCAAACTAAAAGAAACAAAGGTGCTATAGAGAATAGATGTACACGTCATTGCTCAATAGCTAAATGAAGAAATAAAAAAAGAAAACAAAAGTACAAACTTGACTGAAGTAATGCAAAATGAATCTTCCTTGCTGCCAAAAGATCCTATAGTGAAATCACAACAAGAGTTGAACCCTTCTTTGGACATTATAATTCGACCTCATATTGTGATTAACGTGGATGATGATGAGGAGGAGATTAATAAATTGATGAAGAGGTACATAATGAATTAAATATGTTGTTTTCCTCTTCCATGGGCTTAAACAAAACCTTCCTAAGAAGAGTGTTTAACTTGGTACTGACCCTAGTTAAACACTTTCTATTGTCCCTTTGACTATTTTTCAACATTTGGCATATAATGAACATGATTGGGATGTAGACGACCAACTTTAGGTTGACTCGCATGTGCCTTACTAGTTTATTTTGCATTATTAATTTTTATTTTTTGTGATTGCATGTGCTTAATGTGATCCCTCATGATGTTTTGTTTGTTGTATCTCTCTCTCTTTGTGGTATTCCTCTATTTGTACCTTCATTCTTCTTTGTATCATACATCTTTTTTATTTTCTTTATTTCCTTTTCTCATGTTTTCCTTTTGGGGATGATGCAAGGTGTTGAGACATTCATGTCTTTTCAATGTTGACCTAAATGGTTTTTCTTTGTGTTCACTCTGTTTGTGTCATTCTTCCAATTCTATGTATATTTGGTGAATGATGATAGTTTAGAGCTCTCTAAAATATTGTAGCAAGAACATACTGACCCCAAATCCATAGATCCTTATGTGTTTGGAGTTTCATTTTTGGGGGAAACCCCTCTCTTTTCTTTTCTTTTTACATGAAGTAGCTTTATTTGAAAACATATGACTTGGCATAGGGCTTTCCAAACAAGCTCTCATGTCTTATTTATTGTTATCATTTTTCATTTTCTACTTTAAAGTAATTTCTCATAGCATGGTGTTTAGCAATTTCTTTAAAGTTGGGGCATACATTGGCATTATTAATTTTCATTTTTATTTTTCATGGTTCACAGTGTAGTATTTTTATTTCATATGATATATTTTTTGCTTTGTGGTTGACATTGGGTGTGATGTAATTCAAGATTGTGATCCCTCTTAGTATATTACATTCCTCTTAGTGGCTTGATGTGACACACTGCATCCCCTAAGTTTTCAATGCTCTATTCTTTGATTGGTCCACTCTTGGAGACATTAGGCACAATGTTCCCTAAGTAAAGAGCTCACATGAACTAGACAATACTCCCTTGAACATTCCTTATTTTTGCATTTTCATTTTTAGTTATATGACCACCTTGAATAACATAACTTACATGCCTATAGAGCCATATTTTTTGTTCATGAGATCCAAGCATACGAAGTTTTGCTTGTCTCATGAAGCTAAAAAATATTTTTTTGGGTGGCTCCTTATTAAATTTATAGGGAGGTATAACTTTGGTATAGTTTGATGGGAAGCCAAACGAGGGCATGAATTTCTTTAGCCACTCATGTGTGTATGTGAGTACATACTAGTTGTGTGTGTATGTGTCTCACCTTCTTGGATTTCTCACCCAACGGATAGCCTGAAGTTTCATTTCCTTAGAGTGAGCATTCATTTTTTGTAAAAATAGCCTAGATCCTATCCACATAGTGATGGACAAACGGTCGAAGCTTGATCCACCCCTTATTTTCCTCTATTTTTATTTTCTATTTTTATCTTTGGAAGTGCATTCTTGTGATTTATTGTAGCTCTTATATCATTATCATGTGTGTTCTTTTATGTCTATGTTGGTTTTCCATGGGATCTCGATCCTGGGGGCTTGATCAACCCTCTTAATCATTTTTATCTCATCTTACCAGAATTCGCACACGTGTACCCCTCTTGATGTTTGTATATCTACTTTATTATGAGTTTGAAGCAAGTTCATCCTCTCAATAAAGTGGGGGCTAAATTTGGTAATGAAAAAAAGTATCCCTTTTACTTTTCCTTACTTGTTTGGGCCCTCCTTTCAAACTAAGTATAATGGTGCCTTGCCTTAGTGTTGTAATATGTTTAACATGCCCACATTAGGTCTTGGGCCCTTATGAAATAATATGGTACCTTGCTAGAGTTTTGTAAAGTGTTGTAACACACTTTCACACTTTTATGAGGTTTTCTTAATTAATTGGACCTAATAAACCTCTTTTAAACCTTAAGCATGCCTTATTTAAAGTGTTGTAAAGTGTTGTAACATACTTTCACACTTTTATAGTGTTTTCATAAATAATTGAGCTTCTATATGCTTTAGTTTCCCTTATTTTGCATACACAAGTCTCATTTAAGTCATCTTTTCAAGGATAACCCCGACAAAAATGAACATCCAATCATAATTTAGGTATTTCAGGTTGTGTAGCCCAAATTTGATGGTTTGGGACTCATTCTCCACCTTGGGAATATGATTCCCACCTAGGGTTTTGGGTCATGAACCTAGTTTCACACCTTTCTAAGCATTTTTTAAAATGATCCCATAAATTATGCCTAATGGGACTCATTTGACACTTTGGGAAAATAAGTCCCATGTGGTCCAAAATTAAAATTAATTCAAATTCTTGACGATATTTTATCCTCCTAGATTGGATGTTGGCTTGTAGTGTTGTAATTTCGAGAATTCTTGCATAATTAAGTATAAACAAGGTTCTTTCACTTATTTTCACCTGAAGCATTCAAGTATTCATCCTTATAGAAAATTGGAGTTCACAAGAGCATTCATTTTTTACAATAGTATTCAGTAGTATTCAAGGTAAATTATCAAGCATTTTAGATTATTATTTCAAGCATCAAGCATCATGTCAAAGTCTTCTTGCATCATGTGTTTTTTGGAGCTAACAATTGTGATGTATGGTTTCTATGATTCAAGCTAGTATTTCATTCAAGATCTATCACATTCAAGTAAGAGTCAAGATTTAAATCCATTGGAGCTATCTCATACATGTTTGTATCCTCTTATTTCTAGGGTTTGGTGAGTTGCAACATCTTATTTTTTTCATTCATCATTCTCCATTCCTATTTCATTTCAAGGTTTGATTACCAAAAGCGGGGTTGACCAAGGAAAACCCCTATCCACTAAAAAAACAACACTTTCCCCTCTATTTGGTGTGTGATTTGTAGGTTTATATTGAAGATACATTAAGGAGAAAGTTTGGAGAAAGTTGTCAAAGTGCCTAAAGTTGTAAAAGTTGTCAGCTTGCATTGGAGATACTTGGAGGACTTCTACAGGTTGCAAATCTAGGTTTCGGATCTAGAAATCAATTAGGAAGCATAGAACAGACCTTGAAGACCATATTCAGACCTTGAAGTTTCAAAAAAACTTAACTAGAGTGATTCTCCATTTCTAGCATATTAGTCCTGGTTTAGCTCAAAATTCAGGTTTTTATGGATTTAGATACCCATTTACCAAATTCATGTTTCTGCATAAAAACCTAGATCTAGGATTGATTCACCCAGCTTGGCATATGAGTCCCACTCAGTATTAAATTCACTATTTTTTGCAATTCGGAGCTCCATCCAATCATCTTCAAATTTCTAGGTGCACACATTTCATCTTACAACTTGTGATTCTATTTTACATGCATTTCTAGTTCATTTAGTTAAAGTTTGCATTAAATTATGGTTAAGCATTAGATCTTATATTGCATTTATCTTCCCAAGTTATAACTTGGTGGTGAACTCCTCATTAGTTTATAATCATCCTCTAGGACATCCCTATTACAAGATCTCTTTCTCCTTTGCATTGAGATCTCTAGGGTTATCCTTTAATGAGATAATTGGAAAGTGGGTCTTTCTCTATGTTCTAAACCATATGAAAGCATAACCCCCATTTTTCATTGTTTCATAATGATATATTGTAAATATGGACCATTCATTATTAAGTTTTAGTTCTAATGGTGGATATTTTGTTGTCTTTTTTTCCCTAGATTGTAACCCTATTTTATTAGGGTGTTGTATTATGGTTGTGGTAGACAGTGATGTATTCTGAGAGTTTGATAGAAGTTGTGTTGTCTCTTGATCTCTAGTGGTGATATTCCTATCAGAAGATCTCTCTTCAAATATAATGTAATCTTTGTGTTTTTTGAATAATATATTGGGTGGATTTTGGAGTGTGGGTTTTTTCTCCTGAAAGGATTTTCCCCACATAAATAAATATGTCGTGGTATGCATGATATTTATATTTTTTTTTTAAGTTTTTGTAATTGTTAAAGATCTATAAAGTTTTGCTTTTTTCTCCTTTCAAGATTAGTGTAGGAAGTTGTTCTGCTACCTTAGCTTCCTTATAGAGGGTTGATGAATTAGGATTTAATTGTTGAGGGATTAGGGCTTAAGGGTTGAGGGATTAAGGTTTGAGATGTAGTGTTGAGGGTTGAGGGTTTATGGATAGGGTTTAGGAATTAGGGTTAATGGATTAGGGTTGAAGTGTTGAGGGTTTAAATGTTTAGAGTTTAAGGGTCAAGAATTTATGGTTTAAGGGTTAAGGGTTTAAGGGATTAAGGTTTAAGGGCTGAAGGTTAAGAGATTAGGGTTTAGAGTATAGGGTTGGTGTATTAGGGTTTAGGGCTTAATGTATAGGGTAGAGGTGTGAAGGTTGATGGTTGATTGTTGAGGTATTAGGGTATAGGGTTTAGGGTTTAGGGTTTAATGTATAGGGTTGAGGGTACAATGTATTGGTTAGAGGGTTTATAGTTGAGGGTTGAGGGTTGAGGTTTGAGGGTTGAGGGTTTAAGGTTTGAGGGTTGAGGTTTGAGGCTTTAAGGGTTTATGGATTAGGGATTAAGGGTTTATGGTTTAAGGGATTAGGATTGAGGATTGAGGGATTAGGTTTTAAGGGTTGAGGGGATTAGGGTTTAAGGGTTGAAGTTTGAGGTTTTAAAGTTTAAGGTTTGAGGGTTTAGGGTTTAAGGGTTGAAGTTGTAAGGGTTGAGGGTTTATGGTGTAAGGGTTGATGGATTAGGGTTGAGGGTTGATGATTTAAGGGTTAGGGGTTTAATATATTAGTGTTTAAGGGTTGAAGGTTTAAGGGATTATGGTTAAGGGATTAGGGTTGAGGGTTTAATGTAGCTACACTCTGTCAGAAGCTCTAGTGTAGGTTCATAGAGTATCTTATGTGAAATATTTCATGTTTTTTCCCTTCATGTACAATTCATGTCTAGAATGAGTGTGAGTCAAAGGAATGGGTCGAAAAATGGTGGTTATGTTTTCTTAGGCCACTTGACACATATCAGCTCCTGACAGCACTAGATCTGACATAGATGTAATCATCAATTGACTTTGATCACATATCAGATCTACCTCAACTAGGTAATATATCTACTTGCATTGTTTTTTAAATTCCTAATGTTATCTTACTTTTTAGTGTTTTTGTAATGGACTAAATTCATCTAATTTTCTACACATAAATGTAGGACATGTTTATGAAGTTATTGTAGATGAAGATAATGAAGAGGTAACATATCATTATTTATGACTCATTGTGTTGAGGCCAAAAATAAATTAGAGGACCTAGTTATAGATGGAGAAAACATTGATTACCCTACATGCTTGGTGGTTTTTACTATAACATGGATTAGAAGGTACCCACATAAGAGTGTTAATGTTTTTTTGTTTTATTAATTTGACATGCATCCGGATATTCTTCATTACTCAAACCTTGTCATGGAATCCAATGTTCATTTGATCAAATATGGGCCTATAACTTTGAAGAAGAAATTTTGGAAGGTGTATAAGTCTAACCGTGATGTAATAAGCTTTTCAAAATAAAGAATAGAGAAGACCTAGATGGTTCATTGGATTAGTTTGTAAGTATACACATTGAATTTTTAAAGTCACATTATTTATATTAATGGAATACAATTGATAGCTAGACCTTTCACTAACACATTTCAACTTTATTTATGTTTTGGTTCCAAATTTCATATGGTATGGGAAGGACTTATTTCCCCTCTTTAACTTAAAGTTCCTCTTTTTTTTTTCTTGTTTCATTTTTACACATGTGCGATGAATATTGGGAAAATTATATGCATATTTATGGTAGTTCTATTTACTCAACGCCTTTTGTTGTGTTTCACTATCAAGTCAAAATGACATAATGAGGTTACCTTAAAGCGATGGTAAATGGACCATATTATTAGGTGTAACAATTTGATATGACATATTTAATATGATCATGTAATTTTGTTCAACTATGTATTGTAAGAATTATCTACACTCTAATTCTAATGCAATAGCTTTGTACTCATGTGTGGGTGTGTAAGTGTTGTCAAGATACATTTAGGTATAGTGATGAGTCTCTATATGAGTGTATGTGGGTTTTTGTAATCTCAACATAAGAGTGTTAGTGATAATAAATTCATCGTTCAATTGGTTGTATATATGAAACCTAAACTTGAAAGCATGCAAGAACATAGATCATGAAAAGTAATGAAAAAAGCATCATTGATAGAATCATATAACAATGAATATATATTCAACGATAACTATGAATATCATATAGACAATATATAATCATCAAGACATATAATATTTCTCCCAATAAGGGTAAACAAGTATGATATAATGTGTAGATACATAGGAGATTAGCATCAAGGTACATTCACATTTTTAGAAAAATATTAATCATTTGCAATAACCAAATTATTTTTTGTCTTCATTTTATTCTTGATATTTTTAAGATTCTACTCTAAGATAGGGTTGTGACAACAAAAAAAGTTTCCTTTGTTTCTTTAGGAATAATTAAAGTTAAATTGGACTTGATATTTCCTTGATCTAGTGTTGTGATGATTTGTACACATCCACATTAGGTTTTGGGCCCTTCTAAGCTAAATAAACATAACCTTTCCTTAATTTAGTGATGTAAAGTATATTTATTTCCACCTCCACATTAAATTTAGGAGGCTTAAACAAAGTGGACCTAATCTAGTGTTGTAATGTGTTCTACACATTCACATTGGATTTAGGGCCCTTCTAAGATAAATAGACCTAATTTTGTCTTAATTTAGCATTGTAAAGTGTATTTATTTATACTTTCACATTGGATTTTTGGCCCCTTGCATTAAAAACCTTAATATAGGCCCCTATGACCCTATATTGTGCATCCCAAGACATATTTCAATCAAAAAACTGACAAATTCAACATTTAAACTTAATTTACACACTCCTTGACATTTTAGCAAGAAACATAGGCCCTATTAGACCCATTCACCACTTTGGGTGGATGAGTCCCATCTAGGTGGGATTGATTCACCTAACTTGGAAAATGAGTCCCATTTGACCTATTTTAAGGTTTTAAGTAGGAAATTTGAGTTTTAAGTTCAAATTTCTTCTATGTCAGCCTTTGGGATCAAATTAATGATCATTTGAGTGGATTTACTATATAAAAAATATTTCAAATCCTTATTTAACATAAGAAAGATAAGAATTCATGTAGTTAAGTATTCCAAGACTTCACAAGATCATCTAGAGAGCATTCAAGATCATTTTTAAGGCATTCAAGGGTAGAATTATTTATCAATTATTGAATAAATTCAAGAACCATCATCATGTCAAGCATATCAAACATCAATATTTTTATTGATCTAATGTTGTGATTTAGCATTGAAGATCCAAGATCAAGCATTGTTCTACAACTATTATCAAGATCGAGATTTACATCCTTCATGGATATTTCATGTTGATTTGCATATTTACAAGACACCATTCAAGGTATTATTATATTTGATTCATGTTCTTTGTTTCATGTTTCATTCCTTCATTGCGTTGTCTCATTATTTGGTTTAATTACCTACAAAGGGTTTGACCAAGGAAAGCCCCTATTCACTAGAAATCAACAATTTTTCTCCTCTTTACATATGTGATTGCAGATCTAGGTTTATTGGAGCTTGAAAGATCATTGAATATTAGGTTACAAGCTTGTTGGAGTTGTCTCCTTTTTGGAAAGGTCATAATCTTGACTAAAAATCCACCTATAGCCCTGAAATCAGAGTTTCGAATTCAAAAACTTGGACAAGTAGAAAGATTAGACATTGAAGACCATATCCAAATCTTGAAGTTTCATAAAATCCAAATTGGACTCATTCACCACAAGTGGCGAATGAGTCCCATTGTAGGTATTTTAAAAAAAAATTGTAACTTCAATTACCCTTTTGTCTAAAACCTGCTCCTATGCAAAAATCCAAAACTAGGACTGATTCACCTAGAATGGAAAATGAATCCTAGTAGGCCAAAATTTTAGGATTTACAAAATTTCCAATCTTCATTCAAACCTCTACCAATTTCCAGGTACACATTTATGCTTTTACAACTTTTTGTTCTATTTTATATGCATTTCTAGGTCATTTAATTCAAGTTTGCATCATATTAGGGTTTTTCATTTCATTTTCTTTTCAAAGTCATTTATTGGTGGTGAATTTCTTATCGTCTATTTTCAGCCCCTAGGATAGCCCTATTGCAAGATCTCTTTTTCTTTTTCATTGAGCTCTCTAAGGTTATCCTTGAATGGAATAGTTCAAAAGTGGGTGTGATAGCACTTAATAATAATATCCATTCACCCCCATTTTTCCATGGTTCCATTTTGGTGAACCTACATTTAGAATACCTTCTTTGTTGATTTGGAGTCCATCATCATCTTAGATCTAGCTTGCATTGAATTTGGATTAAGATTTACATTAGTTAATTTGCATCCCAGGGTTTTCAAGTTTTTGCATTAGTGAAAGTGCATATAGGTTGCATTTTTGCATCTCAAATAACTGAAAATCATCTAAAAATTGCATTTTCATTTAGTTTACACATTATACAAACCAAAAATCATAAAAATCACTTAAAAATCTTTGAAAATTTTGAAAAAAAACCCTCATTGGAACTCATTCGCCCCTTTAGGTGAATCAGTCCTAGTGCACATCTGAAACTACATTTTACAGCATTAAAAACCTCATTTCTACACATTTGTTTACTACTATTGATTATCTATTTCAATAGGTTGACTTTTTGTTACATACATTTCACTAAATCTAGCTTAATTTAGTCCATTTCATGTATTGCTCAATTCAAAAATTTCATTTACAATATTTCACTTTCAAATTATTGAATAGTTTAATTAGCAAATTACCTTGTTTCAAATCTGAAAATTGCATTGAAACATTTCAGTTTAGGTCATAGAATTGCACTTTATCTACTTTTCCATGATAACATGTTTTCTTTCAAGAGATGTGGCTTTGACATAGTTAAAAATGGATTGAATAAGTACAAAATCCCCTCTTATGAGTTCAATTTGGAGTAAAATAATGAGGTCATTAAGAAGCATGTTATACATCCTTCTACTATCTTTCATAGTTATGAGAACATCTTAGAGAAAGCGGATCAAACCATTGACACAATCCTTAATATTACATTACCTATTGGTGGGGATGGTATGATACAAGAGGATGCAAGTGTAGACAATCATAACAATCATACTTTTTCTTCTCTTGATACCTCTCCTATTAGTGATGAAGGTATCTTGGTGAAAGAAGATACAAGCACTGAGAGTCTTAATTGTCCCTCTCCTCATCCCTCTTTGGAAGATATTAGAAAACAAGGAGATGAGAACGTAGAAACATTTCTGAATATCATCTTACCTAGTCTCCATTCATCCCTTGCTTATGAGAATGTTTCAGTGAAAGAGGATGAATATCATAGATATGTTGCAAGAATCGAAAAAAGAATGAAAGTGTTGTCATTGATGTCAATTGGTCAGCTGGTTATCTACTAGTTGTTGTTGACTATATATGTTGAGGATATTGAGAAAATTGTATAAAAATAAGATTGAAGGTTGTTAGCTATTGAGGATGTTGATTCGGTGCCTGTGAACTATATTTTCTATGTTCTCGCTGAGGTTCAGAAGAATTGTTGTTGGTTTGGATTTCTCTTTATAGTTTAAGAGTTGTATTTCCCTAGTTCTATTGAAGATGGTTTTGGCATTTGGAAGCATCGAGCTTAATTGATCTATGTGTTTTACACTGGTTTGGCCGACCATGTGTCAAGAACTACATTCAAATTTGATGAAGCATGTTGGATCTATTATGGGTCTTGGTAAAGTGTCTTTTTGGGTTTCCCTCATTCTAATTCCACCCTAGGATGTTTGGCACTGTTCTAATTTGAATTTGAAGTTGGATGGCTGACTTCATATCTTTTCAAAGTTGGAGATGGTATAAATAAAAAATTCACTAGCAATGAAAAGTGTACATAAGAAAAGAAGGAAGACAAGTGAAAGAGAATACATGACTTTGATGCTATTCTAAAAGTGTGTGAGTTATGTGTGTGGTTGATTAGTGTGAAGCTTAACGTTGAGTTTCCAGATGTAGTGAGCAAAAGGTGAACTCTATCATTCATGCAATTGGATTAGTGATTGTGGTGGAATCCTTTGTTGCATTGGGATTGTTGTTACTCTGTAACAATTATTCTTTGTCTTCTTTGTATCTCTATGGCAATGAGCCATCCGGGTTGTAGCCCTGTAGATAGTGAGTCCAAACGAGTCCTTATTTCAATCAATGAGCCTTATTCCAAGTAGTGAGTCTTTTGTAATTGATTTTGATAGTCTCTATAGTATGAGTTAATCCTCACCATGTTTTTTCCCTCATTGGTTTTTCCACGTAAATATGGTGTTATTATGTTTGTGCATTGGAATTTGGTGGTTAATCACTTAATTAGTTTATGTGTTAGTTTCAGTAATTGAGTTTAAGGTTTAGATCTGTGACAACTGATTCACCCCCCCTCCCAGTTTTCCAATACAACAATTGGTATTAGAGCTTGGTTCCTTGTTGAAGAGCTTAACCACTTGAGGAAGGTCTGGGATGGTTGGAAAAATTATCTATGATTATTCAAGGTTTTATGGAGCTAATTATGGTATCTGGAAAGTATTGATGGAAGAATATTTGGAGTATTGCAGATATGATGTAGAGAAATATTATAAGGAACCCTACACTCCTTCTGCTAATGGTCTGAGTACACCTAAAGAAATCAGAGCACATGAAGTGAATAATAAGGAAAAGTTCATCCTCAAGAATAGTCTGACACATACTAAGTTGATTAAGATTCATAATTTGAAGATAGCTAAGGAAGTTTGGGATGCTTTAGAAAGTGAACACAATGGTGATGAGAGGGTAAAAGAGGAAAAAATAAAGAATATATCGAAACAAAGTTTGATTTATTACACATGTCAAAAGATGATAATGCTAAGCCTATGCAAAGAGATTGGATGAGGTTGTGGTTGGAATGTGATCTCTTGGCACTACTATAGATGAAACCAGAATTGTAAAGAAGATTCTCAAAACTCTTCTTGATGGTTACAATGAAAAGGTGAGTGCTATTGAGTAGACTATACATTACAAGACTTGTACTAAGGATTTGCTACTAATATTTTTGACATCTTTTGAGATGATGAATCTGAATCTAAGAAGTGGAGGTAAAACATAGACTACTTTTAAAGCTAAAAAAGATTAAGATATGGATGAAGAAAACTTTGATGAAATCGAAGCTAACTTTGTAAGGAGAATGAGAAAAGGATCGGATAAGTATGAAGGTAAATTTCCCATTAGTTTTTTTAGTTGTGGAGAAATTGGTCACTAGGCTGCAAAGTGTTCAGAAAGAGCTAAAAGGAATAAACAAAGATATGAGGAAAAGAAGAAAGGAAGGAAGATTAACAAAGCTTACTATGTGAATGAGAATTCTAGTATTTCAAATGAAGATTTAGAATATGAAGATCCATATAACAATGAATTCTTGTTCTTGGCGATTAAGGATGAACCTAATTCTACTAAATCAGAGAGAGAGTCAAAAGAAAGTCCTTAAGAGAAAGAGAAAGAGAAAGAGAAAGAGAAGGAGAAAAATGAAGGAGAAAAATGAAGGTATGGTTATCTCTGCCCTACATGCTAAACATGAAAAGAATTTTTGGGTAGTTGATAATGATTTCTCACACACATGACTAGTGACAAGAGTAATTTTGTGAAACTTGATAAATATGTTGGAGGTCTGGTTATGTTTGGAGATGATACTGGTGCTAAAATATGTGGGATAGGTTCAGTAAGTTTTAATTGTAAGCATCATACTGACGATGTTTACTATGTTAAGGGTTTAAGGCATAATTTGTTGAGCATTGGTCAGATGTGCAGAAAAGGATATGATCTTGTGTATAAGGATGAGAAATGTGAGATCTAAAAAGGATCTAGAATATTTATTACTACAAGAAAGATATATGACGGGAACATTTATTAGCTTAAAATTGTTGATGGATGATGTTTTATGACTCAGATAAATGATAACTTTGGCTATGGCATAGGAGAATGTATTGCATGAATTTTGATAACTTGGAAATAATCAGTTCTACTCAAGTCGTGAGAGATCTATCAAGAATTGCAAAGCCTATAAATTATATCTATAGGAGTTACCAATTCAGAAAGCAAACAAGAAGTCATTATAGATCAAGAGAACAATCTAGTACTATATTACTAGACTTGGTTCATACAGACCTTTTTGGTCCTATGAGAGTGCGAAGTCTACTTGGTGAAACGTACTTTATGTTTTTAATTGATGATTATTCTAGATATACATGGGTTACATTTCTAAGAGAGAAATCAGATGAATTAGATAGATTCAAGGCATTCAAGGCTATGGCTGAAAATGAAGTGAATTTAAAGATCAAATGCTTGAGATCTGGCAGAGGTGGAGAATTCACCTCCTATGAGTTCAATATGTTTTGTGAAGTTCATGGTATAAAGAGATAACTATCTACTTTGAGAGCTCCTTATAAAAATAGAGTTGTTGAAAGGAAAAATAGAAGAGTTCAAGAAGCTACTAGGTCAATGATCACTGAAGCAGGATTATCAGAAGTTTCTTGGAAAGAATCCATTCATATTGATGTATATGTATTCAATCAAGTTTAGGAAAGAGAAAATAGTACAAATACTCCCTATGAGCTATGACACAAAAGAATCCCTATAGTCAAATATTTCAAGGTATTCAGAAGAAAATGCTATATTAAAAGATATGAGGAAACTTTGGGTAAGTTTGATGCAAGAAGTGATGAAGGAATATTTCTTGGATACTCTACTAAAAGCAAGGCATACAAATGTTTCAATAAAATATTGAGGAAAATTGTAGAAAGCTCGAATGTGAAGGTTGATGAAACAATAAAGAATTATATTGATATTGATGGATATATGTTTGGTGTACATGATTGTGCAAGAATAGAAGTTGTGCAAGAATGGGATAAATATGACCAAGAAAACTAGAATGAAAGTGAAGAAGATGCTCTGTTGATGTCCCCTAGGACACCAAATTATGTACAGAGGAATCATTTAGAAAGTCTGATTATTGGAGACAAGAAAAAAGGTGTGCTAACTAGAAGAAAAGTTGTTGTTGTTGAAGTAAATTTGTGCTTATTCTTTGAGATTGAGTTGAAGTCAGTAAGTGAAGCTTGTAAGGATGAGCATCAAAAGGAAGCAATGAAAGAAAAAAAAAAATAGATTGAGAAGAATCAAACTTGGGAGTTGGTCCCAAGACCGACAAACAAAAATATCATTGGATCAAAATGGGTATTCAGAAACAAGCTAAATGAGAATGGGAAATTTGTTAGAAACAAAGAAAGGCTTGTGTGCAAAGGCTACTCACACGTAGAAGGTATAGATTTCCAAGATACTTTTGCCCCAGTAGAAAGAATGTAAGCTATAAGGATGTTCTTGGTATTGGTTGCTTATAAATATTTTAAAGTCTATCAAATGGATTTCAAGTTAGCACTTTTGAATGGTGAACTAGAAAAAGAGATCTACATGGAACAACCAAAAGGATTTCAATTAACAGATCAACCAGATATAGTGTGTAGATTGAAGAAAGCTTTATATGGATTGAAGCAATCTCCTAGATCCTGGTAGGCAAGGCTAGATAAGTACTTGATTTAGCAAGGATTTAACAAAGGTACGACATATAGTAATTTATATTTCAAGACCGAAAATGACAAAATCTTGATTGTTTTTGTATATGTTGATGACATTATCTTTGGAGGGAATGAAAAGATGTGAAAGATTTTTGTGGAAGAGATGCAGAAATAATTTGAAATGTCTATATTTGGTGAGATGAATTTATTTTTTGGGCTACAAATTAATCAATTAGAGGAAGGAATTTTCATTTCACGATCTAAGTATATGAAAGAGATGTTGAAAAGATTTGGAATGGACGGTTCCAAATTGGTAAGTACCCCTATGGTGACTGGATGAAAATTGGGTAAATATCATGATTCAACTAAGAAGTTGATCAGAGAAAGTATAGATCTATGATTGGTGGACTATTGTATTTGACTACTACTAGACCAGATATTATGTATGTGGTTTGTCTTATTTCTATATTTCAAGAAGATCCGAAGGAAACACATGTTACAACAGTTAAAAGGATATTCAAATATTTGAACGACACTCCAAATTATGGATTATGGTATCCCAAGGATACTGACTTTACATTTGGTGCTTATACAGATGCAGATTGGGCCAGAAGTATATATGAAAAAATGAGTATTGGTGGTGGTGCATTCTTTCTTGGATGTAGATTGGTGGCATGGTTGAGTAAGAAGAAGAAATTAAGTCTCTCAAATGTTTACTGTTGAAGCTAAGTATATTGTTTTTTCATATTTCTATGCACAAGTTTTATGGATGAAGCATACATTGAAAGATATCATAGTGTTGTATGATGATCTTATTTCTATCTTCTATGATAATACAAGTGAAAATAAAATTTTGAAGAATCCTACAATGCACTCAAGAATGAAGCATATATTTATCAGATATCACTTCTTAAGAGAGAAGGTCGTGGAGAATGAATTCAAGCTCGATTATGTTAAAACAAAAGATCAGATTGCAAATATATTTACAAAGGCTCTTCCTAAAGATACTTATGAGTATCTTTGGGATAAGCTAGGGGTTATTCCTCCTCCTTTTACAAAATAAGATGCATTTCGAGATGCATCGGTATGGTAGATTCATGGTTCTATCTTTTTGGAATAATTATTTTGGTGGCCACCTCTCAGGGGGAGAAAATAGTTTTTAAAGTGTTGTCATTATGAGTATTTTTATGTCATGTCAAAGGAAGTTTCAATGAGCATATCTTTTTTTTCCTTTTCCATTGATGTCAAAGGGGTAGAAAAAGAGCATGTGAAAAGGAGATAAAGAGAATTTGAAAAAGAGAGAGGAAAGTAGGCAATGAGGAAGATGATCTTCTAAGGGGGAGAATCAAAAGAAAAATCATGAGAGGTATCTTCAAAGTTGGTATGTTTCTTTGATGGTTTTTCACATCATGTGTTTCCATCAATGAAAAATGGGGAGATTATTGAAAGAATGGAAAGAGGAATGAAAGTGTTGTAATTGATTTCATTTGGTCGGCTGGTTATCTACTAGTTTCAATTTACTATATATTTTGAGGATATTGAGAAAATTGTATAAAAATAAGATTGAAGGTTATCAGTTGTTGAGGATGTTGGTCTAGTACTTGTGAACTATGTTTTTTGTGTTCCGGATGAGGTCTAGAAGAATTGTTGTTGGTCCAGATTTCTCTTTATGGTTCGAGAGTTGTGTTTCCCTGGTTCTATTAAAGATGGTTTCGGCATTTGGAAGCATCGAGCTTATTTGATCTATGTGTATTACACTAGCTTGGTTGGTCATGTGTCAACCACTACATTTGAAGTTGATGAAGTGTGTTGGATCTATTATGGGTCTTGGTGAAGCATGTGTTTGGGTCACTCCCATTCTAATTCCACCCTAGGATGTTTGGAACTGACCTAATTTGAATTTGAATTTGGATGGCCAACTTTGTATCTTTTCAAAGTTGGAGATGGTATAAATACATAATGCACTAGCAATGAAAAGTGTAAATAAGAAAAAAAGAAGATAAGTGAAAGAGAATATGCAACTTTGATGCTATTCTGAAAGTGTGTAAGTTATGTGTGTGGTTGATCAATGTAAAGCTTAACGATGAGTTTTCGGATGCAGTGAGTAGAAGGAAAACTCTATCATTCATGCAAGTGGATCACTGATTGTGGTGGAATCCTTTGCTGCATTAGGATTGTTGTCTCTCTGTAATAAGTCTTCTTTTTCTTCTTTGTATCTCTTTATTAGTGATCCATCTAGGTTGTATCCCTCTGGATAGTGAGTCCTTATTTTAGGTAGTGAGCCTTATTCTAGGAAGTGAGCCTTTTGTAATCAGTTTTGATATTCTCTATAGTGTGAGTTAATCCTCACCGTGGTTTTTCCCTCATTGGTTTTTCCATATAAATCTGGTGTTATTGTGTTTGTGTATTAGAATTTGATGGTTAATCAATTAATCAGTTTATGTTTTAGTTTTGATAATTAAATTTAAGGTTTAAATTTGTGACAACTAATTCACCCCCCTCTCAGTTGTCCTATCCAACAAGATAGCCATGACAATCCAAAAATTCCTTCCAATAATATCACTCCTTGATACAAAGAGGATAGGTTGGTGTTAGAATATGCACCTATTGAGAGTCATGATTCTCTTTTCTCCCTTCCCTAATGCTCCTACCATTTGGAAAGATCTATTTGGTAAACATGAAAATCATAGTTTTCCTCCTCTTGATGCCTCCCCTACTTGTGATGAAAGCTACCTTACAAAATTTAACCATGCATTGTGATAGACATCTTACAAGCTCTCATATTAGGGTAGATAATATGGCACAAGAGAAAGGGACCTTCTAGAAAAGGGACAATCAAATAGAGCCTTGTCCTAATATCCCCACTATTGATAAAAAATAAAATACAACCATTGATAACTCCCTTACTTGCGATGAATTCATTTTTGAAGAACCAATCCTTGAATATCAAGAACATTTGGTTTGTAGTTTTCCTAAAATCTCTCCTCCAAGGGAGGCCATCATCGTGCAAGAAAAGGATAACATTGATAATAGTGATATAGTTTCCTTAGATGATGATGATGAAGTAACATCAAACTCTCCTTCACTAATGGAAGTTAATATTATTCAACCTCAACTCATCCTTTACCCCTCTTCACACAAATTAAAAACTCAAAACAAACCCGAATTCACCCTTTACCCACCTAAGAATAATGTTTTGCAGCAGCCGATTCATAATATCATTGCTCATACATACAACACTCGAAAGAATCTACAACCAAGGAAACCAACCCCAACATCCCTCTCATTGCCTAATTCTATCTTACCTGGTCCTCATCATTTACCTTCGCAAAGTAAAATGGAGTATGATCTTGTTGAACAACTAAAGAATATTCCTACTAAGATATCATTATGGGACCTTATTAAAGCCTCCCCCCATTATCACAACATGATTCAAAGTTCCTTACAACAAATTTCTATCCCTTCTAATTCACAACCAAATTACATAGCAGCCATGATTCAAGGAATAAATGTTGACATTGTTTTCCACCAAAGCGAGCTCCCTCCTTTGGAAGTGCAAAAACAATGTGATTCTTTCACGTGATATTAGTGAAATATAGTACAAGAATTAAAAAAACCTTGTTGAAAATGGCTCACCCCTTAATGTGTGTAGTGTAAACCTTTTGGATAGGCTTGGTGTGGATAAACCAAAAATTCAACCTGATTCCTTATCTATCTGTGGATTTGACAATGTAGGAAAAAAATCACTTGGTGTAATCACTTTACCTATTAAATATGGAAAGGCCACATTAGAAACATTGATCCATGTTATGCCTCATGATATTTCATATAATATTCTATTAGGCAGACCATATATACATGCAATGAATGGGGTGCCTTCTACTCTTCATCATAAAATGAAATATGTTTTCAACAACAAATTGTACACACTCGAAGCAAACCCTGACCCAAATAGCTATTTAAATATTGAGAAAAAGAAGGAGAATAATTTAGCAACATTAAAACCAACTACACAAGTAGAATGCATGCAAAAAAAAGACAAAGAAAAACACATTGAGGAAGTCACAAAACTATTAGAAGATGATTGAGGTTCCTCAAACTTTGAACTGACATTCATGGGTGAATACAAGATCATAAACAAAGACTTTGAAAATGGAAAGGAAAATGAGGTAATGTCAACACAAAATTGGAAGACCCTTTGAAAGCATGCACCTTCACTTCTCTAGTCCAAAGGACAATAAATTACACAAAAACCTTTGATGAAGCTGATTATGAACAACCACCAAATCCAAAAAGTAGTGAAAAGGCTTGATGGAAAAGGTTATGAACTTATGTAAAAACTTGGGTATAGTGGAAAAGGATGTGGTGCTAGAGAACAAGGTATATGTAACCCTATAGAGCCTAACACTTAATAAATAACTTGTGGTCTTGGTTATTATCATTTTATATAAATAAATAAAACCTTCTTGATACCAACACTGTTACAAAATATGTAGGTTCTAAGATGACTTTAACAGTAGTGCATCCTAAACTAATAGACACTAGTGGTCTTGATTTTTATCCTTTACAAGAAACACAAAGAAAAAAGTAAATCTTTCCTTAATGTCAATGTCATAATGAAAAAAACTAATGATTTGAATTCATTAGATTTTACACCATCATGTAAAGGAGAGAACAAAATCTTGCAATCTAAAGAGTCTTGTGTAAGTATGACATCTTGTACTAAGAAAGAGATATCTATCTCAAAAATTAAAGGAACATCTTCTACTATTGATCAAGCAAGTATCTTGTTGAGACTCCTCCAAAATTGTTTGATATCTCTCCATCGAACAACACAAATTTTTTTTATTACAAGACTTCATTTTATAGAAATCATAGAGTTTACAATCATTCTACTAATTAATGCAAGGCTTAAAGTAGTAAAATACAAAATATTAAGGAGTTTGGTGCTCTTCCTTATGTGGGGGCACCTAATTCCTCTAATTGATACTAATTTTCACTCTAGCATGTTTCTTTTCAACCATTTTGGCTCATCCTTTTCCTGAACTAAGTGGTGGCAAGGAGTTAGATAGCCTTGTCCTTTTATGTCACTTGTCATTGTCTCTTTTGGCTAGTTGACCACCTTTCATGTACACATAATATCAAGCTTGGGATGTGGGCGACATGCCTTAAGTTGGTTCATATGTGACATAATTATTCATGGTGTAGTTTGATTCTAAAACATATGACTTGGCATAGTGATTTATGAATAACCTCTCATGTACTCTTCTACTTTAAAGCAATTGCTCATAGTAATAGTTTTAGCAACTTCTTTAAAGTGGGGGAAAATATTGACACTCATCATGTTTCATTGTGTGATTTCTTTCTTCTTGTGATGTGTCATTTTATTGGTGGTGTCATTGTGCTTGACTCCCTCTGAGAGTGATATTTATTTGACTTGTTCTCTCTTGGAGACATTAGGCATGATTTTCTCTAAGATGAGACCTTAGATGAACCAAGAAAACTCCATTTGAACATCCCTTACACTATTTTTCATTTGCAATACTTGTTATATGGCCACCTTGCATAACACAACTTCCATGCCTGTAGAGCCATCTTGTTTGTTCATGAGATACAAGCATATGAAGTTTTCCTTGTCTCATGAAGCTCGAAGATCATTCTTGCATGATACCTTATCAAAGTTATCAAGAGGTATAACTTTTGTATGGTTTTATGGGAAGCCAAACAAGGGCATGACTTTCCCTTAGCCACTTGTGCATGTGTGTGAGTGCATATCAGTCATATTTGTCTCACCTTAGATTAATCACCCAATAGATAGCCAAGAGTTTCGTTGCCTTAGAGTGAGCATGCATTTTTGGTAAAACAACTTAGATCTAATCCACATCATGTTGGACAAATGGTTGAAGCTTGATCCACCTCATTTTTATTTTTTCTTTTGTTTTTCTTTCTTTTAGTTATTGACATTACATGATCATGTATCTTGATGTTGCATATCATACACCTTGTGTATTTCATTTTGTTATTATGCCAGTTTGACTTAGGATCTTAGATCCTGGGGGCTTGACCAGCTCCTCGATCTTTGTTATCCTAGACCATCTACATTGATACACTTGGACCCCTCTTGAATGTCTATTTAGTGTGAGTTTGAAGCAATTTCATCCTCTCACTGAAGTGTGGGCTAAATGTGACAAAGGAAAAAGTTTCCTTGCTTCATTTAAGAATAATTAATGATAAATTGGACTTGATATCACCTTTATTTGGTGTTGTGATGAGTTTTACACATCCACATTAGGTTTTGGGCCCTTCTAAGCTAAATAAACTTAACCTTTCCTTTGTTTTAGACTGGAGGAATCGGGTAGCATGACCCCCTATAAACTACAGTGTATCTGGTAAACATTTTAATGTGACTGATGGTGCTAGCACAACATGCCCTTCAGTACCATGGGGGTGGGGGAGACTAGACCTCATGACCAACCTCCTGCAACAGGAAAGATTTAGCCAATCGAGCTAGGGCTCCCACCCAAACTTAACCTTTCTTTAATTTAGTGTTGTAATTTATATTTATTGAAACCTTCACATTAAATTTAGGAGGCTTGTAAAAAAAATGGAACTAATCTAGTGTTGTAATATGTTCTACACATTCACATTGGATTTAGGGGCCTTCTAAGCTAAATAGACCCAATTTTGTCTTAATTTAGTGTTGTAAAGTGTATTTATTTACACTTTCACATTGGATTTTGGGCCCCTTGCATTTATGACCTTAATATAGGCTCTTATGACCCTATATTGTGCATCCCAAGAAATATTTCAATCAAAAAGCTAACAAATTCAACATATAAACTTAATTTACGCACTCCCCAACATTTTAGCAAGAAAAATAGGCCCTATGAGACCCATTCACCACTTTGGGAAAATGTGTCCCATATAGGTGGGATTGACTCACCTAGCTTGGCAAATGAGTCCCATTTGACCTATTTTTAAGGTTTTGAGAAGGAAATTTGGGTTTTAAGTTAAAACTTATTCTATGTTGGTCTTTGGGATCAAATTAACGATCATTTGAGTGGATTTCCTATATAAAACAGCTTTTGAAATCCTTATTTCACATAAGCAAGATAAGCATTCATGTTATCAAGTCAAGCATTCAAGATTTAAGCATTCAAATACTTCACAAGATCATCTAGAGAGCATTCAAGATCATTTTTAAGGAATTCAAGGGCTGATTCTTCATTAATTATTGCAGAAACTCAAGATCCATCATCATCTCAAGCATATCAAGCATCAAGAATGTTATTGAGCTAGTTTTGTGATGTAGCATTGAAGATTAAAGATATTGTTCTATGCCTATTGTCAAGATCAAGATCTACATCCTTCATGGCCATTTCATGTTGAGTTGCAAATTTATAAGACATCATTTATAAGACATCAGTTAAGGTATTATTGTCCATGATTCATGTTATTTT